>JXTB01000104.1:122274-212969 GCA_002914805.1 Parasponia andersonii | reverse complement strand
CTTTTTTATCTTTTTTGTTTGCCTAGAAGAGACTTTCTAAAGTCGTAAGGACTAAAACAAGATATTTAGTTAGGAAACCAAAAAGGGGCACTATTTATTAAGGGCCAACGAAGTAATTAATCCTTTAGATTTATGGATTAATTGCATTTCTGGCACTCAATTTACGTCTTTGATCTTATTTTGGCCCGTAAATTTCTAACCGTCCCTTGGGACCCAAAAGGCCAAACTCAATACAGAGAATAAGAACCGCTATGTACATCAATCAGCAATAAAAATCTCCATTACCAAGTACAAATGAAATTTATGTAATCATGTCATTTACAACTTATACAATGTTACTTTCTATCACCCCAAATAACATAGTAAAATATATGACAATCGATGAAATTAATACAAAAGAATGCTACAATAATTCCAGACAAAAACAGCAAAAAAAACAAATGTCATAGCCATGCTCCATATATTATATAATAAACATATTCAATGCAACCAACATGCTGTACTTTATTTCATGACATAACAAGTTTGCTCCATGGCTCATCACAAGCTACCAGGCTGCAATGCTCCTTTAAGATTTTTCACAGCACTGTCATAGTGTACAAAGCCCATAAACCAAAACTCGTGGTTGTCAACAGAAATAACCTGTATGTATTTTTCAGCTGCATTGACTTTGCTCGTCGAGGGATTAACAACCTTAAGCTGATGAAATGGAATAACCACCTAGATAAGGAAAAACAGGAAAAGAACTTATTTACATTCTTAAAAGAGCCTATTTACAGAAATAATATAGACGTGATCAAGTTCATATAAGTTTGTGACAACAAAAGAGCTGGGAATTTCAGCATTTTACTAGAACATGTTCTAGTTCATATAAGTTTGTGGCAACAAAGAACTGGGAATTTCAGCATTTCACCAGAGCATGCTATATTGCAACTAGATATATGCATAAGATACAAATAGGACGACAAACTAGATATTGCAAGGTATTGCAAGGTAACAACTACGTCAACCACTCAACATTCACATTTCATACTTGTTGTCACCATTTGGAATGAGAGGGAAAAAAAAATTGCAGGATACAGCAAAATACACACAAAGACAGCTAAACAATTAACTTGCTTTCATGTCCATGTATAAGGTAGCACTCTTTACTTCCCAGTATTACATGACTTCTTAAGCAACAACAAGAAGTTGGCTGGAGAATTCTTCCAAGTAATTAATTTCCGTCAGAGCAAACGAGGTCTTAAGTCAAGTCTCAGAAAGGAGAAGCCAGAGTTAATATAAAAGGAGGAAAATATAATAATAATAACAACATAGAATAAAGTTATCCAAAATGTAAAAAGTTAAATCTAATAGTTACAATCTTGTAACTAGCCCAAGCCACCAATCACCAACTCCTAAACCAAATTTATATCCACTGTCTTCCAGAAGGTCACGATTACCATTCAATAAAACAACTTGAAATCTTGACAGTGATTTTTAAGCAACATAAAATGACTTATCTAATACTTTTTTGTTGATAATTTTATTTATATTTGATAAACCACTTGCCAATCTTTTCTGTTTCTTTCAGGTTTAGCTCAAAATACACCATGGGCCGACACACGCAAACGACATAACTAATGATCAAGCATTGCTATACAATACTGATAAGAAAAAATATAATAGAGATTTTTTCGGCAAGAGATGGACTAATATTTACTCTATGGCCACGCATCAACTAAAGGATAAATGCTAAATCTTAACTAGAGCGGAAAGGAAGGTAACAGCAGTTCAAATTAGAAATGCAAATCAAATTACAGCCTACCTTATAATAGCTCCATTCAGTTTGGTCACCAACTTTGTAGGAAAGTGGACTGTCACTACAAAATGCAAGCTTTGCAGATGACAAATATAAAATTCCCATTACTGGACCAGCAGACGTAGATAGGTAGCACGCATAAGTCTTAAGAAGTTGCTCCTCAGGGGCAGTCTCAAAATTTTGTCGAAAAATTTTCTCATAACCACCTTCTGCAAGAACCTTTGTTCCCTGAGCTATTCTTCCAACAGCAGCATCAGCAAAACTGGGGCCCGTTTTTACTGGTTCAAAGAAAGGTTAGTACACAAATGTTTACGAAGAAAAACAAATTCTAAGAATCAACCAGACATTAAAGAGTGGGAAACACAATATTCATCACCACTGTTGAAGCATACCACACGTATGGCTAAATGATTGACCGAAAAGAGTAACAAAAACTGTACAGTGAAAATATAGAACACAAAAGCACACAATAAAGAAAGGGGGGAAAAAGAACAATTGTCAAGTCCCAAATAAGTCCTTATACAAAAACTTCAACTACACAACCACTGAGACAAGGTTCAAAGATAGAAAACTTCTGAAGCCCATTGCAAAACCTCAAGTTACCACCACAGATTGCAGTGCATATTAAGTGGCAAAAGTGTCAAAAAACTACTAAATATTTTGAATCATTGCCATGAACTTAAACCCGAGGACAGATGAGAAATGAAAGGTCTTCCACATAGCAAGAGTGTAGTGTTATTGCATCATCGAGTATTTGCAATTACATGAATTCATGTTTCAATAGATAAGCAAAATTTTGTACGTTACCCCAAACATAACCCACAAATCATTTCACATAGAAAACGTAAGCAACAAACAATTGGAATAGGTCAATCAAAAATGCCAATGACAAATTACCCTCCAAAAACACGCATCAGTTTCCATCGAAGTTGAATACTTGAAACATATACATATACATATACATATCAATACTCCAAAATAGTCGGTTAGTTAAAGTGAGTAGGACTCACAGTGTTGCCACATGTTGCCAGCAAGATCCTCAGCCTTCTTGGTAGCCTCCGCCGCTTTCTTCCCCCACTTCCCAAGAACATCTTTCACCGAATCCATCTTATCTGATCACCAAATCACGAAACCAAACCACCAAGAAAAGAAATTTTCAGTTCTAACTATCCAAAAAAATTACCAAAATTTCTTCAAAACCCTAGAAAACAAAAAAAAAAAAAAAAAGAGGGTTTAATAAAATAATCGAAGAGGAGGGGCGGCGGGCGAAGAGTAAAGAGTGAGAGTGGGTATACTCACTCTTGGTGAAGGAAGGCGGGGGCGGTGCCGGAGGAGCGACGTAGGGGTTGGAGTCTTGCGGCATCGAAGTGGCGGCATCGGCGGAGATCGGAGCTCGCTCTTCGACGTGCGGCGCCGTATTAAGAGGAGGAGCGGAAGGGGGTTTGGGGTGAGATTGTGGAGCGATTGAGACGGAAGTCCAACTCTCGGGCTGCGGAGGAGGAACGACGTCGTCGGGTTGGAGCTTAGGGTATGGAGCGTAGTCGGTGGAATGGGGAGGATGATGATCAGGACTCGGGATTTCATCAGACGGCTGTTGTTGCTTACTCATCTTCGGTTTTTTTGGGGTCAGAGAGAGAGAGAGAGTGCAAGGAAGGAAGGAAGAGTCGAGAGGGGGAAAGAAAGGGAACCAATTCTCCAAAGTTTGAAGTTTGGACGGCTGAAAGGTTGGGTCAATTAGTCAACTATCTCATTGGCATCATTACCGTTTCTCACCTTAACTCGATTCTTGTGTTTTTTTTATTAATAATCAAAGGCTTTTCTGCTTTATATATTTATTTCAAGAAGAAATAGTTATAGCACTGTCAAATCGGCCCTGTCAGGCCGGAACGGGCCAAAATTTAGGTGCTAAGGTCTAGTTCAACCCTATAGCCCGCTGTTTTTCAAAAAAAAAACAAACAAAACAAAACCCTTAAAGCCGGCTTGGACAAAGGACAGCCGGGCCTGCCGGCCTTACTCTAAACTAATATTGGGTTTCTAACACTTTTACCATAAGCCCAAAAAACAATTTCAAAAAAAAAATACAGAAATCAGCCTTTTTTTTCAAACTTTTGTAAGATTTTATTAGAAAAATATCTTTTTTTTAAAAAAATAGAAAAATATTATCTTTTAAATAATTTTTTTTTTAAAATAGTTAGTAGTGAAAACTGGTATCAGTCACTAATTAGTAGTTATAATATCTCTGGTTTCCAGTTACTGATTATTTTTCTAAATATTTTTTAAAAATGACATTTTTCTAATAAAAACTATACCATACCTAAAGAAACGCAAATCACCTTATTTTTCAAATGTTTTTCTAAAAGTGTCGTCTAATTTCCCTTTAATATTTCAATTACAAATTATTTATTAAAAAAAAAAAACAGCTACACACCCCCCTTAGGTCCAAGCCGATCTATTCGGCCTAGCCCATTATTATTGTCCTCTAACGAAATATACAACACAAATTTAAAAAGGTAATACAAATAATATCTTCTTTAGAAATTCATTTTTAAAATTCAACCATTTTTTCTTAGAAATTACACTTTTTCTTTTAATGTTACCTAGAGGAAACGTTCCTCTGGTAATTTTAGAAACTACACTTTAATCATAGGTCTGCACGTAAAAGTTTAATTTCATTTATAAAGCGTCTAATTATTAGGAAAAAGCTTTAATCGATGAATCTTCACGCTCTTAATTAGGAAAAAGCTTTAATCGATGAATCTTCATGCTCTTAATTAGAAAAAATCTTTCATCGACGAAATCTCCATTTTCTTTAGTGTTTTAAACTGAAAATTATTTCCAAAAAAATCTAAATTAATTTTTAAAAAAATGTGTATTCTCTCTCAATTTCTTGGTAATTGTTAATGGTATTTTAATAATTTAGAAATTATTTGAGAATAATTTGTTTTAAAACATTAATGAGAAGTGTGTTTTCGCCAATTAACACTAATTCCCCAAAATTAGAACTTCTAGAAGTGAAATTAAAATTTTATGTTGCAATTACATGGAGAAGTGTGGTTTGTAAGAACGTATGATTGAATTTTAATAAAATAAAAACCTAAAGGGGATATATTTGTAATAGACCAAAATTAATATCATACACTATATATAAATCAACTATAAACATCAAATTACACATAATCTCAATATTAAATTTACATTCTTTTCCACTCTTTAATCTCATTGATTAATATATGAACTCTATTATGTTTCGAAATATTATTAAAATATGAGATATTTTAATAGAGTCTGCATATTTAGGTAATGAGATGAGATAGGAAAGTGCAAAAAGATAGCACTCTTTAATTCATAACAATATATAATCAGTCAACCTACTTGGGAAAAAATGTCAAACAGCCTGAAAAACAATAATTTACGAACGGTAGAGATTTACTAACAATTAGGGAAAATGTCAAACAGCCTGAAAAACAATAATTTACGAACGGTAGAGATTTACTAACAATTAGGGAGAAAAATAAACTAGTCTTCTGCATAAATTGATATTCATCGGTATAGAATCTTGTATATTCGTATCTTACGAGCCATATAACAAAAACCATAAATGACAATACCAAAAAAAAAAAAAAAACCAAGAAAACTTAAACAAATTTCACACAAGCATAGAATCATGTGAGAAAAATTGACCATAAATCTAAATATATAAAAACAAATTTACCATGATCACATGTGAGGATAAATTAATATAAAATTATGGCATATCTAGGGTTTTAGTTTTATTCTCTCACTACAACAAAAATCCTCATACATGTTATTTATTTTTAGTGGCATCTGTGAACTTAGTGACATTTGTAGCAAATGTTAAAGATGCTCGTACCACTAAAAGCCTAATGACAAATGTCACTATACCATCCATTTTAGTGGCATTAAAATTGCTACTATATTATATTAGTGACATTTTCGAATATCACTTAATTATTTAAGTTAATAAATAAAAAATATTTTGAAAGTATAAAAGAAAAGTTTTAGTTGTGTTTTAAAAATGTTATTAAGCTATATTAATGACATTTGAAAAAAATTATTACTAATCTAAATCACACCAAGAAAATCCATTGTAAGCTATTAAAATGTTTTTTTAGAAAAAATTATATAATATAGATTTTTTATTTAATAATCAATAAAAAATATATTCTACCAACAATATTTGAATGCAAGCAAATTATTATACGTAAATGTATGTATTACTTGTAAATAATTAATCGACTTATTTTATCTCAATTTCTTTTTATATTTTACTATTTTATAATTGAAGTAATAACTTTAATATAATATTTACCACAATGAATGTTGGGATATTTGTCTCAAAAAAGTAGATTTCCAATTTTATCCTTTTAGTATAAACAACTTTCTTTTATATGCAATTATGATATTTGCTAGATTAAACTATCCCAATTGAATAGTTAATTTATCTGAAAAAGATTCCATGACTTTATTTGTGTATAATTAAACAAATATGATTAAGTATTAGTTATGAGGAGACTTGTTCTTTATCTAAGACTAATTCAACTAGTTCATAATATGTAAATAAGGATAGAATACTTTATTTACTAAATATTGTAATGTTTGTTTATCTCAAAGGGAATGATGTGTCTCAAATCGTTGAAGCATCTGACTTCTCATAGAAACACTAATACAACATAAACAAGTTATGTTTATTGAACTGGACCAGGTAATATAAAGAATTGGAGTGTCGTAACTCAATTCTTATATTATTACAAACTAGCTCTTAGTATATAGATCTTAATCCTTGATGTTTGACTGGACTTACTTTCATGGGTTATAACCTTTTAATTTGTTAAAAAAACTAGAATCTATGAAATTGGAGGCGAACTCTGGCATATTCGAGGTTATGGCTTATAAATTAACGGGAACACCAAATAGTTAAGAACACTATATATTAATGCCACTTTAAAGTCTTTTAAGATTCATAGAATAATTAAATCTAAGATTTTATTATTTACTTTGTGAATTGGTTAATAATTTTGTCTAAATTACTATTGAGAACAAAATTATTGATTGAGAATAAAATTATTGACAATATTATTCCTTGATAAAAAGATAGTAACTTAAAGGTAAATATGTGTCTGAGGGGTATTGCCGTAATTTCATCTATTAAAGTACGACATTGTATAGAGATTTTACATGTGGCATAGAATATATTAGATGGATCACTTAATCAAGGCTAGTTGATTAAATCTCTATAAAATACATAGCATTTAATCTAAGAGTGCAGTATTGGGTCTTTAGTGGAGTGTCCCTTTTACTAATAGTATTTATATAAATACCATAATAAGAATTATTATGTATTTATCATACTATTAGAGCTTAGATTATTTGGATCCATTAGGTCCTTTGTCTAGCTCAACAAAACTCATTAATGTCTAGCTCAACAAAACTCATTAATTAGTTGATGGTATTTGTGAAATTAGTTTCATAAAACTGTGTAAAATAATTACTCTATATAAAAGTTGGTATTTTTATAAATAAATTATATGAGTTGGACATATCTATAAAAATACATTCAAAGCCCAAATTGGAGAACAAGCTCAATTCTAATTGGACTAGAGTCAACAATTTTTTACTATATATATATAAGATATATGAGAGAAAAAACTACACAATAACCCTAGTAATGTTTCATGAAAAACATATAAAGAGTGTGTGTGTGAGTGAATTTCGACCAAAGGCTAAGAAAGAGAGGGAGAAAAAGTTTTCTATAACCTCATAGTCTCATTTAACATCTCGGTGTTCCAAAGGATTAAGAATGTGTTTTTGATCGTTCTCCAACGAAAGATTAAACTTAGTACCCACTTGCCTCATCAACCAAAAGCAGGAGCATAGACAAAAAGATATAGGATTAGAGATTTGATCACCATCAACAAGAAGATCTAGGAGGAATACATACAAGAGGTAAACTCTAATATTATCTCTAGGGTTTATGTATCTAGATTTGATTTATGTTATACATGATCATGTATATGATATATGCATGTTCTGTGATTATGAATACTGTTTTCATGTAAAAATTTTAAAACCTAAATCCGCTAATTTTTTATGCTCATGATGTGATCATGTATTTTCCATAGTTTGCATACATGTAAGATTTTTCCTAAGTATTAGTCTATATATCAGTAATAAAAAGTAGAACAAAACTATAAATTCAATAATAAATAGATTATTGACTAATAAAAATATTTAATTTTATATGAATTCAAAATTACACAAAAATGTATTTAAAGGCTACAAAAATAGATCATTGCTAAAATAGTGAATTAAAAATCTTGACTTTGCATAAGTAGTCCTTGTGTCTTTCTCATCGATCGACATGTAGCTCATTGGATTTTAGAAAAATGAATAAAAGAAAAAAATCGACATTGCTTATATAGTCCTTACACTCATCTCTATGTCTCTCGTTAGATTCTAGAAAAACAAACAAATAAATATTATTTTGCGATGGAAAAATAATACAGAGGTTTCCTATAGAAGCAAAAAGAAAAAAGATAGAAGATTTGCTTTTTTTTTTTTCCTCTTGATTTTACCTAAATCACTTTCTTTTTCTCTATAAATGAGTTGTATCAGATGAGCCCTTTTAATTAAATAAGTAAAGCTAACAAATAATACAAAGAAAATGTTAAAAAAAATTGATAATTCAAAACAAAAATTACTTATATATATATGAAATAAAAGCTGAAGATGACTCATATGATCACATTGACGCACTCCACTACTACAGTGTGTTTACTGTAGTGTTTTTAAGAAAACTAAAATTTAACTAAATTGAATATGATGAGTACGTCAACTTGAATGTTAACTAATATGTAAAAATAATTAAAAATTAAAATAAAAATAGACAGAAACGCAAAATATTAATATTTTTTTCGAATTTTGTTTGATGTTTTAAACAAGTAACTTCATGCATATAAACACATTTCAAATTATACTTTCACTTTACTATTATTATTAAAATAATTAATTATTTAAAAATAAATAAGTGACGTTTTAAAATTTCATTAAATCTAAAATTTAGTGGCATTTTAGAGATACCCACTAAATTTAGATTTACCGACATTTTCGAAGTGACACCAAATAAAAATATTAATATCATTTAAAAAAAGCCATTAGAGATAAATTTTAGTAGTATTTTCATAAGTGCGGCCAAATTAAAATATCAATGACATTTGAAAAATGTCATTGAATATAAATTTGGTGATATTTTTAAGCAAATGCTACTAAATACTATAACAATGACATTTTTGTGTAAATATTACAAAATAAAATGCCACTAATCCATATTTTTGTTGTAATATTTGTTTTCGAAAATAAAATGAAGGGTGATGATTAAAAATGTTATTTGGAAAATTTTCGTAATTCATTTATATCTTTAGAAACAAATAAATAAAATAAAATAAAATAAAAAATTGTCATCAAAACTTATAGATATTATGCATTTAGCACAATTATAATTATATTGTAATGTACTATCATTCATGTAGAAGTAATTCATATTCACTAATAGATTGACGATGCATGATTTGAAAATTGATTATTCACTTTAATTTCTAAAATAAAAAAGCAGTATGGTATTTGTTGAATTGGATATTGATTAGGACACTTAAATTAGACAAATGATTTGAATTAAGTGTTTAACAAACAATTAATAGCGAGGTTTGGTGGGACCAGCAGAAAAATAAAACACAATCAAAGTGCAATTGAGGCACCAATATTGTGCTGGTTGAAGGCACTCAAATGCTAAGAGGGCGAAACCTTCGGAAGTAGTCATAAACTTTATGATATAAATAATGCAAACACTTATCTTTGATTTCGTGTGTACATATAGCCGATCTTTCTTACTCATTGATTTTCCCAAGAAGGCCAACTTCCCAATTTTGGTTCTACCAGTCTTTTTATATTCATTTTATATTAGTTAGTCCATTGGCCGTTAATCAGAGAAGAGTTCTAGCATTAGTCTCTTATCAGTACTTTTCACGCTCTCATATTTGACTGTTTGACATATTGACTCTAACAATAATTCATATATTAATAAAATATGCTATATTTATTGTGTCAACTTATTAAGTAGCGAGACATAAAAATATATAAAAGAGTGATAAAGAGAGTGCTCATATATAACATTCTTCATTAATCAAATCAGAAGATTCATTAATCAAATCAGAAGAGTGTTAGTAATATAATTCTCTTATTCTTTCATATTTCACCGCTTGATACGTGAACTCTAACATGGATTTGTTATAGTATTTTAAATGTGAGATATTTTAGCAGAATTCGTACAAATTAAGCATAGTTAGTAATTTTATATATAGTACAAATCTTATATCCACACATATTTATCATTGAATTATACGGCCAAGTTATGTATTTTTTCTCAAATGTACGTATAAAGTACTTACTTTTTATTAAAAACTAAGTATACACATACGCATTTTTTAGCTATGTAAAACTTTTACAGTTTCATTCACTTTAGATTTTTTCTTTCAAATTTAATTTATTTGTCTTAATACTCTTTGTCATTATTTATCATGTAATATTGATCTTGTTTTTGTATTATTTATTATTCGATCAAATATTAGTGTACAAGATTTATAATCAAGAAAATTGAACTATGTGAAACATATAATATTACACATTGAAGATAACAATTCTGCACCTTTATATTAGTGTTTTTCCAATTTGTTGTGGCAAAAGACTTTCCAATAATTCTTGTCAACTCATGAATTTCACAACTAATAAAAATTAGATTTAAACTTAGTATCTGAATGTCCATTGTACAAGGTAAAAACCATCCGTACAGTTTACAATTCCATATGCCCTATCAAGTCTAGGGGCGATAATTCAAGTCACAACACGATAATATAACTTGAAACCTGCATAAAATTAGTGAGTTTGGGTTTGTCTTAAAAAAGTACAGATAAAAAACATGGTAAACCTAAGTCAATCCGATTAAATAACAAGTGTAAATCAGGTTACCCTGCTAAACCTGAAATTAACACATTAGTGTCGATTAACTTTTTTGATATTTTATATTATATTACGTGTGTTAGGACTTAAAATTTCCTTAAGATATTTATTTATTGAAACTTGAAAGTTTTATTTTAGTTTTAAACCTTGGGTTACATATTATATTTATCCGAATGATTATAGTTGATTAGTTTTATTAGAAAATTTAAATAAGTTATATATTATATTAGGTTATATTGGATATATGAAATAAATGAAGTATTAAACTTAATTGTGTGAGATTAAACTAAACAAGATATATTTAGCATTAACGGGTTAAACTGAGTTCGATTAATGGGCTAAATAGTAAATATGTAAGTAGGTCATATTAAGTTGAATACGACTTGAATACAACCTTTTAAATAAAGTGGTAAACAAGTTAGTAGATCATATTAGGTTAAACACGACTTGAATACAACCCTGTTTAAGTAACATGTTAAATATATTATTCATAAGTTAACATGTTTATTTAGTGTATATATCAAGTGTATAGGTCTACAAATGATGACACAAATAATAAAAGTATCATATTTGAGTTTAGTAGTTGTTCGTTATACATATATTTCAACATGACATGACAACATGGATTGCCACTTATATTCAAGTCTTAGACTTCCTATTAGCTTTTGGAATATATTTGGTATTAATTTTCAGAACATATATTTTTACTGTAACTTATCGAATCTTAGACTTCTAGTTATATGAGATTTCTGTTACGCCCTGCTCATTTGGCTCTCCAAAATCCAAATGTTGCTGCTTATGGCTCTAAAGTTCTCTATATATACTGCTCACCCAAAAAGATAGAGGAAGGCCTTAGAATGTGATGGACACTTCCAGAATGATCAAGAGAGGTCTTGGTCATGCTAGAATACTCTAGATGGTGCTACTAAGTCCTAGGAGGCTTTAGATAAGGCCAGATGGTACTAGATAGGTTGGACAGTCCTAGATGCTCCTAGAATGACTTGGAAGAGCCAAGATGATAGGTGAACCTCTTAGAAGGATCTAGGCCATGCTTGTTCTAGATTTCTCTATGTAAATATCTTTGTAGATATTACCACTTTATTTGAGAATACTCTAGATCCTTTATAAGATCATGCCACTTGGCACGATCATAACCCTTAGTTGGTTTAGGTTTTGTCTATATAAAGGATCTCTTGGGTTAATTTGTACATAAATCCCATTTGTGAGAATTGTAAGCATTCTAAGAGTAATACAAAGTATTTATTTACTCAAACTCTTTTATCGTTTGTCACTTTATCTCACAGCTTACTTTAAATCCCTTTCTTGAGTGTTGGTAGGCTGACTTAGTACGACGGACTGCACTAAATATCGCACGATTGTCTAGTTTGAGACTAGGGTCGTGACAATATAGTATCAGAGCTTTGGTTGCTCGTTATATCTTGGTAGTTCCATTGTTTATATGAAGACCATGGCTACAACTCCTAACCCCGCTGAAGTTAGTGCTTCTGAATATGGGTGTGATGAAGGGAAGAAGGGTGCTATCCGTGGTAAGTCGAGGGACATGGTGACTAACTTAGAGTCTAAAGTATCCCGACTAGGGTCCATCTTGGGCACGTTGGGTGAACGTGTAAACGATCTAGATGACCATTGCGATAGTTTGGAGACCGAGGATACAGAGATCCACAGCGGCATCAAAGATATGCTTGGTAGGCTAGAGGCCGACTTAAGGCACGAGATTGAGTCCCTTCATTCGGACATTGCCAAGGTACGAGATCTCATTCAAAGAGAACTCACTAATGTTTCACTTAGAGTATATGAGATGGGTGTGTAGGAAAAATTGACCTAACACTTAGGAAAATCATGCATGCATGCAGATTTGGAAAATACATGATCATATCATGAACGCACCGGATTTAGGTTTTAAATTTTTTTATATGAAAACAGTTTTTCATAACCATATAACACATATGCATCATATACAGGATCATGTACAATATAAATCAAATCTAGATACAAAATCCCTAGAGACGAGATTAGGGTTTACCTCTTGTAGCGTACTCCTCCTTGATCTCCTTGTTGATGATAATCAAACCTCCAACTCTAGATCTTCTTGTCTATGCTATTGATTTTGATTGATGAGATGAGTGGGCACTAAGTTGAAACCTATGTTGGAGAATGATCAAGAACGCCTTCTTGATCCGATAGAACACCAGGATGTGAGATGGGACTGTGAGATAGTAGGAAATTTTTTCTCTCCTCTCTATCTCAGCCTTGGCCGATTTTTCTCCCTCTCTCCCTGTGTCTATGCATATAGTACTCTTAGAATTACTATACAGTTTTTTCTCTCATATATCTTATATATATGGGGCCAAAAACTACTAACCCTATTCCAACTAGAATTGGACTTGATTTCCAATTTGGGCTTTCAATATATGTTTATAAGTATGTCCAACTCACGTAACTTATTTATAAAAATACCAACTTCTATGTAAAATCATTATTTTATACAGTTTTATGAAACTAATTTCACGAATACCACCAACCAATTAATGAGTTTAATTGTGCTAGACAAGAGACCTAATGGATCCAAATAATCTAAGCTCCATTAATATAATAAATACATAATAACTCTTATTATGGTATTCATATAAATACTATTAGTAAATGGGACACTCCACTAAAAACCCAATATTGCACTCTTAAATTAAATATCATGCCTTTTATAGAGATTTACTCAACTAATCTTGATTAACCGATCAATCTAGCATGTTCTATACCATATATAGAATCTCTATACAATGTCGTAGTTAGATAAGTGAAATTACCATAATACCCCTCTAACACCTATTTACCTTTAAGTTACCATCGTTCTATCAAGGAACAATGTTGTCGATAATTTTGTTCTCAATGGCCATTCAGAAAAAACTATCAACCAATTCACAAAGTGGATACTAAGATTTTAGATTTAATTATTCCATTAATCTTGAAAGAACTTAAAGTGGCATTAATGTATAGTGTGCTTAACTATTTGGTGTTCTCACCAATTCATAAGCCATAACCTCCAATATGCCAGAGTTCACCTCTAATTTCATAAAGGTGAGACTTTTAACAAATCAAAAAGCTATAACCCATGAAAGCAAGTCCAGTCAAACATTAAGGATTAAGATCTATATGCTAAGAGCTAGTTTGTGATAATATAAGAATTGAGTTACGGTACTACAATTCTTTATACTACCTGGTCCAGTTCAATACACATAACTTGTTTATATTGTGTTAGTATTTTTATGAGAAGTTAGATATTTCAATTATTTGATACACATCATTCCCATTGAGATAGAAAAACACTACAATATATAGTAAATAAAGTATTCCATCTTTATTTACAGATTGGAAACTACTTCATTTAGACTTAGATAAAGAAATAAGTCTCCTCATAACTAATACTTAATCATATTTTTTTAATTATACACATATAAAGTCATGGAATCTTTTTCAGATGAATAAACTATTCAACTAAGATAGTTTAATCTAGAAAATATCATAATTGCATATAAGAGAAAGTTATTTATACTTAAAATGATTAAATTAGAAATATGCTTTTTAGGGAAAAAATCCTAACAATCTTCCACTTGTCCAAAAAGTAGTTATTAAAAATAACATACTAAAAATTCCAAAATATTCCAAACGATCAAAATTAATAAAAGCAAGAACTAAGTGTTCAACTAACAACTTAATGACTAAGAAAAGCAATGAAGATCAAAAGCTCTCTCTTCATCATTTTCTTCACAGACTTCTCTCTTATCCTTCAAAAAGTCTCCATTTTTGCTGATGAATGTAGTATTCGTAGATTGTCTATAAAGAATGTAACCCTTCTCTTCCTTTGGATAGCCAAGCAAAAAACACTTTTTTGAATTCTTGTCAACTTCTTCTTCCACTTTCTAAAACGCGTATACTTCACAACCCTATACCTTTAGATGCTCTAAGCTCTCTATATAGCCCATCCACATCTGAAAATGTGTCGAAGCAACTCTATCTGATGGAATAAAATTGAGTACGAAGCTGTCCTTAAAGCATAATTCCAGTATCTATAGGATAGCAGTGACTCCTTGTACATCAGCTTTATGGTTTGCTTGAGTCTAATGTTGTACCTCTCAACAGCTCCTATATGACTATACTCATAGATAGTCACATATTCATGAAGAATAGCAAGATTGGCTAGTGTTGGCCTCAGCATGTCTCGAAGAGAATCCATATCTTTATGTTTGGCTTCAATCTTGAACTTCTTATCCTTTGTGTCATGTTGCATTCGCACCTTTCTATCGAACTCATGGAAAGCATCTGGGACTTTATCATATCTTTTGAGAAAATAAACTTGACCGAAGTCCGAATATTCATCAACAAAGGTGATAAATAATGTATGTTTGTTATAGGAAACTACCTCTATAGGTTCACAGATATGCATATGCATGCACTCTAAACATGCCTCAGCTTTCTCAGAACGAGTAGCAAGACGACGCTTGTACTTTATAGGCTTCTTGCAATCCTCACAGTCTATGTCATTGCTGATGTCTACTTCAGACAAGTGACCCAACTCCATAAGTCTATGAATTTCTGAGCATGGTAAGTATCCGAGTCGCTTGTGCCAATTGATGGTGTTGCGCTCTTTCCTGATGTCATTCACTATCTCTTGGGGTGTAGTAATACTCATGACTGAAGATGATGTACTTTGTAACTTTGGGGTTAGGACATAAAGTCCATTCAATATTTCTCCCACACAGTACACCAGATTATTAGAAAAGACTTTAACCTTTTTGTCAAACTCGAAGCGATAGCCTTCTTTAAACATCTTCAATACCGAAAGAGCATTTAAACTAAATTCTGGTACGTAATAACAATCTTTCAAGATTATGGAGCTATCATTGATATTAAGGTAAGCATTGCCTATACCCTTTATTCGAACTCTTCGATTATCTATAACTTCTACATCACGACCAACATCATTTAATTGATTTGGTTCAATGAACTATTTCTTGTCGTTACAGATATTGACACTAGATCCTGAGTCCATTAGTCAGAGATTTCTTCTATCCTCAGCAGAGAGTGATGAGTGCTGTTCTTGGCCTCCCCAACAACCTAACTACCGGAGAAGCTCCACGAATACATTAATGTCGATAATTTTGTTCTCAATGGTCATTTAGAAAAAATTATCAACCAATTCACAAAGTGAATATTAAGATCTTAGATTTAATTATTGCATGAATCTTGAAAGAACCTAAAGTGGCATTAATATATAGTGTCCTTAACTATTTAGTATTCTCACTAATTCATAAGCCATAACCTCCAAAATGTCAGAGTCCACCTCTAATTTTATAGAGGTTAGTCTTTTAACAAATCAAAAAGCTATAACCCATGAAAGCAAGTCAAGTCAAACATAAGGACTAAGATCTATAAGCTAATAGCTAGTTTGTGATAATATAAGAATTGAGTTATGGTACTACAATTCTTTATACTACCTGGTCCAGTTCAATACACATAACTTATTTATGTTATATTAGTGATTCTATGAGAAGTCAAATATTTCAATGATTTGAGACACATCATCCCCGTTGAGATAGAAAAACAATACAATCTATAGTAAATAAAGTATTCCATCTTTATTTACAGATTGTAAACTACTACATTTAGACTTAGATAAAGAAACAAGTCTCCCTATAATTAACACTTAATCATGTTTGTTTCTTTATAAACATATAAAGTCATAGAATCTTTTTCAGATGAATAAACTATCCAACTAAGATAGTTTAATCTAACAAATATCATAATTGCATATGAAAGAAAGTTATTTATACTTAAAAGGGTAAAATTAGAAATATGCTTTTTAGGGCAAAAATCCAAACAAGGTAGTGATCTTGCTGTATGCAAGTGAGCGGTGACTACGGGGGTGACGACCATGATAACCATTGAGGTAAGAAAGATTGAGGTGCCTAAACCAAAGGCCTTCAATGGTACTCGCAATGCTAGGGAAGTTGAGAACTTTCTATAGGGACTCGAGCAATACTTTGAGGCCGCCGATATGACGGACAATGCCGGTAAAATTTGTAATGATGCCTTGTATCTAACTAATACTGCCATGCTATGGTGGAGGTAAAGACACAAGGAGATGCAACGAGGAGTGTGCACTATAGCCACCTTTGTTGACTTCAAGAGAGAGCTAAAGAGGCAATTATTCCCCAAGAATATCGAAGAGGAGGCGAGAGGCCGTCTTTGTCACCTCAAACAATCTGGTAGTATTAGAGACTGCGTGAAAAAGTTTGCCACACTCTTACTTAAAGTCCCTGACACTTTAGATAAAGATGGTCTGTTCTTGTTCATGGATGGTCTTTAGAACTAGGCCAAGTTAAAGCTCAAGTGCCGTGGTGTCCAGGACTTGGTCGATGCTATTGCGGTAGCCAAGAACCTTGTTGATTACTCTACCAATAAGGACTCTTCTAAGGCCAAAGACAAGATGAGTGGTGGAGCAAAGAGTAGGGGAGAGCAAACAAAAGGAGAAAATTGGAACAAAGATAGTTTCTCCTAAAAGCACAAAGATAAGGGCAAAGAGAAGAAAGACTGTGGCTTCTCCAAGTCAAGAGTCAAGTACTTTCTTTATGATGGGCCATATCAGGTATGCGAGTGTCCTAAGAAGAAAGCTCTCAATGCCTTAATTACCTCTAAGCCAAGCCAAGAAGTAGGTGATAGAAAAGATGGTGGTGCACATATTGGTTCCTTGCAACTTCTTAATACCTTACAATCGGCCCCTAAGTCATAAGCTAAGAGCCTACTCTTTGTGGATATAACAATCAATGGCAAAGCCACCAAAGCCTTAGTTGACACGAGTATATCTCACAACTTCGTCTCTGTTGAGGAAACTAGGCAGTTTTACTTGACGATGTCAAATGGAGAAGGCTCCCTCAAGGCAGTGAACTCAACAGCATGTCCCATTCATAGGGTTACTCATGGTGTTAAGGCTAGCCTAGGTGCATGGGCTGGCCAACTTAACTTATCAGTGGTGCCAATAGATGATTTTATGGTAGTGCTTGTTTTGGAGTTCCTTGATGTAGGCGGGCATTCCCCGTTCCTTTTGCCAACTCTATGTGCATTATAGATGGTAAAAAAGCTTGTGTGGTACCAACGGAGTGGTCCAGAAAAGCGAGAAACAAAGTACTATCTGCACTTCAATTCAAGAAGGGCTTGAGAATGGAGGAGGAGAGTTACTTGGCCATCCTAAAGGAGTATGATGATGAAGTGTTAGAACCTCAAGATAACCTGCCCATAGAGGTGTAAACAATCTTGGATGTATTTCAAGATGTGATGCCTAACGCTCTGCCCAAAAAACTTCCACCAACGGAGTAGTCTAGAAAAGCGAGAAACAAAGTACTATCTGTACTTCAATTCAAGAAGGGCTTGAGAAGAGAGGAGGAGAGTTACTTGGCCATCCTAAAGGAGTATGATGATGAAGAGTTAGAACCTCAAGGTAACCTGCCCATGGAGGTGTAAACAATCTTGGATGTATTTCAAGATGTGATGCCTAACGCTCTGCCCAAGAAACTTCCACCTAAGAGAGAGGTGAATCACGAAATCTAGCTTGAGTCAGGCACGAGGCCACTTGCAATCATTCCCTATCGAATGGTCCCTCCGGAGTTAGCGGTACTCCGGAAATAACTAAAAGAGTTGTTTGATGCGGGTTTTATCAGGCCATCCAAAACTCCTTTCGGTGCCCTGGTATTGTTCCAGAAGAAGAAAGATGGCTCACTAAGGATATGCATTGATTATCAGGCCCTCCAAAGCTCCTTTCGGTGCCCTGGTATTGTTCCAGAAGAAGAAAGATGGCTCACTAAGGATATGCATTGATTATCGGGCTATTAACAAGGTAACGGTGAAGAACAAGTACCTCATCCCATTGATGGCTGACTTGTTTGATCAACTTTGGAATACTAAATACTTCTCAAAGCTTGATTTGTGCTCGAGATACTTTCAAGTGCACATAGTGGAGGGAGATGAGCCTAAGACCATGTGCGTGACAAGGTATGGTGCTTATGAGTTCTTAGTCATGCTATTTGGTCTTACCAATGCAACTGCTACTTTATGCACTCTTATGAATAAGCTATTCCATCCCTACCTCGATCGGTTCATTGTGGTCTATCTTGATGATATAATCATCTATAGCAAGACTATGAAAGATCACTTAGAATATTTGAGGAAAGAGTTCGAAGTCTTGAGAGAAAACCAACTATTCATCAAGAAGGAGAAATGATGTTCCTAGGGCATAAGATAAAGGATAGGAAACTTATGATGGATGAAGCCAAGGTGCAAGCCATCCAAAAGTGGGAACCTCCTACTAGGGTACCAGAATTGATATCTTTCCTCAGACTTGTAAACTACTATAGGCAGTTTATCAAGTCTTACTCAGTAAGAGCAGCACCACTTACTAACATGCTCAAGAAGAACAAGTCTTATGAGTGGATACCTGAGTGTCAAGTCTCATTCAAAGACTTGAAGAAGGCAGTAAGCGAAGAGCAAATTCTCAGTTTGCCTGACCACTCTAAGGCATATGAGCTTCACACGGATGCCTCCGACTTTGCTAATGGTGGAGTACTAATGCAAGAAGGGCGTCCAATTGCTTATGAAAGTCGCAAACTCAATGACATCAAGAAATGCTACACAGTGCAAGAAAAAGAGATAACTGCCATCGTCCATTGCCTAAGGGTGTAGCGGTACTACTTGTTGAGTACTCACTTCACGATCATGGCCGACAATGTAGCCACAGCTACTTTCAAATGCAGAAAAAGTTGAGTCCAAAGCAAGCTGGTGGCAAGACTTCTTAGCAGAATTCAATTATAGGCTTGAATACAAGCTTGGGAAAGCTAATGTGGTGGCAGATGTCTTAAGTAGAAAGGTGGAGCTGGCTGTCTTAAGTAGGTCCGATAGCAACTTGATGGAGAAAATCAAGGAAGGGCAAGAACATGATGTTCTTGTAAAGAGTTTACTACCCCTAGTGAAGGAAGGAAAGACGAGACGCTATTGGCTAATCAACAGACTTCTCTATGCCAAAGGCAATCGACTCTATGTGCCTAAATAGGAGAACTTAAGAAAAGAGCTTACTAAAAAGTGCCACGATTCCTTGTGGACTGGTCACCCATGTCATAAACGAACTCTTGCTCTTATCAGATTAATCTACTATTGGCCTCAACTGAGGCATGATGTCGAGGCCTATGTGCGAACTTATCTTGTGTGCCAATAAGATAAGGTAGAACAACAATCACTGGGCAGATTGTTGGAACCTCTCTCTATTCCTGAAAGACCGTGGGAGAGTGTCTCTATGGACTTTATCGCTAGCCTGCTTAAGTCGAAAGGTTTTGGTAGCATTATAGTGGTAGTTAATCACTTTAGTAAGTATGTTACTTTCACACCTGCTTCACCTAATTATCCTGCCGACGAGACTACGCGGCTCTTTATGAAGTATGTCGTAAAGCTCTGGGGAGTCTCGGCAAACATTGTAAGTGATCGTGACCCCCGGTTCACAGGAAAATTGTTCAAGTTGATGGGTTCAGACTTGAACTTTTCTACTAGCTTTTACCCCCAAAGTGATAGCCAGGCAAAAAGGGTGAATACCTTACTGGAGCTATACTTGAGGCACTTTATGAGTGACAACCAAAAACTTAAGCCAGTTATTATTAGTAACTAAATCATATGTTTGTTATTATCAAAATAAGACAAGATTGAAAGTCACATAGGTCAAAAATCTCCCCATTTTTTATGATGACAAACATTGATTTTTAAGGCAAACTATTTTATAGCAAAAAGCTTTTATTTCATTATTTTCAAACTCACCACCATAATCACTTCTAATAGATGTGATGGTGTAGCATTTTTCATTTTGCACTTTCTTACAAAAAATAGAAAATATATTTAAAACATCGTTTTTATGAGCAATAAATAGAACCCAAGTTAATCTTGAAAAATCATCGACTATCACAAAGGCATAATGTTTTCTACTAAGACTAGCTACTCTTAATGGTCCAAATAGATCCATGTGAAGTAGTTGCAAGGGTCTAGAAATAGTAATGACGTTTTTGGATTTAAAAGAGCTTTTTACTTATTTTCCAAATTGGCATGCATCACACACTTTGTCTTTTTCAAAAAGTAATCTTAGTAGACCACTAACAAGGTTTTTCTTTGAAAGCTTAGAAATAGTATTCATGCTAGCATGTCCAAGTCTTCTATACCAAAGCTAAAAATTATCTTTTAAAGCCGAAAAACATTTATCTTGACAAAAATATTTTTCAATATCAATAGTGTAGACATTGTCTTTTCTTTCCCCTTCAAAAATAATTTCTTTTGAACAAATATCCTCAATCAAGCATTTGGAAGGCTCAAAAATGACTCTATAATCTTTATCACAAAGTTGACTTATACTAAGCAAATTGTGTTTAAAACTATCAACAAGTAAAACATTTTCTATAATGGGTGAGGATGTAGTACCAATGTTATCTACACCTAAAATCTTGCATTTAGCGTTGTCTCCAAATGCGACATGTCTTCCACTTCTTTTTGTGAATGATGAGAGCAAGGAGTAGTCTCTGGTCATGTGTTTGGAGCAACCACTATCTAAGGACCAAAAATTCTTTTTCTTTTGTACCTATAAGTAAGAATCAAACTTTGATTTTTGGTACTCATACCAATTTGGGTCCTTGAGTGTTAGTTCTAGATTTTTTTGGTACCCAAGCTAGTTTTCCACTAAAATATGTATTTTTCTTTACAAAGCATAAAAAACTAGTATGTCCATCTTGATTGCAATAAGTGCAAGTATGCTTTGTGTCACTTGTACTAGCTTTCACAAAATAGTTCTTAATGTATTTTTGTTTTATAGAAGATTTGTATCCAATACCTTTTTTGTCAAAAACACATTTTTGTCCACCAAGCATCATGCTCTTTCCATTTGTAAATTTGTGGACAATTTTAGTTAAGTCAAAAATCTTGTCATTTAAGGAAATGTTTTCTTTTGACAAAATATCACAATTACTACAAGATAATTTTACTTCCTTTTCTTTGGTAAGCTTTTCAACTATTTTTGACAAACTAAGAATTTCTTTTTTAAGAGCATTGTTCTTGAAAATGAGTTTTTTTTTTTATAGTTTTTGTGTAAATCATTGGAATTACTCAATAAACTTTCATATGATAAATCACAATCAGTATCATTACTAAAATCGCTACTAGTATCATTATCATCATGAAATTTATCTTTAGGTTTAAAAGAGCTTACATAATTTTCTATTGCCATGAAGCATATGTTGGCAATTTCTTCTTATTCTTCTCTATTGGACTATTCTTCTTCACTATCATCCTAAGTGGCCTTCATTTCCTTCTTCTTCATTTTTCTTTTCAAAGGACATTCGTTCTTCATATGTCCCAGCTTCTTGCATTCAAAGCAAGTGATGGGATCATCCTTTATTTTCTTCTCTCGGAAGTCATTGCCTTTAGTGCTCTTCTTGAAATTCTTCTTTTTGAAATTTAAGTACTTCTTGTACTTTTTAGGAAGTAAGGCAATGTCTGCTAGCTCACTATCCGCGAATTCTTCTTCTTCCTCATTGCTTTCTAGTAAGGTGACTTTAAGAGTGATTTATTTATTTTTCTTTTTCTTCTCCTTCATCTTCATTAGTTTCTTTCATAAGGATTTCGTGGGTCATGATGGAACCCATAAATTCTTCAAGAGTAAGTTTACTAAGGTCCTTTGCTTCTTGAATAGCTACTACCTTGCTTCTATATGCTCAAAAGAGGCTTTTAAGAATCTTACTCACCAACTCACTATTTGGAAAAGTTTTTCCAAAAGCACCAAGAGAGTTAATGATGGAGGTAAATCTAGTAAACATTTGAGAAATAGAATTATCTTTTTCTATTTTGAATAACTCATAGTTTCTTGTGAAAATATTGATTCTAGTTTTCTTCATGGAATTAGTTCCTTGATATGAGCAAGGTATTGAAAAGAAATAATACAAGATAAGTTTAGGTGATTTGAGAACAATGCACAAATGATACTCTAGGAATGACTCAAATAGATTTGAAAGTTATAGTTGAGTAAAAGAGAGCTTTTACACTTAGAAACTGATTGGGTATCAATATAGGTTCGTATTCTCTCTTTCTAAGTCATCAAACTTGCCTCTATTTAAAGGCATCTTCAAAAACTAGCCGTTTTCGATTGTTAGTATCTTGCTGCTAAAATTTTGGTCGATCAGAAATAATTTTGGTCGACCAAAAAACTAGCAATTTGAGTCTGATATGCTAGTTCAGCTTTAACGACTATTTTTGGCCTTTATTTTGATCGACTAAGCTAGCTGACTAAAATTAGTCAAAAACTAAATTTTTTGTTTCTTTAAACTAACTTGGTCGTTTTTAAAACTTCTCTTTTCAAAACATTTTTAACATTAAGAAAATGTACTTTTGAGAATATTTGGGCTAGATTATAAATGATATTTATTTTCAAACAATCAATAGATTTAAAGTTTAGCTAATTCTTTGAAGATTTGCTTGAAAAATTATTTGAAAGATTTTTGAGCCACATCAAAGAGAATATTTTGTACAATATAATAAATCAAGTACAAGACTAGGAAATAAATTTTAACCTATTTAGACTTGGTCTTGAATCTTGATTCTTCATATTATTTTTTATCCTTCGAGTTTTTTCAATGATGTTCTATTCTTAAGGACTTCATTTCTTGAGTTTTATCAATTTCTTTTTCAACTTCATACCTATAAACTCAAGCCAATTATTAATAACTAAATCACATATTTGTTATTATCAAAATAAAACAATATTGAAAGCCACATAGGTCAATAGGTTCTAGATGGTGCTACTAAGTCCTAGAAGGCTCTAGACAAAATTGGATGGTGCTAGATAGGTTGGACGATCCTAGAAGCTCCTAGAATGACTTGGAAGAGCCAAGATGATGGGTGAACCTCTTAGAAGCATCTAGGCCATGCTTGTTCTAGATTTCTCTATGTAAATATATTTGTAGATATTACTACTTTATTTGAGAATACCCTAGACTCTTTGTAAGATCCTGCCACTTGGCATGATCATAACCCTTGGTTGGTTTAGGCTTTGCCTATATAAAGGACCTCTTGGGTTCATTTGTACACAAGTCCCATTTGTGAAAGTTGTAAGCATTCTAAGAGTAATACAAAATATTCATTCACTCAAACTCTCTTATCGTTTGTCACTTTGTCTTACAACTTACTTTAAGTCCCTTTTTTGAGTGTTAATAGGCTAACTTAATGCGACAGACTGTGTTAAGTGTCGTATAATTGTCTAATTTGAAGTTAGGGTCGTGACATTTATTTCTCATTGGTATTTTTTGTAACTTATGTTGCAAGAAGTACTTTTTGTCTTTGGTAATAAGTGTTTTATTTTTGAAACTTATGTTGCAAGAAGTACTTTTTATCTTTGGTAATGAGTGTTTTTTTTTTGGTTATTGTTAAAAGTACTGAGTGCTTTTATTTCTACATCCTTTATTTGTCAAATTGAAAGCAAAATCTATATACATGTATTAAGCTTGAAGCAAAAAAAAAAAAGTATAAAAAATCTTATAGCTTCTTTGATCAATATTCTATTTTTTAAATTTTGAAAAAAATAATAATTTAATTCTTATTTTTTTTCATAATATGATTGGTCCCATTATTATCTTTCCATGTTATAATTGGTCATATTATATATGTATTACATAATATTATTTTTAATATAATATTAATGATAGCTTATATTAAATTTAGTTTATTGAATAAAATAAATAGTAGTATTACATCTCATCAAAATAAATTGACTATTGTTTGAATGTAGAGATAAATACATTCTTTAATGTTATAATACATTGAACCTAACTATAATTATATCTATTTTTTTTAAAAGAATATCTATTTATTTATTTTTTATAAGAAAGCCTCGGCTTTATAATATTGATTTTAAAGATAGAATGAAAAAACAAAACATATGGAACCTTATGCCATTATATCTATAATGATAATAATATAACTAAAAAATTATTCTATATATAATATTTTAAAATATGTTTTTGATATATAATTAAATAATGATAATAATATATTTATCTATTTATATCTATATCCATCTATAGTTTTATATATATATATATATAATTCTTTAATGTTGTAATACATTAAACATAACTATAAATCAGGCTTAGTGGATCTTTTTAACTTCAAACAAATAAGTGTCACTTTCTCTTCTAATTTATTATCATTAATGTTAATTGATACTATATATGTATATATGCCTATATAGATATGTAAGCGTTTGAAATTTTAAACTAATTCAACTTTTAAGATATGTATGATTATAAGATTCTATTGCTTTTATTTTTCTATCATTAACAATGTCTAGATCGTATACTAATATTGTAATCTATTTTTTGTATAAGCAAATATATCATATGTCTTAGGTTTTCTTTATTATTTTTTCCTTCTCAGGCATGGACAACAAAAGTATATATGTCATGGTTGATCAGGTGTATCCATTACATTAAGCTTTAAGCACATCGTGATATAACCATCGAGGCAAAGTATAGAACCAAAAGATTGAATAGAAAAATACATAACAAGTAAATCCTTTTTGAATTTTAAAAAATTTCTTTATTTTTACTAAATTAAACAAGAGGATTCATCATTTGAAGAAAAGTAGACTATACTCAAGAATTGGCCATTTTATTTATTTCATGTAGTATTATATCTATTTACTTTAATTTCGAATAATGCAAAACATGGTATAACGACTAGTCAAGTAATAATTTAAAGCCTGCAGTTGGTTGGTCTGGTTGGCAACTTATTAGGTGAATATGTAATGTCACTAACAACTCTAATTAATTCGTATGAAAACTCTTTCCTTTTTTTTTTTGTTTATCTTCTCATTTTACTCTATCTATTGGTTCTCCTTTGATTATTATTGTTATTATTATTATTTGCTTGAAGGTTCTCCTTTAATAATTGTTCTTTCTATTTTTCACTTAGCAAAAGAATTTCTCACTCCTTTAAAAAAATTTAAAGAAGATGGAATATTTATTAATTTGAAAAAAAAAAGAAATTTTAATAAAATATGAACTATGAGGTGACATATCATAAGGTATTATCGTAATATTAGGGTCGATGAGCCATACCTTAGTTAGTAGTTAGACAAAACAAGAACTTTGCGATGTCATAGGCCATAAATAAACCTGATTAGTTAAGGCCAATTGAATATTATTGTACCATGATTAAAGCAAGAAATAGTCGTAATAAAAAAAATAAAGATCCAAATGTTTGGTAAATTTAATTTACAAATTTGTTGTATTATTCAAAAACGTCATTTAAGTATTTAATAAATATTATGTAAAGTGATTAAATTACTATGATTGGCATATTAAGTTTTCATATAAAAGAATATATTTTTTTCATATAAAAGAAGATATATTTTCAAACACACCTATCAAACATAATTTCAAAATCGCTAACTAAAAAAATATAAATATCTATTATATGAAAACTAAAATTCACTTATACTATATTTAGTAAAAAAGAAGGATAGAGAGCCTAGGAACGAGGGAGAGAAGAGTGAAAATCCTTTTAAATCATTTAGTAAGAGAGATAGAGAGTGAGATGAATAAAGAATGTTTATTTATAAAATTATTTTATTATTCATTTCATAACTTTTTAAATATTTTTTAAAAAAGATATTTTTGTTATTTCACATAAAAAGTAATGAAAATATTGAATATTAGAAACAGTGGGCCATGAAGAAGAGCTCATCCCTCCATTTTTCCTCTCCCTCCCTTAAACCCTCCTACCAAACAAAGGACTTTAGCTCTCCCTCCACCCTTCTTTATCCTCCCACAAATCCTTCATATGCTTCATATTTCAAATGCGCAAATTAATAAATTTTTTTAATTTAAAAATAGTCATATTAATATAAAGTTATTGTAGACAAATTGAATGAATGAAAACACATGTCCTCTTCTAATATCAGGATTAAATACATATATCTAGTTTTTACAAATACATATATGAAGGGTAACATGAATCATTTGAAATTATATATATATATATATATATATATATATATATATTATGGATGATTCTAGAATATAATTTATCATTGAGAATATTTAACAAAAATTTTATTATTATATTGAAATCAACTTTGTAAAAGTAATCCATTCTTTTTAAAATTTGGTGACAAAAACAGAAACTTACCGAAACACCTATTCTCATTTTTTTTTTCTCTAACTACTTTTAAAGGTAAGAGCAGCTTCTAGAATCAATCCTAAAGAAGGCTTTCATGTTTTGGGGCTAAAAATTACTTTTCTAGAAGTAATTTTTATAATGACATTTTAAAGATTAATATATTAGCGATAAATAGTTATTACATTACTCGGCACTATAATTCATAATATCTATGGTCCTAATACTTTTTATTTAAAATGTAAAAGTCATAAATTATGATCTTAAAATATAGTGATTATTGATTACTAATATTGTAAGACTCCTACAAAAATTATTTTGAAAAATATTCCTAAAAAGGTAATTTTGGCCCAAATCACTTATAGTCATGTATATTTGCCTAGAGTCATATTATGGGCCTATCTAAATTTCGAAAGGAAAAATAGACAAATACCATTTTTAAAACAGAGTTATATTTATATCCTTTTTATTTTTAATAGATTCATATTTTTTTGGGGGTAGGGGGAGGAATGTATACTATAGGTATATGGATATGGTACACATTTTATAATATATACCATTGGCATATATTTATAGAATAAAAATATACCAATTGTATTTTATATATGAATGTTACATTTAGTTAAAAGAAAAAAGAGAGTAGAAAAAAAAGAGTACGAGAGAAAAGTTGAGAGAAAATGAAAAAAGAAAAAGAAAATATAGTTGTTTTATGAGAGAAAAAGATATGAAAGGCACAAATTGATGGGAAAAAATAAGGTAGAGCCACCTAATATTCTCCCCACAAATGGAGAGAAAAAGAAAAGGAAAAGGGTTTTCTTAGTTAATGAATGAGTTGAATTATTAAACACTCTTGCAGACCAAACTTTAAACAATAATAACACAAAGATAAGATAGTGATTTTAAATTAAACTAACTTTTTCTCTCTCTCCATAACAAACAACTATAGAGGAAATATATTGGGAAATTTTCATTTTATATTGTAAAATTAAAAAAATAACAAACTAAAAAATATTGGATTTTATTTTTATTCTTTTTTGAAAAATCCAAAATTTGTTTAGAAAAATACCACTTTTAAAACATGTTTAGAAAATATCATTTTTTACAACCTAATGATGTATTTAAAGTAATCAATTAAGTTACTTTAAGCAACGGGTTTGCTTACCTCAAGTGTCTTTGAAAGTACTATTTTGAAAAAAAAATGGCATTATTCTAATATTTTTAAAAGTATTATTTTTCTAAATAATATTTTTAAAAATGATATATTTTTAAATAAATCTGAAATTTTTCAAAAAATTTAGCCTTTCCCAGGATTTTTTAATTTTTTAGACGTTGGGACTTTTTTTTTGGTTAGAAGCCCAATATATTTCCTTTCCATTATATACCTTTTCTCTTTTTCATATTTTAACTTTCTTTCCTTTTTTCTCTCATCCATAGCTGAAATTTATATCTACGAATGGGTATGTGAAACCATTAAAATTAAAAATCGAATATTAGTGACATATAAGTTGAACAAAATTTAGGAGTAGCAATTTAGGTTACAACATGATAACACGACACAATTTTATGTGGGCTAGAGTTGAAGAAAAAGGGTGTGGGTTGGGTTCGAGTCAACCCGCTTGACTCGCCAACAAATATATACATAATTAAATTATGAAAATATTTTTATTTAATTTTTTTATGATTATTATTATAGATATATTTAATTTGTGCAATGTAAGTGTTTATGATTATAAGTTATTAGTTATATTTATAAATTGTCCTTAATTTATTTGTTTTCAAAATGAGACAATAATAAACTTAGAAAAGAAAAACATAAGTAGAAAAATATAGGTCATAGCGAGTTAGCGGGTCAAAAAAGGGTTGACGGGTTATAATTGGGTTATAGTTTAGGTGTTATTCACCAAAGCTGGTTATACAGATTGGGTTCGGATCTATTTTAGGTTTGAGTCGGGTTAATTTTGGTAATTTTCTAATACGATGGGTCACAGATTAGGTTGACATAATTTGTGTATATATTAGACTTCAACACGATAAGAGCTCGATCTACTAATATAAATTGCCACCTCTAAACAACATGGGTATTGGGCCTAATTTCACAGTTGCAAAGAAAGATCTAAAAGCAGTCCAGATCCCCCATGGTCTTTAAAGGCATTTTTAAGAGTTTTGAACACTTGTACCTAAATTTTCAAAAATAATGCAAAAAATATGACATTTTAAAAATAATTACTTTTTCTTACGATATTCAGTAGCATTTTTTAAAATATTTTATTTACAAGAAACTAAAATGGTTTCTAGTATCAAAATTGGTTTCTTGATTTTTAGTAATTAAATTAGTTTTTAATTTCCAACAAACCAAATTCGTTTCAAGTAATATTTTTTTTCTAATTTACGATAATCTTTGTTTTCTGATTTCCAATAATCAAATTAGTTTTTTTTGGATCTAAATATTAGTTACAAGAAACAAAATTAATTTCTAATAATCAAATTAGTTTTTTGTAGCTAAATTAATTTTACGATTTCTAATAACCAAAATATTTAAAAAAACGCTATTAAATGTCATACAAAAAAAATTATTTTGAGAGGGTCACATTTTAGTTTTATTTAAAAAAAATCATACGGAGTATTATTTTCCCACTCATAAATCCACTGCAAGAAGAATTAAGAAGGTAGATGACGACAAAACGAACAATCAAAGAATCAAAAGGCAGGGTGAAAACATTTTGGACCAAATTTTCGCCACTAGTATATGTCCATGGTGGCATATACGGTCCATGGACAAGAAAAAGCAGTCAATTTGGGAAGCTTTTTCTTCCCCATTTCGGGAAATCGGTAGCTTTAAACCTGTCTATCGCTCCCATTGCCTCATTAGCGAATAGTCATGTATAGCTAACTCTGTTGTTTTTTTCAGTACTGCTAGCATAGCTTATAAAGCCTAAGCTACCCCCCACAACCACAACCCAGGGATGACTTAGAAAGCACTGCTCTTCTCTCTCTTTCTCATTTTCATGACCTTTTTGTCTTCCCTTGTCTCATTCTGAAATAGCTTTCTACAGATTAATCATGATAATACTATAAGTTCTAAGCTTTTTCTTGGAGATATACTCAGGTAGATCGATTTCTAGGGAAAGATGTCCTTACAATATGTAATTGATGTCTCTAGATGAATTATGATATGATTAGGAAGAGGTTGACTTGGGCCATGATCTTTTTCTCTCATATTGACAGTTTGCCACTGATAATGACGACAATATATATAGAGAATGCAGTGTGCATGATAGCAGTTTGTAAGAGTGATTTTATTTCAGGTAATAACGTATGATCATCTTGAAGCTATAGGAAAAGGACGATGGAAACAAAATTTTTAACCACTTGTATACACCAACGTAAATTTGCTCGTAATTATTGGGTGGGGATTTACTTGTATGGGTTTTGTCTGGGACTAAGCCATGTTTTTCTTTTTAAGACAATATTTTTTTATTATGAAATTTATACACCACTCCATTCCTCCCCTGCACAGTCTCCCACCCCGAAAAATAAATAAATACATAAACCAATAAAAAGCTCAGTGCCTAGATACAGCATATAGTAACAGACGGGCACCAAAGTCGAACATTTTGATGTGGCCTCATATATATCAATTCATGATTATATCCTATACGTCAATTCATGTTTATCTTCCCTTGACACCCAGAGAATGTAATTACCATAGATAATTCATTCTTACCCTGAGAGCGAGATTACTATACTTAATTCTTTATTAAATATTATTGTTGGATTAAAGTTCTATTAGGTAAAGAGATAATCAAAATTCCATGTGGGTTGAATGATGCTGATATTATAGGTTGTTCTATATATGAAAGTCACTTCAATCAGTGTTGGAGCGGTTTTCACTAATTGTCCACGTGTCTCTGAATCACTAGTGTTGTATTCTCTAACTGTCTACGTGTCCTTGCTATTCCAAAGAGTTTTTGACTTCAGACAGGGTCGGAGAGGCGGGGGTGGCCACCTGCAAAGACTCTCCGATGCTTAAGTCAGATATTTACTCCTGAAACTGAGTAACAAAGATTCAGTTTTTCTCTGTATGAGTATGTCTTTTTTCTTGTTTATGAACTTTCAAATGTTTCTTTTTGTATGCGTACATGCCTCTCCTTTAGGGACGCATGGCTTATATATATATAATCCTGAGATTGTGAACCACCCGGTCCTCAATCTCAGGACTGAGTACCTTTTCCTCAAGACTTTTTCCAGAGGTCACGGGACGAGATTACCGTGATCCCCCTATACCGCTATAGCCTAGTTTCTGCCGTCTCCTATGGCTCGAGTCTGTCATGGGCGAGATTTGGACAAATCGCCGTTCTATCAGGACGGCTTGCCCCTTGCGTAAACCTACTCAAGATCGCATTAAATGTTCTGTCTGGGTCTGGAGCTGTGAGTTACTTTCCATTATATTCTGGTGGAAGATCTTTGGGGCTTCCAACCCCCAGCGGTCGAGGTAAGAATCGGACCGGGCCGAGTCCATCCAGGGTCTGGGATGGGCTCGGCCCTAACCTCAGACAGCCCAATGGCCGATGTGGTACCACGTGCAACTCGCGTGGCCTTTAGCTAGTCACTCTCGATACCTGTAAGACGATGGGTCCCGTTTGTGACCTGTTCTGCCACTTAATCGTTCACATGGTGTATGGTTTGGGAACAGGTCCCACAACTGCCCCCATTTCCCTACTTGATAGATTCGTATTCATCAAGTGGGGAAATCGTTTCTCCGTTCTTCCAATTTGAGGGATACACGTGGCTCCCCCTTGCCGACGCGGAGGCATGCCATTCCATGTCACAAAATTTTTTTAAAATTTCGAAGTTCCGACTATTTGGTCTCCTTTGCTCTCCCTTTTTGCAGAAAAACTCTTCGGCTCTCCCTCTATAAAAGGCGCATTTACGCTCATTTGCTACTTTATTAAAATCTTTAGTTATTCTTGCCTCATAAAATCCTAGGGTTTCCAACTTCCCCCTTTCTAGAGACTTTTTCTCTTTCGATCGTATCCAGAACAATGGCCTCAAATCAAGATCAGGAATTGCGCCCCGTCGTAGACTCAGAGTTGGATTCGCTGAAGAGATAGCTCTGCCTCCCCGGCGGAGTCACACTACAAAGTGTTGAGGGCCCCACGGACTGGTATCTACGTCCCTCTGCCCCTGAAGGCTCTATTATTTTGGGAAGAAAACATCTGAAATGGCTGCGATTCCCTCTTCCTCCTCTGATCCACCAATTTTTCGCTTTGACGGGGATCCACCCGATGCAGTTAAATGCAAACGGGGTCATGATTCTGATGGGGCTCTCCGCCCTGTCAGCTCTTTATAACCTACATATCGACCTGGAGGTGGTCTTTTATACTTACAAACTCACCCTCATCCCCAAAAAGAGTTCCTACCCCACCTTTTACCTTCAACTGCTCCCGGGACGTCACATTTTCTGAGGCTTGCTGAGGTCAGACAAGCAATGGGACTCCCACTCTAGGCTATACGCCGTTAAAGGGGCGTGGTGCTCCCCTTGGGTGAATGGAGAGCACTTCCAAATTCCCTCAGTTTTCCTGCAGAGTAAGTGCTAGGTCGTGATTTTCGGGTCTGCATTCTCCTCGTCTATTATTACTCACGTTATTTTGTCTTGTACAGCCTCTGCAGAAGAAAACAGGTTCGAGCCGCATTTGTCGGCGGGGTGGCTCAAAGGCCTAGAAGGGATCGTCATCTTCGGATCTCTTGGGGACTGCCGGCACATCCAGGCCGCCCTCAACCCCCAAGTGATGAATATGATGCCCAGGATAGTCTCATACCTTCCCTTCCCTCTAGACACATGGGTCATCATAAAGTTCCTGCAGAGCCGACTTGATGCCTCTACCATGAACCGATTCCGCCGAGATGAGCATGATCACATCACTATGGTGGGTCGTCAGGTTACGGCTTCAAGCCAGTTGGCTGGCTCCAATGACCTGGTGGCGCTGACTAGCCACGAGCTCGAGGAGGCTGCGAGATTCGTGACCGAAGAGTGCGTCAGGCTCCGTAGGGAGGAAGCCGCTGCCCCTAAGAAGGCTAGAAGTGGGTTCATTTCCGCATCCTTAAGCTTCGTCGATCGGGTTATGGCCGTGATCTAAACATGTTGCTTGTTCTTTATAGGTTTTGAGATGGGCCCATCAGCAGACCCTTCCACCGTCAAGAGGGGAACTACAGGGCATAAGGCTCGGCCTAAGGCAACCGATGGCCGTCATCTCGTGGTGCCTTCAGAAGATGAAGTGCCTACGATCCCCCACTTCGATGCAGGTGGACCTCCGTCCGGGGAAACATCGGCCACACAGGACGTATATGGCGAGGGGATGCCCCTGAGTCTGCCCGGGGGGGTCTGCTGCACCAACCTCATCCACCCCTGACTCCGGTTCGAAGTCAGGTGTTGCTTGCCTTGGTGGGGAGATCGGAGCTCAGTGGGGGGGCTCCAAGGTTGAAATCTCGGCTGTCTTCCCCTCCTCCGGTCCCAATAAAGCGGTGCCACGAGGTTAGCTCATCCAAAGAAGAAGAGGGTCGGGCAGAGAAGAGGGGCAAGGTTGCCCCCTCATCTGACAGTGATAACGACGGGGCCACACTGATCCTTCTGAGGAAAAGAAGGTCCGTGCGAAGCGGCCCATCAAGAGGGGATGCACCACCTCCCATCGTTGCCGACGGCGCTCTCGGTGGTACCCAACTTTCCTTCGTCCCTGCTGCTACTACTTCAGAGGCGTGCCCAGTCAAGGGGGAGGGTGCCCTCGCGGTTGGCAAGGTGGAGTCGTAATCTGTGGGTGTGAAAAACACCCAAAAGGAGAGTCCAGCCGCAGGACCCGAGCTGGAGGCATTCTCGTTGGAGAACGTCGAGCTCGTCGCTAGCCGTACCTTCGCGCAGGTTTGGCTCGTCTGATTGTCTCTATACTTCTCAATATCTTTGTTAGGTGCTGACTCTTTTTTTCTATTTATCTTACAGCTAGATGCCATCCGGTCTTTTTATTCCTTTTGCGTCAGGGCCCTGACCGAGGAGCTGAACTCTCGCTCTGCATTGGCCGAGCGCAGCGAGGCTGCCCTTGCCGAGTTGAGGACTGACTTCAATTTATATCGGAGCCTCGATGTGGCGAGGGTCAGCAGTGCGGTGGCTCACGCCCTGAGTGTCGAGAGGGTTAGGCGCGAGGAGCTAGCAGCGAGGCTGGCCGAAGCAAAGGCCGTTGGGCTTGCTCAGTCTGAGGCTGCCAGACTAGCCAAAAATAAGCTCAAGGTCAAGGAGCAAGAGCTGCAGAGTGCTGGGGCAGAGATAGGGCTGGCCTTCCTCACTCGTGATAGGGCTGTTGATGACGCTAAGGAGGCGAGGAAAGCTGAAGCCAGAGCTAAACTGGAGGCCCATTCTCTGCAACGCAGACTCGACCGGTCGAACGAGGTAAGNGGGCGTGGTGCTCCCCTTGGGTGAATGGAGAGCACTTCCAAATTCCCTCAGTTTTCCTGCAGAGTAAGTGCTAGGTCGTGATTTTCGGGTCTGCATTCTCCTCGTCTATTATTACTCACGTTATTTTGTCTTGTACAGCCTCTGCAGAAGAAAACAGGTTCGAGCCGCATTTGTCGGCGGGGTGGCTCAAAGGCCTAGAAGGGATCGTCATCTTCGGATCTCTTGGGGACTGCCGGCACATCCAGGCCGCCCTCAACCCCCAAGTGATGAATATGATGCCCAGGATAGTCTCATACCTTCCCTTCCCTCTAGACACATGGGTCATCATAAAGTTCCTGCAGAGCCGACTTGATGCCTCTACCATGAACCGATTCCGCCGAGATGAGCATGATCACATCACTATGGTGGGTCGTCAGGTTACGGCTTCAAGCCAGTTGGCTGGCTCCAATGACCTGGTGGCGCTGACTAGCCACGAGCTCGAGGAGGCTGCGAGATTCGTGACCGAAGAGTGCGTCAGGCTCCGTAGGGAGGAAGCCGCTGCCCCTAAGAAGGCTAGAAGTGGGTTCATTTCCGCATCCTTAAGCTTCGTCGATCGGGTTATGGCCGTGATCTAAACATGTTGCTTGTTCTTTATAGGTTTTGAGATGGGCCCATCAGCAGACCCTTCCACCGTCAAGAGGGGAACTACAGGGCATAAGGCTCGGCCTAAGGCAACCGATGGCCGTCATCTCGTGGTGCCTTCAGAAGATGAAGTGCCTACGATCCCCCACTTCGATGCAGGTGGACCTCCGTCCGGGGAAACATCGGCCACACAGGACGTATATGGCGAGGGGATGCCCCTGAGTCTGCCCGGGGGGGTCTGCTGCACCAACCTCATCCACCCCTGACTCCGGTTCGAAGTCAGGTGTTGCTTGCCTTGGTGGGGAGATCGGAGCTCAGTGGGGGGGCTCCAAGGTTGAAATCTCGGCTGTCTTCCCCTCCTCCGGTCCCAATAAAGCGGTGCCACGAGGTTAGCTCATCCAAAGAAGAAGAGGGTCGGGCAGAGAAGAGGGGCAAGGTTGCCCCCTCATCTGACAGTGATAACGACGGGGCCACACTGATCCTTCTGAGGAAAAGAAGGTCCGTGCGAAGCGGCCCATCAAGAGGGGATGCACCACCTCCCATCGTTGCCGACGGCGCTCTCGGTGGTACCCAACTTTCCTTCGTCCCTGCTGCTACTACTTCAGAGGCGTGCCCAGTCAAGGGGGAGGGTGCCCTCGCGGTTGGCAAGGTGGAGTCGTAATCTGTGGGTGTGAAAAACACCCAAAAGGAGAGTCCAGCCGCAGGACCCGAGCTGGAGGCATTCTCGTTGGAGAACGTCGAGCTCGTCGCTAGCCGTACCTTCGCGCAGGTTTGGCTCGTCTGATTGTCTCTATACTTCTCAATATCTTTGTTAGGTGCTGACTCTTTTTTTCTATTTATCTTACAGCTAGATGCCATCCGGTCTTTTTATTCCTTTTGCGTCAGGGCCCTGACCGAGGAGCTGAACTCTCGCTCTGCATTGGCCGAGCGCAGCGAGGCTGCCCTTGCCGAGTTGAGGACTGACTTCAATTTATATCGGAGCCTCGATGTGGCGAGGGTCAGCAGTGCGGTGGCTCACGCCCTGAGTGTCGAGAGGGTTAGGCGCGAGGAGCTAGCAGCGAGGCTGGCCGAAGCAAAGGCCGTTGGGCTTGCTCAGTCTGAGGCTGCCAGACTAGCCAAAAATAAGCTCAAGGTCAAGGAGCAAGAGCTGCAGAGTGCTGGGGCAGAGATAGGGCTGGCCTTCCTCACTCGTGATAGGGCTGTTGATGACGCTAAGGAGGCGAGGAAAGCTGAAGCCAGAGCTAAACTGGAGGCCCATTCTCTGCAACGCAGACTCGACCGGTCGAACGAGGTAAGCCGACATCTTTACTTGGACCACATAAAATTGATAGGGGCTCAAGTAGAGTTGTCTCGCAAGCACGGCGAAGACCTTACTGACACTAATGCCCTTTTGGTCGACTTGTCACAGTGGCAGGCGGAGCTGAGGCTGACGGTGCTGAGGGATAGATTAGCGGACGCGGAAAAACTAAAGACGAGGTATCAGAGGTAGGTGGATGTCCTTTCTGCGGAAAGTTACAGGTCTGGCTGGGAGAACAGGGAATTCGACGGCCATGCTAAGGTGGTAACGCCAGACCAGTTTGACGAGCAGAAAGGCGTCGAGAGAGACCACTATTCCGTCAAGTACTACATACAGCAGCTTGGGGATGGGATCAACATCACATACCCTACAGACGTGCTGAAGATGCTTGCTGCGGAAAAGGACGGGCCCTCTACATCCGCCTCTGTTGCCAAAGAGCTTATCCCCATTTCCGGTCTGCCAAATCAAACTTCGGAAGCCCCTGGCGGTCAGCCTGGTCTTGGGGTCTCAACTAGTGAGGGGTCTGGTGCGGTTATTTTATCTAGTAATGAATCCGACCCTAGTACGCCACCCTCCACCGGAGCTGGTCCAAGCCCGGAACTGACTGCGCTCCCCTGGCCGGAAGTAATTAGGGTCCCTAATTTTGTAAATTTGTAAAGTTGACCCTCGTTGTAACCATCCGTATAAATAATAGGAACAGTGTAATTCTCTTTAGTCTATTCTCTTTTTCTTTATCGACCGTGTCCGGGGTAAAGCTGACCCTTATTGTAACCGTCTGGAATCGGTCATACATAATTTCGAGTTATTAGTAAGTCCTCCTCAAGCTATGATCGACAAGATTAGTTTCAGAGATAGGGATGTTAGCTCTGGACCATCCGGTTCTAAGGAGATATAACTTCTGTTATGACTTGTCTTGACAGAGTTTGATCCGCGGGTGTGGCTGGACTTCTCCGACCCCAAGTGGGACCGCGCTCAGAATCAGCTTCAGGGGCTGGTTGACCACTGTCTAGATCCGTCGCTGCAAAGGAAAAGGCCAGGACTCGGCTCTCATCGGGAGCAGATTGGGCGTTATCACTCTGACGTGTCTCTGCGAGTCTGCCCAAGACCCACTTCTTGCAAATAGAACTTCTGGGTGCGCGTCCCCATTGATCATTCCCTTTGTATTATTATTTTTTTGGAAATAATAAACAGAGCCCGATTTTAACTTTTGTCTTAGTGCCTAGTGTGTGCATAATAAACTGTTGTTTGGGGAGGGTCTGCTTCCAACGGGTAGACCCTAACCTCTCCAACCTTTGCTTTACGTGCTGTTAGAATGTTGTCTGGGAGGGTCCACTTCCAACGGGTAGACCCTGACCTCTCCAACCTTTACTTTGCGTGCCGCTAAAATGTTGTCTGGGAGGGTCCACTTCTAACGGGTAGACCCTGAGCCGTGCTTTCCTTCTTCGTACATTTTTTCGAGCCATTGGCATGAGTTTTTATTGCACGATATGATTCCCATAGTACGATCGTTTCCAAGGTCTACTGGCAAGTTCTTGGTTGCGCAGCTCTTTCCTCCTCGTACGTTTTCTCGGGCCATTGACAACAATTTTATTGCACGATGTGGTTCTCATAGTACGATCATTTTTGAGGTCTGCCGGCAAGTTTTTGGTTACGCAGCTCTTTCCTCTTCGTACGTTTTCTCAGATCGTCGACAAGCGACGTGATCCCCATAGTATGATTGATTTTGAGGTCTGCTGGTAAGTTTTTGGTTGCGCAGCTCTTTCCTCTTCGTACGTTTTCTCGGGTCGTCGACAAGCGACGTGATCCCTATAGTACGATCGATTTTGAGGTCTGCTGGCAAATTTTTGGTTGCGCAGCTCTTTCCTCTTCATATGTTTTCTTGGGTCGTCTACAAGCGACGTGATCCCCATAGTACGATCGATTTTGAGGTCTGCTGGCAAGTTTTTGATTGCGCAGCTCTTTCGTACGTTTTCTCGGGTCATCGATAAGCGATGTGATCCCCATAGTATGATCGATTTTGAGGTCTGCTGGCAAGTTTTTGGTTGCGCAGCTCTTTCCTCTTCGTACATTTTCTTGAGTCGTCGACAAACGACATGATCCCCATAATATGATCGAATTTTGAGGTTTGCTGGCAAGTTTTTGGTTGCGCAGCTCTTTCCTCTTCGTACGTTTTCTCGGGTCATCGATAAGTGACGTGATCCCTATAATACGATCCTTGATTGCGTAAATAGTGCGTGGGGTTTGCCACTGTGGGCAGACCCCTTTTCCATAGCAATCTAAAAGATAAATCCATGCGGCAAAAAGGGAACTTGACCTGTTTTGGATTTAAACTCTTCGATAATATAGGCATTCACATGGGTCTTACATCATATGCATGTGTCTCACACATGAATTGTGCGTGGGGTCTGCCACTGTGGGTAGACCCCTTTTTCATAGCAATCCAAAAGATAAATCCATGCGGCAAAAAAAAAACTTAACCTGTTTTGGATTTAAGGTTTTTCAATAATATAAGTATTCACGTGGGTCTTACATCACATACACGTGTTCTCACACGTGATACTTTTTTAAGTGTGAGCATTCCACGTGTTCGATAAGTCGTTTCCGGTCTTGAGTTCCTTCAGGACATATGCACCATTGTCAAGTGCTTTGATCATCTCATAGGGTCCGATCCAATTGGAGTCCAGTTTCGAGGAATTCCCTGTTCTGACTTTTAAGACCCAATCCCCGACGTTGAATCGTCGAGCACTAACCTTCTTTGCGTAGTAGGACCTAGCCTACTAGTGGTATGAAGCCAGGTGGACTAGAGCAATGTTTTTCATTTCTTCCAGGAGGTCTGTGTTGTGGCTTAGCTGCCGTTCATTTAAGGGGGCATCTCTTACCACTTCGGAGTGAAGGGTCGGGAGGCCGACCTCGGTCAGGATCACAGCCTCTAATCCGTAGACCATGGCGAATGGCATTCTTCCAGTAGACCTCCGCTTCATGGTTCGATGGGCCCACACAATGGCTAGTAGCTCTTCTAACCACCTGCCTTTAGCCTCCTGCAAGTTCTTTTTGATATTGCTAAATATGGCTTTGTTCGTTGTCTCTGCTTGGCCATTCCCCTGAGGGTAGTTCACGGAAGAGAAACTGAGCCTTATATCATACAGCTCGCACAACTCCTTGAGCTTAGCATTTTAGAACTGTATGCCATGATCGGCATGTATCTCTTTCGGAATCCCGTATCGACAGATTATATTTTTCCAAATGAAGTTAATTGTCTCTGCTTTGTTTACGGTCGCGTAGGCTTCAGCCTCTACCCATTTGGTAAAATAATCTATGGCCAGCAAGACATACTTTCTTCCCTTTGGACTTCTGGAGAGCTCTTCGACGATGTCCAAACCCCACTTAGCGAATGGCCAGGGCATTATATTCGAATGGAGATCCTCCGCGGGTTGGCGTTTCATGGGGGCGGACCTCTGGCACTTATCACATTTTTTGACGAACTGGGCCACCTCTGTCATCATGTATAGCCAGAAGTATCCGGCCGTCAGAGCCTTGTGGGTGAGGCTATGCCCGCCAGAGTGGTTGTCGTATACTCCCTCGTGGATTTCTTCTATCAGTTTCTGCGCTTCGACGGGACTTACACACCGCAGCATCGGCCCCATTGTTGATCTCCTATATAGTTGTTCCCCCACTATCGAGTATCTGGCAGCTTCAGTCTGATCGACTTCGCTTCCCGGGGATCTGTGGATAGGTTCCCCAATGCCAAATACTGGGTGATGGGTTCCATCTATCCTTCGTCTGCGGGGCTGGCTACAAATACATGACATGCGGGGGTCTGCGGGGGGTCTCCTGTATTCCTGTCCTCCAGGAGAATCTCTGCGTGTCTCGTTCCTCCAGTCGACGTGCTCTTAGCTAACTCATCGGCCTTCTGGTTCATTTCCCTAGGAATCTGTTCGATATTAAAACTGCTAAAGTGGGCTTTTGCCCCTATTACTTTGGAAAAGTACCTGTGTAATCTCGGCTCTTTTACTTCGAAGTCTCCCCTGATCTGACCCACAACCAACTGCGAGTCGGTCATTACTACGATGCTCTCTACTCTGAAATGCATTGCCAGTTTGAGGCCTTGTAGCAGGGCCTCGTACTCTGCCTTGTTGTTCGTGGCTTGGTAGCTGAGCCTCAAGGCTTTCTCTACTCTGAGTCCTGTTGGGGTCTGCAGGACTATCCCGATACCTGACCCTGAGGCATTCGTGGATCCGTCAATGTAGAGGGTCCAGGCTGAAGGGTGGTGAGGCTGAGATATTTGAGGCGGATCGTGCAGCTCGCCGAAAGATTTGATTTCCACCAGGAAATCCACTATGACCTTCCCCTTCTTTGCTACTCGGGGCTGATACTCAATGTCGTATATCCCCAGTTCGATGGCCCACTTGGTTAGTCGACCTGATAGGTCTGGTTTAACCAAGATTTGTCGGATGGGAAAATCTGTGTACACGGTAACAGAGTGCACTTCAAAGTATTGCCTGAGTCTTTTCTTAGCATTGACCAGGGCGAGGACCAGTTTCTCTGCCATACTATATCGCGTCTCGGCGTCCAGGAGCATGCGGCTTGTATAAAACACCGACTTTTAATTGCTGTCTTCCTCGACGAATAGTACGGCACTGATCGCTACTTCGGACACTGCTAAATAAGCGTACAGGCGCTCCCCCTCTGCCGGGGAAGCCAGGATGGGCGGGTGACTTAGGTACAGCTTGAGGTCTATCAGCGCCTTGTCCTGTTCCTCCCCCCAGACAACAGTGGAGCTTCTCTTTATGCACTGGAAAAAGGGCTTGCATCGGTCAGACATCTTGGAGACGAACCGTTGAGGGCGGCTATCTTCCCGACTAGGTGCTGGACTTCCCGAATAGTCGAGGGTCTCTGCACGTCTGTGATAGAGGACAACTGGGTAAGGTTGGCCTCGATACCCCTTCTGCTTACGATGTGCCCCAGGAACTAGCCGGAAGACACCCCGAATGCGCATTTCTTGGGGTTCAGACACATCCGATATTGCCTCAGAATCTAGAAATATTCGTCCAAATGTCCCAGATGACCCAAAGCTTCTCTGCTCTTTACGACCATATCATCGATATAGACTTCCATAGTTTTCCCTAACTGTCCGGTGAATATTTTGTTCATGAGCCTCTGGTAGGTCGCCCCCGCATTCTTTAAACCAAACGGCATGCGTCTGTAATAGTACATGCCTCGCTCTGTGATAAATGCTGTGTGGATCTAGTCTTCCTTGTACAGAGGGATCTGGTTGTACCCCGAGTAGGCATCCAAGAAACTCATTCTGTCGAATCCTGCCATTGCGTCTACCATCTGGTCGATCTTTGGCAGGGGGAAGCTATCCTTTGGGCAAGCCTTGTTCAAGTTGGTGAAGTTTATACAAGTTCGGTCGTCGCTATTCTTCTTCTTCACTACCACCGGGTTAGAGATCCAAGACGGGTATACGCATTCCATGATTAGGCCGTTTTCCAATAGCGTCTCTACCTCCTTATTGATCGCCCTGTTTTTCCCTGTCGCGAACTTTCGAGGCTTCTGCCTGACCGAAGGGAAATTCGGGTCTATGTTCAACCGGTGACAGGCATGTGCGGGGTCAATCCCGGGCATGTCGTCATGGGACCAAGCAAAGACGTCTTGGTTCCGCCTTAGGAATCCCAACAGCTCGTTCTTTTCCTCTTCAGGCAACAGGGCCCCGACTAATATTACCTTCGTCAGCTCTGCCTCTTTCAAAAGGACCACCACCAGCTCCTCAATCGTAGACTCCAGTCCGTCAGACTCCTCTTCGATCTGTTTCATGTATGCTGGCAGGCGGTCCTTTGATTGCTATTCGTCCCCTGTCGAGACGTTCGTACTCGCACCGGGTCCTTTCATGGCCGCTGAAAAACATTTCCTCGCGGAGGTATGGTCTTCTTTAATGTCTATCGTATAGGTACCATCTTTTGATTGACATCTTAAGATCTGGTGGAGGGTGGAGGTGACTCCATGTATAGCGTGGATCCATCCTCTCCCCATGATGATGTTGAAGGAGGACGGGCAGTCGATAACGACGAAGTCCACGTCCAAGCATCTCTCCACCGTGCAGACCTTCAAGGTCACAATGCCCAAGGGGCTGACCTTGGTACTATCGAAAGCGAACAGTGGCTGACAAGTCAGTCTGAGTGCGTTCCGATTCAGGCCTATGTTTTCGAACGTGCTGAGGAACAAGATATCGACACTGCTTCCACCGTCGATCAGGACCCTCCTGACCAACGCGAAGTCGATCTGTAACTCAATCACCAGGAGGTCATCGTGTGGCAGGCACACCGTGGTCAAATCTTGTTGGGTGAAGGCGATGGAGGCAGCGGAGGTACAACTTTCACCCACCCTCAAATGGTTAATAGAATGTCCCATCCCCCTCAGGCGCTTCACCCTCTCCTTAGTTTTTCTTAGGCACCTTTCCTTCTCTTCCTGACCCTGGGTCTGCTCGGGTCTGCCCACAATGGTCAGCACTATCCTCAGGACCTGGTCTCTTGACCCAGAGGCCTGGGTCTGCTTGCCTTTGTCGAGCCTAGTGGTGTCTTCCCACGACTGGATTCTGCCAGTCTTTACGTATTGCTTCAATTTGCCGGCATGAATCGCCATCATGACTTGCGCGTAGAGGTTGCGGCAGTTGATGGTATCATGTCCGTGATCTTTGTGGAATTGGCAGTACCTATTCTTGTTTTTCATGTGCTTAAGAATGCCGGATTTGGGCGGGTCTTTGAAAATTCCCATGTCCTTATTTTGGAGGTAGATCACGTCGATTGGCATGTTGAGCTTGTACTTCGGCAGTGGGTCACGGGACACCTTCCTCCTCTTGCCGCCTTCTTGATCGCCTTGGGTAGGGGCTTTCTGTTTCAAAATCGGCCCTCGGTCTGGCGTGGGCCTCTTTACCCCTTGCAGGGCTGGGGCTTGTGCCGGCGCTGTTATCACAGCGGATACCTTGGGTGTTTTTCGGTGACTTTTTAATACCCTGAATACCCCTTCCGATTTGGCCTGGACGTCTGCCATATCGTACGGAAGGTTCAAGAGCAGGTGATCCGACAACATCGATCCTAGCTGCAGGCCCCTAAAGAACGAGCTCACGGCTTGGACCGAATCGGCGTTGTGCACTAGGGACATCACCTCCAGGAAACGTGTCAGGTATTCTTTTGGAGACTCGTTAATGATTTGTTCCAGTTGGTCTAGGTCTCGCATGGTTTTCTGCTGCCTCCGGGCACCCGCGTACTGCTTCAAGAAAAGTTTGCAGAAATCTTCGAACCCGTTTATGAATTTCTCCGGGAGCTGTCTTAACCATAATAGGGCTGGTCCCGCCAGGATTGTGGAGAATACCTTGTAGGTTATAGCTTCGTCCCTGGTTTCCAAGGCCATCTTCTGTTAAAAATGATATATGTGATCGAGGGAGTTGGTTTTCCCCTCGATCGAGGGAGTCGGTTTTCCCCTCGATCGAGGGAGTCGGTTTTCCCCTCGAACGGCCTGAAGGTTAGAGTAGTGAAGTCTCTCGGCTTAAGCTCCATCTGGATCCAATCGGCGAAGGCTGTTCGGTCGATCCCTTGCACAGTTTGCTCAGCCATGTCATTGAGGGTCAGGCTCTGATGGGCCCCAAGCCTTTTACTCAGTTCTGCCATCATTTCTTGCTTCCAGTTGGGAAGCACACCTTCAAGGCTTTCTTGGTGCCTTCTGGCTTCCGCCGCTCTGGCTCGGAACAACCTCGTCCGGCTTTGTTGCTCTCCTTGCATTCGTGATCGGGATGGGGTGGGCATTTCGCTTGGCAGTTGGCCCTCGGTCTCTTGTTGGACTTCTGCGTCGAAATCTTCCCTTCGCTCACTCTTGGCTTCGCTTGCCAGCAGCCCCTCGAGGCGGGCGTTATCCCTGCGCACTTCTGCGACTTCATCTTTTAAGCCCATGATGATCTCGTGGGCAATCTCTGCTTTCCGGCTTGCTTTTTCCAGTACGGCGAGCATCTGATCCAGCTTTTACTCCAATCCAGGCTGCACTCCCTGGGAGCTTCCTTCGGTGTCGGGATGTGTGCTTCTGGATATCATTCTTGAAGGTGCCATCTTCCAATGCTATATGGCTTCTTGTTTGGGGAGAGTGTGATCGTGAGACTCCGACTCTTCCTCTCGCACTCAAAGAAAAATGGTTTCCCACAGACGGCACCAAATTGTTGGAGCGGTTTTCACCAACTGTCAACGTATCTCTGAACCACTGGTGTTGTATTCTCCAACTGTCTACGTGTCCTTGCTATCCCAAAGAGCTTTTGACTTCAGGCAGGGTCGGAGAGGTGGGGGTGGCCACCTGCAAATACTCTCCGATGCTTAAGTCAGATATTTACCCCTGAGACTGAGTAGCAAAGATTCAGTTTTTCTCTGTATGAGTATGTCTTTTTTCTTGCTTATGAACTTTTAAATGTTTCTTTTTGTATGCGTATATGCCTCTCCTCTGGGGATGCATGGCTCATATATATAGTCCTGAGATTGTGAACCACTCGGTTCTCAATCTCAGGACCGAGTACCTTTTTCCTCAAGACTTTTTCCAGAGGTCACAGGCCGAGATTACCGTGATCCCCCTTGCACCACTGTAGCCTAGTTTCCGCCGTCTCCTATGGCTCTAGTCTGTCAGGGGTGAGATTTGGACAAATTGTCGTTCTGTCAGGAAGGCTTGCCCCCTGTGCACACCTATTCAAGATCGCATTAAAGGCTATGTCTGAGTCTGGAGCTGTGAGTTACTTTCCATTGTATTCTGGTGGAAGATCCTTGGGGCTTCCGACCCCCAGCTGTCGAGGTAAGAATCGGACTGGACCGAGTCCATCCAGGGTCTGGGATGGACTCGGCCCTAACCTCGGACAGCCCAATGGCCGATGTGGTACCACGTGCGACTCGCGTGACCTTTAATTAGTCACTCTCGATACCTGTCGGACAGTGGGCTCCGTTTGTGACCTGTTCTGCCACTTAATCGTCCACATGGTGTATGATTTGGGAACGGGTCCCACAATCAATATTCTTACGAAAAAAATAAAATAAAATAAAATAAAATAGAGGTGAATTGATAATAAAGGACTTGTTTAGTGTAACCATTTTATTTTATTGGAATAAAAAATCTATTTAAATAGGTGTTTGTTTTAACCACTCTAATTTTTTCATTCAAATAGTCTTTTAAAAGAGTGTTAATTTCAACAATTCAATTTTTTTATTCAAATATTCATTAATCACATTAATTATTGAAATGAATTTTTTTTTTATTTTGGATAAAAATAGAGAAAATAGGATATTTTTAAATAATCTATTCTAATATTCTCATTTTAATTATGTCCCATTTCATTATTTTTCTATTTAAAGATCTTTTATTTTAAGTATAATTTATTCTAGAATTTCTATTTATATAGCCGTGGCAATGGGCAAACAAAACGGTGCCAAAACTTTTCTCACCTACGGAAAAGTCCAAAACAACTTTTAAATTCTCGTTTCGTGGGTTATAAACTGAGGCTTATATTCTTCGTAAGGTCACTTTTCTTTTTACTCTGGACCTGTCAGTTTTTTGCATGTATTCCAAGCTTAACAGATTTTACTTCAGGCATTTTTGTACCCCACATCAGTTATATCGCTGTCAAAAACGTTACTCCTATATAATAACCAAGCCCAAAAAAAAAAAAAAAACTTATAACAACCCTTATGCGGCCCAGTTAGAAGCTTATACGAGCTGAATCAGCATCTGAATGAAAAGAATATTCATCTAGTTCAATGTGTCCCTAAAATATATAGTTGGCTAAGATAAGCTATCTTTTTGGCAAAAGCTTGATTTGAATATTTAATGGTGGCCCTTCCCTTCACACGTTAATGTTATGTGGAAAAATCACGATCCCTTTTAACTAAATTACAACAATTTCCCAAATGGGGTTGTCTGGTGGCTCCATTGTCCTCTTATAAATCCTCCTCCATTTTAGTTTATTTTTTTAGTTTTTTTTAAAAAAATGATTGTCCTGATCCAACAAAAGGTTGGCGCAATCCATGGACAGACGTCGAAGTTATCTACATATATATATATATATATATATATATGATTCTTAATCTAATAAATAATATTATTTATATTTATTTTTTTAATAATGATTCAAGGATTATTATAATTTAAGTAGTTAAAACGAGTACTAATAAAAATAAATATTTAGTATTTAGTATTTTTCTTTTTATTTTTGAAAAGATAATACCTAATAAATTTTTATTAGATAAAATAATATTTATAGATATAAATAAATAAATATATATATATATATATATTAGCGTTAAACATGGTCCATGAGTTCTCAATTTGTATAGACGAGTTTTCAAAAACTATATATGATAATATGTATAGTGCATATACACAGAGACTTTGTGTTCTCAACAGTAAATTGCATCTAAAACAAATAACAGATCTCATTGACAAAGTAATACGGAACCCTTTTAATATGTTTTTGCTAATTGCATGAATTTCCTAGTTTGCTTTCGTGAGAAAACGTTAATAACTAACCTACTTATCGGTTGCTCTGTACAATGAAAATGATATAATTACTTGATGAATAATCTACTTGGTATAGCATTAAATATATGTCCGAACTACTAATCAATAGAAAAGACATATGCTGTAACCCGTATTCCAAATTATGTAAATATATATGTATATATGCCTGAACCTTATTAAGTGGACTTTATAGAGTACTTTCAATTCTTTTTCCTCCTTATGTTTCATACTTCTCCTATTATTCCTAGTTAGTTATCCCTTTTTAATGAATGCATGAATTTGAAAACTTGAATCGAAAGGTGGAACTTAGAATAGATTTCATCTGAATGTTTCAACTACTCTATAGTACGTTATGAAGTCATTAATGAGTATAACACAGACAAATTAATCAAGTTGTTTACCCAGTAAATTAATATTAGTTGGTTTGATTTCTTTGTTAAGAAGTGTCATTGATATTTATATATACATATAAGTTGCCAATTTTTTTTTTATGGATAAGTATTTTTTTTTTAGCCGTTAGATCACCATCTAATGATAATCTAATTGTTATAATGAATTGCATGAAAAGACGTGCATTATTAATATTTTTTCTTTCTTATTTTTTACAATAAAAAAATATGTATACTAAATTTTTATTGGTCAAATTGATACTTATAGGTAAAAAAAAAAAAATATATCTCTACTGGATTGGTAAAGACTGATTTGATTCTTTTAAGTCGAAAATATACTTGGCAAAACACATAAAAAGATTCTCAATTCACAGGGAAACCTCCAAATCCAACTCCAAGGCTTTCCTTATCAGTATGACCAGAACGAAGAAATTCATGCCAGTACCACCTAAAAATGGTCAGAAAAGTCTGATTTGGCTGCCAAATCCACATGGGATTTCCTTATAAACTTTCCAAACAAAAATTAACAAATCAGTATCGATCAATATATATATATAGTTATCTGGGCAGTATGGCATTGAGGGATTATTCTGAACAGTACTATATTCATTATTGTATGTTTGTTTTTTCCCTTTGTCAAATAATAATTATAAGCCAAGCCACATTTTTATGAGCATATTTGTTTTTGTAGATAAGTATTATATATCCAAGTAGCTAAAAGAGATTCGTCAAGTTGTTATGTGTGGCCTCAGAATCTATCTCATATCTTTTCAGCATATGAGTATTTGACACCTCAATGACATGGTTTCTTTATTTTTCTGCCTTTGGACCTCACGTCACAAACATTGGTCTTAAAACACGCTTCTCTTTGGACAAGTAGTAATCCTCACCATATGGTCTTTGATGTTGACGGTCCAGTCCAAATTTTGTACAGTTGCAAAAACTCTAACATCAGCCTTATAATTCGAATTTTGATTTTTTACATTAGTCTCTAATATTTACTACTTTGAGGAAAAATATCAAAATATATGCACATATAGGTACTTTATATACGATTCATATGTTTGCATGTATGAAATCGTAAACTCAGACATGATATACCAGTACAAAACACAATCTACTATAGGCTATATATGCTTTTCGACCGTGTGCATTTGTGGTCAGCTTTTTAATGTAGGAAACACACTTGAATTAAATAGTGATCTTGTAAATGTTTTCTTTACACTGGTTTAAATATGATTATCAACTATAGTTTATGTTGATTAATTTATTTATTAGACAAACAATCAAATAAGTTTTTTTTGAAAGGAACAATCAAATAAGTTAAGCATGCAAAGAACATACGATTTTGCATAGTTCAGTAACCGCCTGCCTCTATGGAATCCCACCAAGATTAGTCAATTCTATAAAGAAATAAAATGATTATATTCTAGTGGTCTTACTCAATTTAATTAAGTCTCTCTTTTATTATTAACGTCTAATATTTATAAGATCTTATTCCCTCAAACTTCTTCGATGGATTAACTGATCGCAATCTTACTTTGCATTCATCTCATAAAATCCTCTTTGTTTGTATATTGCCTACAAATCTCCGGTTGGTAGGATGATACTCAAGAAAAATCCTAATCTCCAATATTAGATATTTTAGATTTTGAAATAAGGATACAATTGACATAAAAATGTACCCTTCTATGAGCTATAGTCGTTTTAACATAAAGATTTATCACTTAGGCAACGTTTACTAATCCTTAATGAAATGAGTAAAAATGAAATAGTAAAAAAAAGAAAATGAATAAAAAATAATAATAAATAAAGAATATCATGATTCTCTTTCCTCTACAATTAATTGATATTTAAACTCATGAAAGAAAAAATTATTTTACTTTCTTTTCTCTTTTCTCTCCGTTACGGATGTTTAAAAATTTGCAATGATAACTTGCTACGTGATTTTTTTGATATGAAAGAGTAAATATTAGACAAACTAAAACTGAGGTTTTCTTTGGGGAGCGAGTTAATGAAATAGTATTATTTGCTGTAGCTCAAAGAATAAAGTGACATAGAGGTTGCTTCAATAAGATTTACTACGGATCATTAGCAAAATATTGCAGTTATACACCATACAGTCTTTTGTCTCTCGCTTAATTTGAAATAAAATAAAATAGAACAAAAGAGTCATTATCTTAAGCTTTGAAAAAGGATCACTGTTATAGCTTAGTTTGTAACCAATCTTACACTGCCAAAAAGCAGAAACCTTAAAATATAGTTTGAAATGAAAAAGAAAAATAAATAAATAAAGAAGAAGAAGAGAGAGAGGAGTTGGTTAAACCCTCCAAGGGAACAGTCGAGATGGTCATAATAATACATTCTTTTTTATCTCTGGAAGTGGGGTTGGAATCTTTTATACATGTAGCCAAACACTATTTTTAAACAATAAATTAAATAAAGGGACGCTGGTTAACCCAAATTCAAAAGGCGAAAATACTATACAACTCTAGACATTAGAGACTTAGATACAGTTAAGTATTAAACACATGAAATTGCACCCAGTGGTCAACTAAAGTAGATTTATCTTTCCCACCTTTTACTATAACAAATCATCTCCCTTCTTTTGGAGATGGGGCTCCTAATCCTATTATGTTCATTTCTTTTTCTTTCTTTTTTTTTTTTTTCCCTGAAAGGCTATTATGTTCATTTCTATGATTTAATGTTTTGTTTTTTTTCGTTTTTTTATTTTTTTTTGGGAATGACACTCGGTTAGTTGGTTTACCACGGAGAAAAAGAAAAAGAAAATCAAGCTTAATAACTTATACTAAGATAGATTACAAGTGGAGTTTATGATGTATCTTAAGTCAAAAATCAGTGTATTATCTTATCTAGACATATATGTATATACATTGCACATGTATATGTATAATTGAAATTTATTTGTCAAGGGAAAAAGACAAAAAAATGAAGTGGGTAGAATAAATCCAAGCAATAAGGACAATTGATGCTAACCTCAGCAAAGTTTATCACCTTAAAAATAAAATAAAACAAATAAAACATTTTATTTTTATTTTTGAATCGAGTGATTTCGTTTTTTTCATTAACAGAGCAGCTTCTCTTACTGCTTGCTTGTCTTTTTCTTTTTCTTTTTCTTTTTACCTTGCTGCGCAGGAAGGAGATATAAAGTAGAGTTAATCTGACGCGAATAGGAAACGCGTGGAGTGGAAACGACGGAAGCATGGTGTCAGCTCAGGCTTTTGCCCAAAGGCCAAAGTAGGTCCTGAACCTGAAGGCTAAAGCTGAGCTTTAGTAAAGGGTTACAAGCGACTGTTTACAGTTTACTCCTTTTTTATTGGACCGTGCTTTTTACTTCCCTTTGAAAAAGCGTGGACCAAAATGCTCTTTCTCTTCTTGTCTTTATTTATTCATGTATCCTCGTGAATGTGCCAAACTGTTCTGTCTAATTATACAGGTAACCATGAAAAGTTTAGTACTTTAGCATTTTCACCCACTTCTTTTTCAGTTTTTTTGTTAAACCCATTTCTTTTTTCTATTATTTCTTCTTCTTTCTAATTTGTTTTGTTTTGTTTTTTTTTCACTTTCAAATGATTGACCAAAGCCTTCGAAGTAGATTTCGATTATCACTTATTAAATTATATAGTGAGCATATGCGTATACTACGCCGCAAAATTGTAAAGTGAATAATAAATTTTCAGTCTAAATTGTGTTGTAATATACAAATATTAGTTTCGTTGTTCTATAACGAGGTATGGTATGCTATTAGCTTATTTGAATATACTAAGGAACTTCTAAGCATGTCATGTTTCTCGTACTAACAAAAAAAGAAAAAATTAATTTGTATAGCTTAAAATGTTTTGAGCATAAATATTGTAAAATACCTTTAAATCCAATATATTAATTATGTTGTAAGATTTTTTTTAACAAAAATTAGGAGAGAGAGATTCAAACTTGAAACCTTTACATTAAGAGAAATCACGAAAATGTGATTACCATCAAATTATGTTGCAACTATAATTACGTTGTAGCATAATTGGAAGTATGTTTTCATCAAAATAAGTATTTATATGGTCAGTCTTCTTAGCAAACAAATTCTCCCAGTACATAGTGAGAGTAAGATTATTTAAAAGGCATATAAACTCAAGAGTCAAGAGTATTCTTATAGCAAATTACGTAACCAATTGTTTCCCAAAAAAACATAAGCTCTTAGAAAGTGAGACTAGTTAATCTGATAGTACGATATTCCGAGAGCAGAAATACTAGCTTATCATTGAAAAGTATAAATCTTCTTCCTACTTGTCTTTTTTCACTTCATCAAGGAAAAAAAAATGTTGAAGATGTTTTCTTGAGATATGTCTCCGTAAGTTCGCCTTTTTGTATTATTATCTTGTTTAACTATAAACAAAACGGTTCAAATTAGGTTATTTGCCTACAATGAACAAACAGTTTTGCCTTGTGAATAAAGCATATTATTGACTTGAATCACCTATATATAGAAGATTATGACACAATAATGATAGTACAAAAATAGTTGATTGTAGATTTGATGTCAAAAGAGTAATTAACTATGCCTCTTCTCTTTATCTTTATATATAAAAAAAAAAATAGCCAGAGTAACTGTACTTTCAACTTTTGGGCCAGATGGCCAAAACAAGAGATTTTTTTTTGTACACAAATACCATGAAAAAGATAAAGCCAATATGCCTAGGACTTTCTAACGAATAATGCAACACTACTAGCTTTCTTTTTACCTTATAATAATATTGGATTCATTGAATGCATGTATAACCTACATAACATCAATTTTCCCTTTTTTCAATTGCCCAAAAAATAAAAAACGAATAAATATAAACAAAATAAAATAACATGTACAGCAAAGTACAAATTTGGGAAAGTTAGGGGAGGTATTTAGTATTTAGATTTAAAAACAAGTTAAGAATAAGGGGGGGTTTGATCAGAAACCCATAACTTTTTGTATTAAATTAAAGATTAGAAAAAAAAAAATAGAGAGAGAGTGTGTGTGTGTAAAATAAAAAAACAAATAAATAAAAAGAACAAGCTGGTAAAGGAAAAACCCCGCAAATAATGGAGGAGAAGTGTGGTGAGCCATTGGATGTTGCAGATGAGAGAGAGAGAGAGAGAGAGAGAGAGAGGAGCAATGGAGAATCCCAATGCTTGGAGACACAGACAGCAGAGCTTACTGTACACCCTCTCTTGTGACCAATTAAACTAATCCCAAAACCAAACCCATCTTCCCCAGTTGCCCTTCTCTAATCTCCATTCCAGTCCCCACTCTCTCTCTCTCTCTCTCTCTCTCTCTCTCTCTAATCAAACTCAAAACCCAAATCCCATTTTCTTCCAAAAGCCCCATAATAACTGTGATCTGAAGCACAAGAGAGATTCCATTCTATTATTTGATCAAAACCCAGATCAGGAAAAGCTTGGATTTAGAGAGAGAGAGAGAGAGGAGGCTTATGGTGGAGGACCCATCTTCCCAAATGTCGGAGGACGACGATCGATCTCCGCCGTTGGATCCCGGATGCCCGGAGAGCGTGTCTGAGTCGTCGAGCAAGACCCGGAACTGTACTGGGATATCCGGGTCGGGGTCCGGGTCGACTTCTTCGATCGAGCTCCAGGCGCCGTACCCGGACCAGGTGCTGGAGAACGTTCTAGAAAACGTGCTCTGTTTCCTGACGTCACGGCGGGACCGGAGCGCCGCCTCATTGGTCTGCAAGTCGTGGTACCGTGCGGAGGCCCTCACCCGATCCGAGCTATTCATCGGCAACTGCTACGCCGTCTCGCCTCGGCGCGCCACCGCTCGGTTTACTAAGATTAAGTCCGTGGCGATCAAGGGCAAGCCAAGGTTCGCCGACTTCAATCTCATGCCGCGCAACTGGGGGGCCCACTTCTCTCCCTGGGTAGCCTCCATGGCCAAGGCCTACCCCTGGCTCGAGAAGGTTTACCTTAAGCGGATGTCCATCACTGACGATGATCTCGCCCTCCTCGCCGAGTCCTTCCCTGGATTCAAGGAGCTCGTCCTCGTTTGCTGCGAGGGTTTTGGGACCCATGGCCTTGGCATGGTGGCCAATACTTGCAGGTACTATTTCTCCTTTGACCCCTTTTTTTTGGTGTCGTTTGAGAGAGCTTCCGACTCTGATTTCTGGGCACTTTTTTCATTGTTAGATCTCTATGTGTCGATAATGGTTATGGGTATATGTTGGTTTATTGATTGGGGGTAATGGAAGGATTATAGCTTTTCTGGGTCTTTCTTGATCTGATGAATGTTTGTAAGAAGAAAGTTTAGATCTGTTTATCTTAGATGGCTTTTATGATCTGTGTGACTGCTTGAACCGCCAAATCAGTATCTTTTGTGTCCGTTCTTTAGCTTGTATATATCTCATTGGGATGCCTGAAATAAATAGTGTAATTACAATGGAGAACCGAATGAGGAGCTGAATGTGACAAGTTGATAACGTGTATTTTGCAGACAACTTAGAGTGCTTGATCTGATTGAAACCGAGGTTAATGATGACGATGTGGATTGGATAGATTGCTTTCCAGAGAGCCATACCTGTCTCGAGTCTCTGAGTTTTGACTGTGTAGAGTGCCTCATAAATTTTGAGGCATTAGAGAGGCTGGTGGCTCGGTCTCCACGTTTGAAGAAACTTAGGTTGAACCGGTTTCTTTCTATTGGGCAACTTTACCGGCTTATGGTTCGAGCTCCACAACTCACACATCTAGGAACCGGCGCATTCAGCACATCCGATGGCATGATTCAGTCTGAACAGGAACCAGACTATGCCTCTGCATTCGCTGCTTGCAGATCCTTAGTTTGTCTCTCAGGGTTCAGGGAAACCTTGCCAGAGCTCTTACCTGCAATCTACCCAGTCTGTGCTAATCTCACTTCTCTGAACTTTAGTTATGCAAATATCAGTGCCGAGCAACTGAAACCAGTCATAAGACACTGCTACAAGCTTCAAACTTTCTGGGTATGTGCTGAATCTCTGGTGTTTTAGTGGCATTGTGAAAATATTTGGCTTTTAAGAAGTTTACTTATGTTTTCTCAATGCAGGTCCTTGATTCAATATGCGATGAAGGGCTACAAGCAGTCGCTGCAGCTTGTAGAGAACTTCGAGAGCTTCGGGTTTTCCCGTTTGATGCACGTGAGGATATTGAGGGTCCTGTTTCTGAGGTTGGTCTGCAAGCAATTTCTGAGGGTTGTAGAAAACTGGAATCTATTTTGTATTTCTGTCAGCGCATGACAAATGCAGCAATGATAGCCATGTCAAAGAACTGCCCGGATCTGGCTGTATTTCGTCTCTGTATAATGGGAAGACACCGACCAGATCATTTGACAGGTCAACCCATGGACGAAGGATTTGGAGCCATTGTTATGAACTGTAAGAAGCTGACCCGTCTTGCTGTATCTGGTTTGCTGACTGATCGAGCTTTTAGTTATATTGGAGAATATGGGAAATCAGTTCGGACCCTCTCTGTTGCTTTTGCTGGAGACAGTGACAATGGGCTGAAATATGTGCTAGAGGGCTGCTCTAAACTGCAAAAGCTTGAGATCAGGGATAGCCCATTTGGAGATGCAGCACTGCAGTCCGGCTTGCATCATTATTACAACATGAGGTTTCTCTGGATGTCTTCATGTAGGTTAACCCGCCAGGGCTGTAGGGATATTGCTCGTGAAATGCCTCGGTTGGTAATTGAAGTTATGAGGGATGAATTTGTGGAGGAGGACCCAGGTGAAAATGTTCAAATTTTATACATGTATCGATCACTTGAAGGACCGAGGGATGATACTCCAAAGTCTGTTGATATTCTTTAGAATTTTGGCTACAAGAAGTTGGTTCCATTTTTCTCATCGTGACTTGCGACGAAATTATAAAACTTTTCCTGTGGGAAAGGTAAATGCTGCAGGTGACTTTTGTATAAGCCTGCCAATGGTTCCTGCAATTAGAAAAGATGAGCAAACAACTTCTGTTCTTGAGCTGGATTTTTGCAGTGACATTTGTGGTAAGTAGCAATGGCATCTTAAGGAGCACTGTAGAAAATGACTGTTTCTTCTTTGTTTTGGTTCTTCCTGAGGACTCGGAGGAGGGAGACTAACGCTGAGGATGAATTTCTCTGCATGGTATTATTGGATCATCCATTGTTGTATTGTACGCTTCTTAATTTTTCATGTTTCTTTTTGCTTTCATATTCATTTGATCGTAAACAACGGCTGCCAGAGGACAAGGGATGGGTGTACCACCAGCTTAGAAGATTGGTTTAACTGCATCTCTTCCCTGAGAAGATCTTGTTCTCTAGAGATGGTCTTGAAGTGGAGGTTCAGAGATGTCTTATTCGTAGAGTTCTCTTCAGCGCCACCGGTAGAGAAGTGAAAGCAAGTATCAACTCTTTAAAGAACTTAGTTTGTCTATTTTGATTCAAGTGGTAGTTAGTTTAAGCTGTAACCGGTGAGAACTAAATGCGCAGACTGATATATCTTTCTCGTTCTCTCTCTTTCCAAGTGTTTGTTCTTTTCAGATGTGTTGTTAAGCACCTGACTGTTGAATTTATTATTGTTATTGTTAGAAAATGTGATATGGGTAATAAATGCCAAAATTTGCATGGACCATATATAATACCCCTATACTTGGTGGGACTCTCTTTGTTTTTGTTTTGTTTGTCTTTTGTTTTTTTGCTTCTTTGTCTTTCTGAATATGGAATGATGAAATTGATAGTGAGGGTTATTAATGATGTATGGAAAGTGATGAAGGTGTACACACCACCTTACGGGAGGTAGACTGAGTTTCCATTCTCATTACACATAAGAAATCTTTGCTTTCATGGTTTGATGACTGTTCTTGATCATCTTCTCTTTCACTATAAAACACCATGCTTGAACCAGATGTTAGGTCTATAAAAGCATCTGGTATGTCGGTAAAACTGAAATTTTTATTCTCGAGTCTCGATTAGCTGCTGAACTCCTCCATTATTGAATCTTGGTCTGACTTTTATATAGTTGGGAGTGGGACCTATATAATTTTGATGATTTGTCACACCCCTACGATTGCGTTTTAAAGCAGTCAAGTCCAATGGTCGGTCTCTCCCTCCCTCCCTCTCTCTCTTTCTCTCTCACTCATTATTAGAAGAGAAAATCTATCTGCCTTCTTCGTTGGTATTCAATCTGGCAGGACAGGATGATAAAAGCAAAACTTATCATCAAAGTGGGATCTGACTGTGCCATTGAATAAGTTATGAGATTCTGAGGCAAAGGCTTTGGCTTTACTTTCTTGCTCCATAGACCCATCTGAAATTGAAACAACTCAACATTTTAAAGGCAATTGGATTTTATTTTATTTTTTTGGGAGGGGGAGAGTGTTTCTCTTTCTTTCCCTTATTCCAAGCTCTCTTCTTTCTCTCTCATGAATCATTACAGGGTCAATTGAGTAGCTCTGTTCTGCTTTGCAAGGAGGGCCAGCAGTTAAGGATAAGAAGACTATGTTTTTCAACAAAAACAATGAAAACAACATTGAGTTTTCCTTTGTTTCATTTCTTTTTTTTTTTTTCGCCTCTTTGTACTTTTGCTTACCTTAGCTTATCCATATTGCTTATAGTGGGAACAGTCTCTTGCATGACCACTGCCATAGAATGTTGTTACCCTTTGCTTTTTCTTGATATATATCATTAATATTTATCTTTCTCTGTTTACCTCTCTATATTTCTTTTTTCTCCATTTTATTTACAAACAAAAAAAAAATTGAAAAATAAAAGAGAAGATAAAGAAAGAAAGAGATGGAGATAAAGACCTTACGTAAGAATGATGAGCTGAGGTACCTCTCAATCCTAATCGCCCAATACGTTAAACGACCCAGTTGAGGTGACGGACCTATCTTACCTACTGCACTGAACTGCACTCATAAGTCCATCAATTTTTTCTTATAAATTATTATATAAGAAAAATACCCTTAAAGTAAATTACTAAACCAAATTAAATAGTTCTCCGTTGAAATAAGCATATAACCTCATTGAATGTCTCTTTCAGTGAGGACTACACGAGCTCGATTCTGGACGGCCTCATGTTCTTCCTTTCTTCATGGAAAAAAAAAAAGAAAAGAAAAGAAAAAAAATAGAAAAACATAAACCCATTCATTTAGTTAGGCACATGCATTATACTGTTTGATAAGCCACCCCATAACCCATCTAACATCTTATGCTAATATTAATGAAAATTAATTATAACTTACTAATATAATGCATCTCTTTTCTTTTTTGGCAATGACAAAAGTTGGGTTTCTTTGAACCTGATTGGATGGGTGAAGAAGACCCATCTCATTCTCAGGGTCTGGCCTGGCCCCAATATCTGTTCATTGAGCGTGTGGGCCACGTGTACGGCATGGGAGGTGGCATACATTAATGCTGTGTTACATAAATATTAAATTATCAGAAGCTTTTAAAAGTATGATCATGCATATACTAATCAAGGATTATTATCTTTGTGCCTTCCATTAGAAAAAAATAAATAAATAAATGAAAGGAAAACTTGGGAGGAGGCATAAGCCAATGTACAAAGTAACAAACAACGAAGCCCGACTAATATAAGGTTGGTTCAGACTGTAGAGTCCAGTGGTAGTGGGTAGTGGTGGTGTTGTGGTTCAAAAAAAATATATAATAATAATAATATTATTAATATTAATTATTTATTTTAATAGAAAAAAATCGGTGAAGCCAAAGGAGTGTTTGGATTTCTGCATCACCTTTTTCTGTTAAGCACATTCATGGCTGAACTAAGCACGAGGTCAACCACTATAGTATGCTCTTTCATGCTACACCACCACTATTTTAACTTCACTTAATTTGAATCTATTTATAAAAAATGAAAAGAAAAATACTATAAAGCCACCTTTTTAATCAATCACATATTTTTTTTTAACGTAAAAATATGTGAATTTTAGTGTGATAATGTGTAAATAGATTTTTCGTTTGGCATAAGAGTGCGTAATTAATTAAAAATTAAGAATGATTTTCGTACGACTAAAAAATTTTTAAACAACCAGATAATATTAAGTAGATCAATAAATCATTTTAAGTAACTTATTAACATTCCATTATCCATATTTAACTCGAAAATATTGGTCATAGATCAATATTATGTTAGTGATTGAAAAATGAAATTGATTTGATGGAGTTGGTACGAACTCACTAACAATAAAGGTCCAGAGGGTGAACTTAGCTTGATCAGTATGCAATTTTGATTGCCTTTAGGCCGGTTTCTCAAAACAAAACATGCTAAACTCCTTTGAAAAGATACGTAACTAAATAGTGTGGAAATTTTGGGCATAACAATATATAAAAAATACGTACAAACAATACCAAGTTGAACTTGACGCAAACCTAAACTTTGACACACTTGGATAAAGTATATCAATAATTGTTGACACTAGTGAGGCAAATACTTGCCTGTAAGGTTGGATTCGCCCAAGCTTCAATGGTCAAACCGAAGGTAGAATATTTATTTGGCAAAAAGGCTGTGAATAAGTAAATATATATATATTATCTATAATCATGAAAATTTATTATACCTATTTTTTAATAATAAAAAGTAGTGTTAATCACATAAAAATACCATGAATCTTAATTTTTAAGTTTAAAAAAATCATGACTTTTGAACGTCTATAAAATAATACTCTTATTTTTAAATTTTTAAAAAATAATATATGACTTTTGGAATTCTATAAATTAATATTCTCACTTTTAAATTATGCAAGTTAATACTCTGATATTTATGATTTCTACAAATTAATACGCTCAATTTTTATTTTTTGTATATTTATACTATGAGCAAATTAAAAGATGCGAACATCTCCCATTAACTTATTAAAGATGTTTAGATATTAGTATATTGTCGAAAATTATTTTATAACTACTTTTTTTTTGGTTAATTGCTAAAAAAACATAATTTTCTTTTTTTAACTCTCATTTTTTATTTTACAATTAACTACTTTTATCTTGTTCTAATTTTGTTACTTTTTTTAAATGAAAAGTGAAATACGCTAATTACAAATATTTTTTCAGAAATGTTAGTATTGTTTAATAAGTTTTAATTAAGTTGGTGATGACTACTATCATCTTTTTATTACTAAAATCAACTAATTAGGCATTAAGGTTATAAATTTATATGAATTTCAAATGCTAGGTATTATTTTGTAAGAATTTTAATTATCAGAGTATTAATTTACAAAATTCAAAAGTGAAAGTTTTATTTTGTAGAAATTCAAAAATCATAATATTATTTTATGGGAATTTAAAAATGATGTCATAATTTTGCAGACATTCAAAAATCATGGTTTTTTTTTTTTACAGAAAAGTTAAAACTCATGGTATTTTAATGTTATTATACCTAAAAATAAAAAAAAATATTAATATTAATAATGCATATTTTTTCATATACTTTATATAGTTGTTGAATCATCATTAAATGGTGATCCAACGGTTAAAAAAAAATACCAACGTATAACTAAAAAAAACGATTAGCAACTTATATATATATTTATATATATATTACTTTAACGTACAATTAACAAAATGTAAATGTTAAATCTTAAAATGTAATATATGCCTACGTGGTTAGAAAAGGAGTAACATATAGTGGTACGGATGCGAATGGCCATTAATTTAAATAACTATCCTTTGGAAAATGTAGAAGAAAGGATCTGAATCTATTAATAACTTATTTATAAGATCACTATTCTATGTGCTTAATATGTTCGAAGATATTTCTCTCCGAAAAAAAAGAAAAAAAAAAAAGAGAAAATGTTCAAAGATATTGAAGGGTATTTATTTAGCTTTTCTTAATCTGGATTATCGTAGTACTAATATTATAATGCGTCACATTAACAAACATAGTGTCTTGGGCCTTGGCCCCTAAAGTCCACTGAATACACCAATCACGTAAATAATAATAATAGTCTTAAAATATTGGACATGTCAAGTCTATCCAAAAGGGCATAACACGGAGAGGGAACAAAAGATTATTAGAGGAGGAGATTAAAGAGCAAATGTTTTGTCACAAGTGCCCTTTGGGGGAAGAGTCTACGTGCCCTTCACATGTTGTAGATATGTGGGGGGTCCTTCACTTGCCTTCCTTCTCTTCCTTTTTTCTGTTTGTTGAGGGACACCATTATTTGCAATTGAAGATAAGATGGAACCCCACTTTGAATGTTCTTATATTTCTACATTTTATTAGAAGGCATTGGAAATAAAGACTTTCAGCCCCTATCTAAAACTCAAGAATTGTACCATTGGGCATTAGCATTGCCCAATCATGATATGAGCTATTTGGGCACTAACTCCTACTTCCATCCTGGATTCAATCCCCAGTTTTCCAAATCCCAATCATCAAAAACCAATATTCCCTTGAATCCCTTCTCACAAATCTTTATATTGCCCCCGTCCTCCCCTTTTGGTAATTACACATTTTAGATTGCTTCTAGTAGCCAAATTATGATATTACTAATTACAACACTTTTTTAAGTGTTCTAATATGCTTTTTTAAAAAAAAAAAGTAGTCTAAATGACTAGACGAGCATACTAAGAAAATCTTGGTTTTCACTCATTTCTAGTTAGGACGACTTTTTCCTTCTTTTTTTTTTGGGGGGGGGGGGGGGGGGGGGGGTGTTTCTTAAAATGTCTTAGCAATTAAAGAACTATCCCAAAAGCTCCTGAGAAACTATTAAGAACGTGGCCACTCTGCACCGCAAATAGAGAATAAGTTGGGTCAACCTAAGTTAGTGGTACCTTAGAGGTTCTCAAAACAGTGTGTTAAGGGGTCAATGGCATTAGAATGCACCCATTAATTAGAAGTTGTAGTATAAGTTATATCTTTCCAAAATGCATTAACTCATTAGTTTGATCAAACAGGTTTGCCCACTTGGGGAGAAAATCCACAAGAGAGGTCCATACAACTTTTTAGATGCATGATTTGAAAGAGAGAGAGAGAGAGAGGAGGGAATCTTCTAATCATTTCTCATTTAGAACTCTTATATACAGATTTTCAGTCCGTTGGGATCTTTTTTTTTTTTCTCATATATAATAAAAATAAATGGTTGATGTGTAACGACGTTAGGGCACAGTGTCCTTGAATTTGTAGGTCATATTTAAAAAAAAAAAAAAAAAAATCTCTGAATCCTTCACATTTTCATTCAAAAAAGAAGCAAGGGAAACCCACAACTTTTAAAACAAAGTGGTGCTGTCACCTTGCATTAAATTGGCCTTTCAATAAAGTAGCATCAGCTTTCAGTTTCAACTGGTCAAAAGAACTTTGAAAGAATTCTTCTTTTTTTTTTTAAATAAACAAATAACTATGCATAATAAAAAAAAGAATTGGACTTGGTGGAGCCCCTTTTTGGTGATGATCGGCATGACCTTCCTGAATCTAATCAATGTTATTCTCAAGGAGAAGAAGCAGCCATAAAATGATAAAAGAAACCTCCAAACTTTACAACAGGCTTATTCTATTTTGAATAAGCAAAGGAGATTCACTTTTATTTGGAAGATTGTCTTTCTCTTTTGTTTACGTTTTGTTGTTTTCTTTCTTTATATCTCCTTTCTAAATCACCTTTTGTGCATTATTTTCTAAAATTTTTCTAATTGAATATAGATTATGAGTTTTGAATTCTTCTCCTCCACTAATTGTCAATAAACAAGCTTTTACTTTCCAAATGAGAGAAAAAAAGAAAACTACATTAGTTCGGTCTCCAATTTGGAATTAGGTGAGTAAGAATAGATGTTATCGTCGGACAGGCAGAATTTCCACAATACCACAGATTAAATACATTATTGCAAAATCTTAAAATTGGAATACAACACAGAAAGTAATTTCTATGATCCACTAACTTAAGGAACTTCCAAATAACCTTTGTCAAAGCATATGTCATATTCAGAATCGCATACAAATACCGAGCCCACATAAAGGGTGCTTGTGCTCAATGATACCCCACGAGATGAAACCTTTTAGTCAAAACTTAATAAAATGAAGCCTTTAGAAAGGTTGATCACAAAGACATGCAAAACAAAGGGACAAGAAGAAAGTTTCTAACAGTAACAAATGAAAATTCATTACGTTCTTAGAAAGGTATGGTAGCATTCACTACTTAATAGATTGGGTAGCTTGTGGGCAAGCCTCTCGAGTTGAGCTGGGATGCATATCTGTATAAGATCTAAGCTATTTATCTTGTATTGACACAAAATTTGATTAGAAGTAATTAGAGGAGTTCATATTGACGTGACTTGACTAGTAAAGAAAAAAAATTATAATTATCAATTCAAATTTATAGGTAATAGTCTCCCAGATTTGGCATACTCTTATTTCATTAAGAAAAAAATACAAGTGTTCCACATTTCAGATTATTGTTTTTAATACTTAATAATTTCAATTTTCCATCAACACTTAGCAGCCTCACATAAACTAAGTTTGTTTTAGGAAATGCTTTTAAAACATTGTTAAGGAAACAAATGCTTGTCGTTCTCCACGGGAACCTTCTTCATTACATCTCCCATCGTCTTCATGATATTTCATATATTTCCTCCGAAACCATGCAGATAGACCCTATAAGAAACAACGGTCGATTAACCGCATTAGCAATGCTGACGCAAATTTTGGATGCATGAATAAGAAATAGGAGCGAAAAAAGGATCTTCACTCATAATTAGACATTTAAATGAGGAAAGACCAATATATATATATATATATATATATATATATATATATATAGAGAGAGAGAGAGAGAGAGAGAGAGAGAGAGAGAGAGAGAGAGAGAGAGAGAGAGAGAGGTGTCTGATATGTATCTTATGTCCAGGAACATAAAAAGTCACGAGAATCTTAACCCGTTGCATTCTATTCCAGCTGAAAGCATGAATTTCAAAATAAAACCTCGGAATAATTTTCTTGTTCCTTCTTGATAGAGTAAGAGTAAAAATAAACAAGGATCTCCAAACAAACTTTCAAGTTGATGCCACAGCTAACAAGGCTTGATCTACAAGGAATCTTATTCCTGGGGATTATGTGTTGCTGTAGAATCTTTTACTCGAACCATCTATAAGGACATTAGATTATCATAATGCTTACGAATGAACTCTTAGTTTAGTGTCTAATCCAATCGATAAAGATAGACCAAAAAGGTCATGGCCTTTCAATGGCAAAAAAGACAGACAGTAAAATTAAAACACCTTCATGACCATTGTGAATGTACAAGGAAATCATTTGCCATTCCATTAACCTTTCCAATACAAGGAGGAAAGTCTTGTACGTAACAATGTAGAGAGATACAACTTGCTCTATACCGCTAGTGGCGTACTTCACAACGACGATGCCGAAAATTATAGTCATGGAGCCAATCGTTCAATTTTCCATGCTCGTTTTCCATTGCTTTCCTCTTGGGAGTACCTCAATCTGGAGGAGAACGCAGAACATAAATTACTGACAAAAGTTTGTACTTAGCATATGAGCGTATCCATTTCAGTCAATTCAAAGTTCAGAGACAATTATAAGGTCAAATGAATTACACCGTTCTCACTGTGAAAATTGTAAATCAAATGAATTACTTATTTTTCACTGTGAAATTTGTACTTCAGACTGACTACTAAAAAAAAATTGTTTCCTCAGGACACTTGCACACTCAACACAATGATTTAGGGTTCGAAGACAATTGAAAAAAAAGAATTGCAAGAAACCAACGTCCTACAAACTACAAACCAGTTCAAGATGCAAATGCAGAATTCAGATCTCAGAACTACAGTTCCAAACCAATCAGTTCTATATCTAACACCATATAAAGTTTACGATCTAGGCAATAAAATACATAATGACATGACAAAAAACACCATTGTCAAAGAACTTATGCACCATGTAAAAGTGAATTTTAAGCAACCATATTTTTCCTCCAAGAAATTTTAATGAATCATGTCGTCACATTAAATGGTTTAATAATGTCTATTAAGCATTACAAACAACCCATCCTGATATCCATACATCATAATGTAGCACAAAAAGGAAATTAGAACCACCTGTCATGCAAGCGAGACTTTTGTCCTTGCCAAAATTCAAACAGCTCTGGCTTAAGCCGGTATCCTCCCCAGTGTTTAGGCTTTGGAATCACACTTCTGTTAAAAAAAAAAAAAAAAAGGAATATTATTACAGACTTGTCAATACGAATAACTTGTTTTCCATTCATTTTAACAAACGGATGCGGGGAATAGGTGAGAAAATCATGTGAATTTGGGGAATAGGTGAGAAAATCATGTGAATTCTTCACATATAACAATGACCTAATCCGACCTCCGGCATACTTCAAGATTGTTATGACAGAAAAGTTAAACAAAATGCAAGAAACTTCATCCAGGGCCCACAGCATATAGGGCATTCATGGGCCAAAAGGCTAAGGACCCAATATCGAAGTTCTAAAGAATTGCACATCACTTGCCCAACCAATATCAAATTAAAACATTGGACTTACCCGTCAGAATATTTTTCCTCTAATTCTTTGTACAGCTCATATAGAACATTCCTTCCCGGAACTACAGTACTCTGAAAGAAATAAAGTTACAAATTACTATTACAAGAGCCCTTCTTTCCGGCAGCATATCTATAATGAATTCAATATGCAGTGGAAGGAAAAAGCCCAGACAAAAAAGAAGAAGAAATAATTGGTCAATAAAGGAGACCAGTGAAAGATGTAATATTACTAAAATAGTATTTTGTCTTCACTTTTGCTCAAATGTAAAGTTTTATTTTCTCACATATAACTTTCACACGATGTAACAAGATTTATTTTGTAGCATTCAAATTTAATGCAAACCTAAGTTGAAATCACCTTTTAGATCAAATGATGTATGCTATACACTTCAATAAGTAAAAAAGAAGATTGAAAAAATCAAACCTGATTGCTAACTATTGCTCCAATCTGACTGCCTCGGGGGCGGCTGTGGAAGTATTGTTCAGATTCCTCATCAGGAACTTTCTGAACAGACCCTTCCACTCTTACCTATGAATCAAAAGTTAATTTTAGAAATAATCTCCATCTGGGAGTGTTATCAATAACTAAGACCTTTAAGGAGCGACGATAAATATTACGCTTTGATGGCAAACATTAATCCAGTGGAGGCACCTTAATGCCCAGTAAACGAAGGGAGAAATTAATTCTAGAAAATAAAAGAACGAATGATAAAAAAAAGAACACCACTAAAGCTATTAAGATTAGTACTTCTCTAGTCCAAATTCACTCACATGATAAAGAGAGAGGCATGTTTTCCAAGTTAACCAAAAGCCAAAGTCTGCATTCTTATTACTATATAGAAAAGAGTATTCGAGGTAAAAAGTTTAGAAATCCCACAAGGCAAGACAATTGTGACCTTTAAAAATTCTTGGAAATGTTAGACCAAAAGAGAACAGATTTTCAAAAAGTTTGTGACAAATCCTATGAAATTCCATCTGCCATTCCAAGTTAACTTACAAATTAAGTTTCCATTAACCCAAAAGAGAAATCTAAAGCTTCATATTAGCCATTCAACATACAGATTACTCATTACAGGGAAACTCTATGCATGCACATACCGACATACATGGAGCACCTACGCAGACTAAATCAAAATTCAGGAAGAATTGTTCAACCACTATTTCCTGGATAAGATTAGTATTTATACAAGATTCTGGAACAAGTGAATGCCAGACATCCATACGAGTTTTCCACATCTAAGTACATAAGAAATGTTCAGTGAACATATCTTCGATATCTCTCTAGTGGGAAACAGTTTATCGTGTGTGTCAATATATTAGTGGTAATTTACCTGCCGGTTTAAACCGTCCCAGTAGAAAAGAAGTGATGCATGAGGATTTTCTGATAATTCACGAGCTTTGCGACTCTCATAATTGGTGTACCTGCATATAGGAACATCAGAAGAAAATTAGAACCATTTAAAAAAAGGCATTGATAGCTCTACTGTTGAAAGAATGTACTACCATATGGGTAATGCAGTACTGACCAGACAAAACCATTCTCATCAAATCCTTTTAGCAATACCATTCGGGATGAGCTGTACAGAATAGTGAAATAAGAAGGACTGAATCAACAGATTCCACATTCATAAAAGGAAAAAACCATATAAAAAAGAACTAAATGCAAGAAGCAAGAAACATAACTGAAATTTATAAGTACATTTGTTCATCAGGAAAAATGTAGCTCAGACAATAATAATTAAGATAAGAGCCTTTAAAAAATCATTAGAGAAAACAATCAAAAGTTACCAATAATTTTCAAAGATTTTGTAACCAAAAATCAACAACAATGAATTCTTTCATATTCCCTTGAACAGGAAAGATTGACTAAAGCTAACTTGATTCGGAATCAACAGCTGGTACCTTGCCTCTTCAAATTCACAATTGATTCCAAGAGGCTGTAATTTTACTCTACTTGCAGACCAAAATAGGTTCTAAATTTGATTCCCAAACAAACACCCCAAAGCGATAACTAGGCTTCTTTAAGTAGGACTCTGATAAACTTATATTGAAAAGAACATAGATGAACAAAGTTTATTGAGGTTACTGCACAGTAAGGACCTATGTGGCATGTTGAATTGGAGTGATTACATCGAGCACATCGAGCACCAGATGACTACACAAGCTAAACACCTCAGTAACACAGATTATGTCCTGATTACCATGCTGGTGTGTTCAAGTTCAACTACTATTGCATTTACAAAGCATCCAACTTGACAGATCTTACATCTTTCAAGTAAATAAAAGGGCTGACTCTATCCGAAACTACACCACATACTTGCATCTTACAAAATGCATGCCAAAGATTAGCAGAGGTTCTACTTTGGACTAATAAAAACCCTTGAATGTAATCTGTACCCCAAATTGGATCTCACTAAGTCTAGCATAAGAGAAGAGCAATACGAACTCTACTTAAATACCTGAAGTGCACACATTGACACAATCAAGGTACTTTATGAAGATACAGACATGCATTACTAACAATAAAAGTGACAAAGCAGCAAAAGCAAACATTACACATTTCCATTCTTGCCAGCAGTAGACAAGGCCATGGCATTGGGTTCTCTTAATCCAACACCCACTGCTTCCTCAAACCATTTGTGGAACTGCAAGATAGCAAGTGGCTCAATTGACGTACCATGGCTAGTTTCTGCAACTAAATATAGCAAGGACTCAAATGGCAATGGTAAGAAACAACCAGCAACAGTTTTACTTTTTTCTACCTGATCAATTGGGTCAGACCCCACTTCTTCCTCAAGGAACTCAGGAGAAATGTAGTTCTCTCTCAGAGCTGAAACATCAATTTTTGGAGGCTTCCCTATTCGGACACACATAGAAGTGCCCGGATATGGTGGAAGACGAAGTTTGTACTTTTCAGCAATGACTGGGGTTACAAATCTCCCACCAAGAAAGTGGTGTGGACCAGAAAAGCTTTTTGCACACAACTTTGGAGCAGTCAGAGAAACCTAAATAATACTGAAATCTCATCAACAAGATAAATCATCCCTTTTAAGCACTTCCATACTTGAGCACGTCTATCTGTGTATGTTAAACTACCATGAAATTTTTTGAAAATGCAATCGTCCTAAATTGTGGTAGATGAAACTAGTACTTTTCAGCAATGGATTGGGGTACAAATCTGCCACAGAGAAAGTGGTATGGACCAGAAATATTTTTTGCACACAACTTTGGAGCAGTCAGAGAAACCAAAAAAATACTGAAATTTCATCAACAAGAGAGATCACGTCTTTTACACATGTCCATACTTGAGCATGTCTGCTTGTGTATGTTAATCTATTATGAAAACTTTTGAAAATGCAATCTTCCAAAATGGTGGAAGATGAAATATGTACTTTTCAGCAATGAATGGGAGTACAAATCTGCCACCGAGAAAGTGGTGTGGACCAGAAATTGTTTTTGCACACAACTTTGGAGCAGTCAGAGAAACCTAAAAAGTACTGAAATTTCAACAACAACATAGATCATGTCTTTTACAGATGTCCATACTTGGGCATGTCTGCTTGTGTATTTTAATCTGTTATTAAAATTTTTGAAGATGCAATCTTCCAAAATGTTTTGTACAAAACCACAACGAAAGTTTCCATCGAAAGCCTACCAACATGTCAGGTTTAATGCCTTCACCACCAACGTCCCCTTCTTCAACATGCCACCCAGATGGAATATCCACAGAGACAATAACAGGGGACTTTTGACGTGTTTGGTCATAATTCCGTAAAGAAATAAGCATTTGGATCAGACCATCAAAGGGTGGCCTCGGGGAACCTGATCAATTGATTATGGCAGTTAATTAATTAAAAATGGAAAGAAAAAAAACTTCATTAGGTGTATCCATGATACATCATCACAAATATCAGTATATAATAATTTCTCATCTTGCACAGATTTATCCTTCACAACTCTTGTAATAAGAGTTAAATCTGTCGAGTTTACTAGGAGGAATAATGCTTGTACAGGAGACCTAGAAACAAAAAGAATTGCCAAAGATAAAGATAATAGTTACCATGGTATGAGAACCCAAACATTGCATCAACAATAATGTCAAAGTCCGTCGACAAGTCTAATGGCAAATCTTCGACAGAGATAAAAGGTACTGAGAGTGATTCGAGCTACAAAATTACTAATCAGATAAGAATCTCCAAAAGAACCATATAAAAGAAGCTGAAGCTTCTGAATCCATATGTGTGAAAGATATGCCCTTCAATAATACTCAATTTACTCCATACCTGAGTAACAAGCCCATCATACAGAGCTTTGGGAGTCCGCTTTGGATAACAAATAACCGGTTTATATCCAAAGTGATGTAGGTGACGAGCAGCGACAAGACCATCCCCACCATTGTTCCCAGGGCCACAAATAGCAAGCACGCGATTATGCTCACTTGGTTTGTAGACCTTTCAAAATAAAAAATAAGGAAAAAATAAGGCTTGATAAGTAGAACGCATAGCCAATCCAAAATTAGTTCACAAGATCTACAAATATAACGAAAAGGCCCATGCAGGGTGTTGCAAGGAACATTAGATGAATAAAATCCAATCACATCTCCCAATACAATGTAAAGTAACAAAAACGAAACAAAATTTGAGGCAGCAGGTTTAGGTTTAGTCTCATTGGAAATCAAATTTCCAGCCTTGAGGTTAGGTTCGAATTTCCCCACCTCTTAAAAAATAAAAAACTAAACAAAATTCAATTGCAAAACGATGCGGATTAAATTCTCAGTTCGTAAAGATTACAAGTATACAAAAGACCGATACAAAGTACACTGAACTAAACTTTGGATCAATTGTACGATTATACAAAAGTGAGGATTTAATACGCAACCCAACTCTCAAAACACCATGATGAGCATTTTTCCGAGTATAATTCAACTGAACAAGAAACGAAAAAAGAGCATTACGTTACCTCTGTTATGGCAGCAGCCACACTCAAACCAGCCAATTCCTACAATGCCCAATTGACAAGAACATGTAATGAACCGATTTCGAATTAAGCACATAAATGAAAATAACTCTGTCTCCTTGAAGAAAAATACACAAAAGAGACTGACCATCAACTGATCGACACTGAAGCCAAGAAGACCCATAAGGGCCTCATCGATCTCGGCAGCTTCACGCTGCGTCAGGTACGATATAGACTCGGGATTCCACATGCTTTTGAGTGACCCAGTTCTCGATTCGCTTCCGGGTTTCGAAGAAAACGCGAAAATTGCAGAGTTGGCAATTGGGTGGAGGAAAGCCTGACGATACATAAATACATATATATATATATATATGTGTGTGTGTGTGTGTGTTGAAGAATTGGTGGTCAGTAATGGCAAATTCTGAGAAGTAAAAGCAGAGAGAGAGAGAGAGAGATAGAGAGACTTACAGAAGAGAGGTTGGGATAGTGAATATGGTTGTGGAAAGAACGAGAGGGTTTGGAAATGTAAGAGTAAGAGTGAGCGTTAGAAGTGAGAAGGAGTGATTGAGTGAAGAGAAGGCATGTCATTGTTCTGCCTTTGCGTAGTAACCACCACATTTTTCTATCGCGACTGTCTTATTTTTCCTATTTTGTTGTATCAAGACTAGGAGCTTAAGCAAGGAATCTACCCCATATTCGAGTGTGTCGATGCTTGATGACCAAACTGTGACCATTTTTTTCTTTTAATGACACAAATGGTCCCTGGACTGTCCAACATGTGACCATTCGGTCTCCAAAGTTTTAATTTTGGCAATTTAACACTACTTATAAATTTTCTGATTCCTTGCAATTAAAGTTCAAATTGCAAATGATGTTAAATGCTTGACTCAAAGACGAAAACATAAATAAATAGCACATGATAACGTCTGAAAGAGTATTTGAGTGAAATAAACAGAAAAAAAAAAAAAAAAAAAAAAGAATAAAGAGCGAAGACAAGAGGTATTACTTATCATTTTTAGGATTTTTGAAGACGTAGAATTGGCAAATAAAATTGTGTGCTCATTCATCTTTCTAGTAAAAGTGCAACCCTGGACTTAAAGTGTATTTGTTAAAAATCTAATAGTAATAGCATGTTATAATTTGGACTTCACCACAAAAAATCAAAAAGTTTAGAAGTTTAAATGCAAATTTTAGAACTCTGAGAACCAAATTGTCACATGGTGGGTAGTTTAAGGACCATTTGTGCCATATACTTAAAAAAAAAAAATTATGAGTATAGAGATAAAGTTAATTATTTAGTAGTGACTGAGACCAACTTATTTGAAGTAGAGTCCTCCAACAATAACATAAAAAATAACTAGAACTTGGTAATAATATTAATCCATTCAATAATGACATAGAAAAATAGATAAAATTTTTAAATAATATTGCAGGTCAATTACACAAAAATATTCTCAAATTTGAGTGTTTTGTAATTTAAATCCTGAAGATTGGACTCTACAAAATAATACTTTAGGATTAGGAATTTTTAAAAATTAATACCATGATCTGACTTTTTGACCAATTATGATAAGGAAAAAATAATAGTATCTTCCATTAAAATTGGATTAATCCTTATTATTCTCTTTATCCTTATTATTCTCTTTAATTTTGAGGATATTATAGTTTTTTATTGATTAAAGTTATTCAAAAAGTCAACTCATAATATTAATTTTTAGAAATTATTAATCTCAGTATATTATTTTGCAAAGTCAAAACTTCAAAATTTAAACCACAAAATATTCGAACTTTAAGGTATTTTTTGGCAGTTTTCCCTTGTAAAAACCCGAATTTTTGGGAGGATAATTTGGACATTTTACCAATTTTCGGATATTATGTTGGGTGAATTAATTTGCAAAAATTTTGTGCAGAAAGACTAAATTACAATTTTTAGGGGACGGAATTGATAGAGATTTAGGAATCGGTGACTATAATGCAATTTTTTAAAAAATTGCACAATCCCCTACTTACCCACGTGGGCTCTCCCACCAACTCACTTTCTCTCTCTCTCTTCCCCGACGCCTCCCTCACACTCTCTCTGTTCACTCTCGGCCAACGCACCAAGGGAGGTCACGTTGCCGCCCAGGCCACCGTCCGGCCTGCCAACCACCCGGCGCGAACTCGCCGTGTTGCCAGGAAGCTCCGCCGACCGTCGCCAGCTGCTGCCAAAGCCGCCGTTGCCAGAAAAGACGAAGTGGACCGTTTCGGGTTTCTCGTCACCGGCGATGATTCCGACTACCATTTGACCTCTAACCGAGCTCGTTAGATTCGTCTCGTCGAGAAGAAACTCAAGGTATATATATCTTAACTCCATACTGTCCGAATCAAAAGTTGTCATTTTTGGAATATTTTAAGCTTGAGTTGACTTTTTGAGTTCGGCTTTTGGATCGTGTTTTTGTTGTTATTTTTGGATTGTACTTGAAAAATGGAGAAGTTTGATATAGTTTTTGTTGTTATTTTTGGATTGTACTTGAAAAATGGAGAAGTTTGATATATATATATATATATATATATATATATATTGCCTATGTTTGGTGATTGGTACGAAAATCGAAAGCAGACGACTAAGATTTACCTAGATTTGCGTGCAACCTGCCCGATGTGGGCCCGGATCCGTATTGGATAAATTATATGTCTAACCTACCTATTTTTGGTGCTAGAAATTCAGTGAAGAGATTTGTTTATGGAATTGAAGCTCCGTTGAGAAGTTGGTTTTTCGCAAAAGGACGATCGAGGACTTGGAATTGGTTCCCGACCCTCTGGATGATCGTCGACGACGCCTTGAGGATTCAATAACGTGGTCTCACTATTCTTGTGAGGTAAAGATTCAGTTACGTTCGTTTTATACTATTTTTGAATAAAATTTGTTTTCTGCAACATATGAGAACAAATGTGGTTTTTAGTTTTCTTAAACATATATGATGGTTTGTGATGGTATGATATATATATATATTGTATTATTCTGAGGATTTTTTGAGTGCAGGATATTTTGGGTATATAAAAAATAGGATTGCTGTGCTGTCCGTTTTTCTATAAAAACCTAATATACTTATTTTATTGAAAAATCAGAGCACGATTATTTTTATACTTCAGTTCGATGTTGCACATATCATAAGATCATACGTGAGCACTGTGTTAGCATCGTGGGTTTACAGTATGGCGTTGTATGTCCCACCGTCAGTGTAGAGTCCATAAACTCGCACGAGATTTTGTTACTTCTGATTACCTCCCCATTTAGCATACGTAAGCAATTCGGTTGCCCTTCCAGATTTGGTAGGCGACACATGGGTGTCCCCTCCGAGTATAGGCTTAGGTGTCAAGCAAACTGTTAGGTACACTTAGTGTCATCATCCTGGGTTTCCACAGATGAGAGGATGTGAGCTCATGAGTATGAGTTAATTTATGTCATGTACATCTGAATTAAATGGTTTTGATTATAATGATTTATTTATACATATACATGACGATTTCTGGTTTTTGATTATCATATATGTATGTATTGGATTTAAATTAACCATGCAAGAGCTTTCCATCACTAAAATATTTTCGATCGAGGTAACTATTTTTCTTACTGGGTATTTTATGTTCATTCCCTTCCTCCCTTCCTCAGGTGATGTCTAATGCGATTTTGGAGATCAAGAGAAGTAAGAGGCCATCGGGATTGTAGTTCGTTATGTTGGTAATGCTTGAAGTGTATTGTGGTGATGTTTGGAATGTTTGAGTTTTGTTTTAGTATTGAACCAAGATTACTACTTTCTATTTTTATCTGTGAACTCATGTATATCATTCTGATGTTTGTTGACGTGAATGATGATGATGTTTGAATATATATTTGATTTACGTCTTTTCGGTATTTATTCAATTTATGTTTAATGGTGTATACGAACTATGGGAGACTCACGAGATGGAATTCTAAATATTTTATCAAAAATGGATTGTTTTATAAAACTAAAACTTTTTAAACGTTTTCAAATAAATTAAAGAATTTCTCATTCTTGCGAAATTTCTCTTCTGCCATTAGTCCGAGTTTTGGGTTGTGACAACCCTAATATTAATCCTAAAAACAATAATATAAGCACACTTTGAATGATTCATCTATTACTATCTTATATAGCATGATTCAATTTAAATTTGTAGTATTTTTCCTTTGAAATTTTGCAATTCACATTCTAAATAAGTTGGTATTAACTGAAATAAAAATTAGAATTCCTGACATCATTAGCATTATTTAAGTGAAAAAACTTCAGCAGTGTTTTGCTGTGTCCCCAATATATTGCTCCCATCATTGTAAACAATCAATTAATACGCTATAAATGGTAACTAAACATTTATAACATGACCATTATTAGCTCAAAATTCATTGCATACAACTATTCTTCTTTTTTGGACAACTTTTCTTGAATCTTTTCAAGGTAGCTCTGCATTGTCTGCAAACCCTTTTCATCTGAAAAGCAAAATATTAAAATAAAATAAAATAAAATAAAAAACATAATTATTTTCATAGAAAAAGTAGTCTATATAATGGCATGAATATCAAAATTTGAGAGGGTATTTACCAAGTCTTGGGACGGTGTGGCCCTTGGGATGGTGAATCACTAGAGGGTCTACGCACTCTTCTATAAGCTCAAGTCCATATGGCTTCAAGAAGTCCGTCTCTCCTGTAACAGTTTAATTTTGTAAGATCACCACCACTATTACAGTGAGAGTAACTTTAGTTATGCAATATTAAAAAAAAAAAAAACAATCAAATGATGAAATAATGAAGCAACAACTCATAAACCAGCTAAGTACAACTGTAAAAATTACTTAAAAAAGACAACTGTAACTCTGTAAATATTGATTTACCAATAACTTGCATAAAATCGGCCGGTATATATGAATGAATATGGATTGGATGTGTCATGTTTGGAATATGAGTTTTTTTTTTTTGGGGGGGGGGGGGNATCATCAACAACAAAAGAAAAAAAAAACAAAAAAAAAAAAAAAAGGAAAAGGGTCATAAGTGCTAAGTGCCAACCAACCACTCAAGGGCCAAGGCTAGGACTGGTAGACGTACATATCGCCTAGATTTTTGAGGACTTCTAGTTAGTTAAATTTAGTCAACTAGAGCTACTTTTATTTTAGCTCCCAAACTTGGGTGGAGTCCAGTTTTTGTTTGTTTTAATTTTTACTTTTAATTTTTTATTTTGGTTGGACATGGGGGAGGGGAATTCGAATTTGTGATCCATCACATTAGGTCGATGTGTAATTAGGGGATTGCTAAAATTTGAGCTAAAATTAGTGTTTGAGAACCAATGTTACAATTGAGATAATTCTTGTCGTATGTTGACGAAGTCTTTATAAAAAGAAAAATAAAACTTGAGTTGAGCTTGAGCAACATATTAATTAATTAACTAGAGAAGTTAAAAAACGTCAAATAAAACAGAAAATGGAATATACCTAGAAAGTGGAGAGAGGGACAGTCAATGGGGGAGGCATACGCGTCTTGAGCCACCACAGGTGACTTGAATTTCGCCCCTCCGATTATTATCAACGCTTTTATTTTGGGAACCTTTGTCAGTGCAAGGCCCTACATGCATGCGTACATACAAGTATACAACCAATATAATTATTTAATTTTAATTAAAAAAATATTATGTATATAAACACTAATTCAGAAAAAATTTTATTTAAGTATAATTTGAATAATAAAAATTTATCATATGTAAAAAAAATAATATTAATAGCACATCTTTTCATTCTTCGTTTTTTCATTCTTCGTTGTATAGATCGCCATATATATATATATATATATATATATATATATAATCAACATTGAACGACTTGTCGTGTATAGTATAAGCGTACCGTACCTTGGCTTGAAGCCCCGGCAACCCTGCCGATAATATCGCCCCCTGTATTGTTCATCAATTTAGCATTCTAGTCATTGTCTTGATATAATCATACAAGTGACCAATTGAAAGAAACAACTTTAGTGTATAGATCGATTGACCTTTCAATTTGTTTTTTGTTTAGTACAAATAGAGTAATATAAATAAATAAATAAAAGTACCTGAGAAAAACCAAGGAGACCATCAAAGGGTCCATTCTCAATCATGAAATCTTCAATGTATTTAAGGCACTCTTCAAAGTTGGTGTACTGGGTAAATTCCTGTCACACAAAAAAATAAATAAATAAATAAATAAAAACGACAACTCTAAGAACAATTTAATAATAAACGACAAACTAAGGAATATGCATATGAATATGAGTCTGACAGACCTTGTTAAACTGGAACCACTCATAATAGGGAGGGTCGAAAATACCATCGACGTCGGACTTTCCTTGGGCCGGAAAAGGCCCATCGGGGAAGACGAGATCTAACTTCTCCACCACCGATTCGGGCCACTTCCCAACCACCTGCTTCTTCATAATTTCTCCACTTGTTCTAAACCCATGCAGGCACACAAACCTGGGTTTTTTCACCATTTCCCCCTCGCTCCCCATTCTTTTTTTTTTTTTTTTTCTTTTTTCCAAAATTGGTTTTCCTTTCTGGGCCCTCTGTTCTCAACTCGTTGAATTTTTATTTTTTATTTTTTTGACACGTGCTGGAGAGGAAGTTGAGGGGGTTCGGCTATTTATAAGGAAGATTAGCGTGTGGGATTCGGGGAATGGAGTTAAATGGGCCATTTTGGGCCCAATGAATGTGTATGGCTTTGGCCACTAAAACCTGTTGTCGTTCTCGACCAACGATGCTGGATACCTCCGCGTTTCTCTCTCTCGTCCTCTAAAATAGAAATTTAAAAAAAAAAAAAAAAAATTGATTACGTCAGGATTGACGAAATCATGAATGACTTTCCAGGACACCTTGAAATGTGAATAGGCGAAATTTTGACTCGAGTGTCAGTGTGTGACCCATAAAGAAACAAACACGTCTAACATAGTCTTCTACTCTACCCATAATGTGGGGATCTAATCCACCTTCATTTATTGCCACGTGAACAAAAAATTAAAAATCCTGAGACGCCACGTGTTTTTAGTGCATCTTTTTTTGTCCTTTCGGATCAATTTCCGGCACTTTCTATCAAATCTATTGTATCAGGTGAGGCAATATATCATTCCGGTTGGTCGGTTGCCCAACCCCTTTTTCTTTTTCTTTTTTTTTTTTTTTAGCATTTAACGATGAGATTTTACCTAATTAATTAGTAACTATCTTTCATGCATAGTGTTGTGAAGTTGCGACAGATTCACAAGCAGGACATAAGGACCACACGTACTTTAATTTATAATCTTAATTTTAATTTCAACGTATAGTTATGTGAATTGGCCTAACATAAATTATAGTCAATAATAAAAGAACAATCGTATTGGATATTATGTTGTGTTAAAGATATATATTAGTGTGTCTATCATTTTATTGATAAATTATAATTAGACATTACAGATTCTCGTGAGTCTATTCTATTAATTATAATTATTGAACGATGAACAAATACATTATGTGTATAAAGCACCATATGATATTCAAAGTATTATTTAATAATTAAATATTATAGAGATAAAGTTTTCACCAATCGCAGCAAATTCTCAAATTTCTCATATAACCTGGAATCAAGGGGAGAGGCATACCGGAGAAATTTGTTTAATCAACTATTGTGCATACACTGCATAATTTTCTTTAAAATATAAATAAAAATTCATGTTTATAGGTTGAACAGCTTAAGACTGAGTAGTTAATGCCCTCTAACACAAATTAATGCACTTTTGTAATAAGTGTTTGGACTTTTAGTTATGCCCTTACATAGAATAGACTAACAATTTAATACATAAAAGGAAATCAATTTAATACATAAAGGAAATTGTAAGTGCCCCCCCCCCCCCCAAACTTGAACTCATAAAATCACGAATTTACTATGTTTGAAATAAAAGCTACTTGCCTAGATAATTTGATTAGGTTTTTAGTAAACCATAGATTGTGTGTTGTAAAATAATATTTAAGAAAATTTGTATGATTATAGTAAAATTAGCTTTAAAGAACAACCTTTATTTTACCTATCAAACTTTATTTAAATTCACAATTACACATTATATTTTAAAAGTTACCATCTAAAAGTATATTTTATTATATGCCTTCTTCTTATCTTTCATAATTATTAGAATTTACCATGCGCATTCGACTTATCTTTCTTAATTGTTTCTAAAAGCTAAAAATAATCCCAAATGGACACTCAAGAAATGCATCTTAGAAACTTCATCATGTCTCTAAAAGTAAAAAATTTTTAGTTCAACCAAGTTATGATGCATAAGAATAGTAATGCAGGAATTAATTTTTTTCTGAGAATCAAACAATATTAGCATGTTATGAAACAATAGAATATATCAACTACAAATTAAGTTTGACATATTCACCAACTTTAATAACTTCGTTAAGACGGTGGGAACCTTAATCTTCTAATGGAAGATAGTCTTCACAATTTATTATCAACAACAAGAACATAAACTGATATTTTAAAGTAATTTTTTGTTACTTTTTCAACATTTAATTTAGTAGATTGTAGATTTATAACTTGCATATAAACGATTGTTTCTCATCAAAGAATAATTATTTAGATGTAAAGAAATGCTAAAATTTTAGTCTGGTGAATTTATCTAACTTTAGACCTAATTTGGGATAGGCATAAAACACGTATGCGATTCGGTGCACTAAATGATGGATAAAATTGACTGAGCTGCATGGTGAAAACCGTGTCATAATAATCTCAAAAAGAAAAAAATCCCTACCTCTTTCTCTACTTGCATTTTTTCCCAATAAAAAAGCCAATGTCGCCTTGTTTAGAGGCTGGAGATGGGATTTTTCCTTCTCCTTCTCCGGCCTCCTCTCCTCACCCCTTCTTCCTCTTCTATGTTTCTTTTTTTTATTTTTCTTTTTCAGATTTTAATAAGTCTAAATTTAAATTTGCTTTGTAGTCCCACCTTTTGTATAGATTTTAGTCCGGTTTAGATCTTAAATATGAAATTTCTTCTCAGATATAGATATATGTAGTGGCCAGTTTTTATTTTGTTCTCTTTTTCACGGGCATGAATCCCAATTGGTGTTGGCCTCATATAGTCTACCCTGCCAATAATGTAGCCAGAAGCAAGTATCGAAGACAGTATATTGCTGGTAGTCCTTGTTTTCTTTTTCTTTTGAAAAATTAAGATAACTTACACATTTGTTCGTAATTGTGTTTGTGATCAATTTTTTGTCTCATTTCTTTGAGGAGTTTGAAATTGTAATTTTTATGCTTACAAAGCTTTTGCTTCGATTGATGATATTCTCTTCAGGAGCCCACTTATATATATAAATATATATATATATATATATATATAAGAATACCGTGCCACAATATACTATTTTCTTTTTTTGATAATTTTAAATAATTTTTTGTTACTTTTTCAACTTATAGATTATAAGTTTATAACTAAAATTTAGATTTTTTTTATTATGAAACAATTAATTTAAATGTAAAGAAATGCCGACATTTCAATTGATTAAATTGTCAAACTAAGACCCAACTTGTAAAGCTTAAGTCTACAACTTTTTCAAGATCCATTTTCTTCTCATATTTTGTTATAAGTTAGTTTTACAATCTTTACATTTGTTCCTTAAAAACGAAAAAATAGAAAAATCCTTAAATTCGTTTTCTTCTCCTTTCCTCTTATTCTTCGAAATAGATCAAACTAAATTGACAAGAGCATTAATATATCTTTTTTTTCTTTTCAGGAGACGAAGGAAAATAAGATTTCAACTAAAGAAATCAAACATTAATCCTTAAAAAAACTGCATGTTTCTTTAACGACTCGCAACTTAAAAATATACCCAGCTTTTCTAATTTTTTTTTTATAACCTTTAATTAAAAATAATTCACATTATTGTTCCCAGCAAAAATGAAAAGAAAATAAAAAGATGACATTAAAATATACGCATTTATTAGTGTTGATTATTAAATGGTATATCATATGTGTTCATTTATTAGTATTAATTTAAATGTGTTCATTTATGTCATTTAAATAAAAGGTATTTTTTTTAGATATAATTATATTTTTATATTTTGTATTTTGACTATTTGTACATTTTATACCATATATTTTTTGGTTATTATCAATATTGATATTTAAATTTAAATTTATAATAAATTTATACGTTTATGGGTCAACCATCAATTTTGACCATTATATTTATCAAAATACCCTTAAAAGTTATATATATATATATTCAAAGAAGTCAAATTTAAAACTCATTTAAATTGATAATTTTTTTAATAAATAATACTTAATCTGTGTAGTTTTTGCATTTTTTAAATTATGTTTAATATTTTTTTAGCTATTAATTTGAATTATTTTTAAATTTAAATTAAGCATTAAATCTACATCTGTAAAGTTTAAAGTTATATTTTGATAAATTCAATGGTCAAAATTGGTATTTGACTCAAATAATATATAAAGTTATTACAAGTTTCAAATATGGAGGTTTTGGTCAAAAAAAAAGTTTCAGATACAGATATTAACATTGATAATAACCAAAATACAAATTATAAATTGAATAAATTGTCAAAATGTAAAGTATAAAAATATAATCAATTCTTTTTTTTTTATCATACAATTTAATTCATAAATAGGCGTGAAGAATAAAATAAAATGCCAGTACCCAAGTTCGCCACGAGATGTGCCTGTGCTGGGCCTAAAGTATTTAAATCTAGAGTTTATGATACAAATGGTTGCTGAAGTATCAAACTAATGACAATTTAGTCCTTTAAGTTTCAATTGTGGCTCTTAAGTCATCGAACTTTCTAAATTTAATTAATTTGGTACATGAATTGTCTAAATTGTAACATGCTACTAAGTTTTTGACAAAAATGCACTTGAAAAGTATGTTGTAGTATCTGAAAGTGTATTTAATAGAAAATAAACTGAACAAAAAAATTTGAAGAGAATTAAATATGTATTATTTGTATTTTTCAAGATTCTTGGTTTAGAGCTGCAAATTTAGAGAAAATTCTTTTATGATTGTTCGTTTTTATACCATTACATGCTCTTTATATATATTGTTGGTCAAAAATTTAACAATAAATTGCAGTTAAGATAGTTTAGGAACCAAATTATTACAAATCAGAAAGCTCATGTATTTAATTGCTATAATTGAAACTTTGAGGATCAAAAGACTATAAATTAAATAATTCAGAAACCATTTGTTCTATTAATCCTTAAATCTTGGCTAGCATAAGTATTTAGTGAGTCGTGTTGAACATAACACACAAAATGCAAATAGGTTGTACTTTTCACAGCCCTTGCACGGGTGCGATTCATTTTGACATCGACATTTTTATTATGGCCGAATTCAAATGTCCAAATTATGAATTTAAATGTTATGATATTTATCAATATTGTCACGACAATATCTATATTTTAAAGTCTCGACATCGATAAAATGTGGAAAGATATTTTTCCCGTGTATCTGTGAAATATCTGTAAAATATCAATAATGTCGAGGATATGTCGATACTAGTAAAATGTCGATAAAAAATGAACTAATATGGAGATATTTACAAACATTGTCGTGACAATTTCATCAACATTTTGAAATGTCAACAGAAATGTCAAAATTTTTTCTAAGTTTTTTTTGTTAATAGAAAATGGTAGTAAAGAATACAAAAATAAATCATAGTTCTTTTTTTACAGTTTATCGACAAAGTTTTGGAATTATTTGTATTCAATGAAAATATTTGCACTACTTGTATTTATTATTTTAGAATCTTTACAAAAGACTCTCATAACTTTTGAAAGAAATTTTAGATCAAGACGAGAATTTCTCTTATAACTTTCAATCTCGTTGAAACTCGTTTTGATATTAGATGTATTTGAATTGTTCTATATTATCAATGATATTTATTTATTTTCGATGTAATTTAAAACTAATTGTAATTTGTAAGATATTTATTTAAGATGTATAAAATAAAATAATGTGATATATATTCTGATTTAAAAATTGTTCTATAAAATTAAAATTCGATCTTTTTTTTATTACATACATATATTTTATTGTCTTAAACAGGTTTTATTTTAATTTTTTAATAAAAATTTGTATAAATTATATAATATCACTTGTTTTAGCATTTTTTAGAATTTTCTTTAAAAATTTTAAATTTTAAGACAAATTTCATATTTCCCATAATATTTTCGACATCAACGATATATTTAACGATATCTGTAAAATAAAAATTGGACTTCGCACCGATATTTTAATCCTAGATCCGAATGGACAATAATGAAATTTGAAAGTTACCGATTCTTTTTCCTCTGTAAATAGTACGTGACACTAATCCAATTTCCCTTCCTTCCTTGGACGGTCAGATCTTCGGGAGCTCAAATCCAACGGCTAGATTTCACTGAATAACGTCATAATAAGTATAACCTTTTTTTTCTTCGTCCTTGTTAATCTCAAGTCAGTCGTAGCATATATTCATCTTCCTCTTCCATGTTCGATTGGCGCCATCTTCTACTTCTTCAATTCTGAAACCCCTTCAAGTTTCCGTACACCCAGCTCTCTCCCTTCTTTTCTTCATTCCTAGGGTTTTGATTGATCTTGTTTCGTTCTTCCATGGCGACCTACGGGGGTGCTGCTCCTTACAGATCGAGGTAAAGTAAACCCCTTTAATCTGTTTGGTTCCTGAGCAATTTTGAGAAAATCGGAAAACAAACCTAGGGTTTGAATTTTATCTTTTTGAAGAAAAATGATAGTTTTAACGAAATCGATGTGTTGAGCAGGGAGGGTCTTAGCACCAGACCAGGGGCTAGTTCTGAGGAAATCCAATTGCGGATCGATCCGATGCACGGCGATTTGGATGATGAGATCACGGGTCTTCGTAGCCAAGTCAAGAAATTGAGAAATGTTCGTTCTTTTTCAACTTATTACTTTCCTTTTTGGTTTTTTGGATTAGGGTGACTAACGGGTTTTTGTGTCAGATTCCTTATCTTTGTTTGTTTTTAGCTTCTAATTTTAGTCATGATATATTTTGAAAACTGGGTCTTTGAAATGAAAGACAATGGTTCTAGAAAAGGTTTCGTGCAAAGGACACGAGTGAGAGTGTTTCTCAAGAATTTAACTTGGTCCCAACCGATTGGTTGTGTATTTAGGCGTGAAATATATTCCAAAGTGTACATAAGACTTGTCCGCATATTATTGTTTATATTATCAGCACCAATCATGATACGTTTGTTATGAATAACAAGTGCTCAATATTGGATTTAAGATTGTCTACTAGTCAAAATCAGACGAATCTTTAATTTCATCTGGTTATCTACATTGTCTTGTTTTCTACTGGAACTCTATCATTTTTACATAAAATTTTATGGTCACACTCACCGGAGTTTAGATAACTTAGAAAGTACTAGAGTTATATGTAACAAGGTATTCCCATGGTTTTATTGACTGTTTCATCCTTTTCGTTTAGAACCTTTTCAAGTGTTTCTTGCTCCTACACAACTAAAAGTTCTGGTATGTAATTAATCTGTATGATCTTTTACAATATACGTGAGGATGCTCTGGAATTTTCTTATCTTGATTGCAATGGGACTGTAGTTATTGTTCACAGATATTTAATTGCATAATTGTACTCTGTTCTTGCAAAATTGTATTCTGTTCTTGTATCACCAGAAGTATCCTGGTGCAGGTAGCGCAAGAGATAGGAGCAGAAGCAAAATTCCAGAATGATTTTATCAGTCAACTGGTAATTTACCTTTTGTCTTTGTTTTGATAGATATTTTCCCCCCTCTTATCCTGCATTTTATTTAATGCAATTCTGCTTTATTTTTTCTTCAGTTTTCTGAATTAACTTGTGAATTATCTAACTTGATTGAATAAGGGTACAAGAAACAGGGCTGAGATTTCTATTTATTATCATGATCACAGCTGTTTTTGCTACATGGTTCACTTCTGCTACTTAAGACTATCATAGTGGTATCAGAGTTTCATCTGTCAACGGATATTTCTATAACCAACTTGTATACTAGGTTGACTTGCAATCTGTATAAATTTTATGACAGTCTTAAGCATTGAAAGATATAAAATGATGTCTCAATAATTGAATTGGTTTTAAGTTTGTAACGAAGGAACATTCTGGTGAGAATCCATTCTTTAGAATGCATACCTAGTTTTGCCCATACTTCTGGTGAGAATCCATTCTTTAGAATGCATACCTAGTTTTGCCCATACTGTTTGAGTCTTGTACAGATAACAGATATATTTAAATAGAGAGACTGATGTAATGAGCCCAAAAGCAACTCTTTTGAACTACACTTATTTCATTGCTGTTGTCACCCGGTAGTTGGTTATGTTATGTAATTACTATCTGGCTTTCAAAAAATAATTTACTTTTTTAGGTCTCTTCCTCTAGATCATAACTCTTAGGAAGTCTGGGAATGTGAGGGATGGTCACAGAATGAACTGGCTTCAAGAACATGGACACCCCTCTTTCTATTTTTTCCCCTCACTTTCGCATTGGTTGATTTGTAGTTTTTGTCAATTGGGAGTTTTCTTATTAACTTAGGCACCTGAAGTTTTTTGGAGCGATTATGTCATTAGGACCAGACTAGTAACACTTGTATGCTATGGTATGCCTTTTGCTTGTTTCACACATTGCTTCTTACTCTCTCAATATAAAGATGGAACACCTTGTCTGAAAACTATTTTGTATATCGTTCTTTACAGCAAATGACACTGATCAAAGCTCAAGCGGGAGTTAAGAACAATGTAAGAAGATTGAACAAGAGCATCATTCAGAATGGCTCAAACAATGTTGTCCATGTGGTTCTTTTCGCCCTACTTTGTTTCTTTGTGGTCTACCTCTGGTCCAAAATGTCCAGAAAATGAAGCCCCTTAGAAGTCCTGATCTCACCACTTACACCATGGATGTTTGTAGGAAGGCCGAAAGATATTTGTTGAACTGAACAAGTGTATACTAGTTTATTGTAAATCCTTCTCGATGATCTTATGAGATTAAGAGTTGAATATCTTGAAAATCGTGGTTTGAGTTTTATTAATGTCAGGGTTAAAAGCATGACTGCTTACTCAATTTTACATTCGTGTTCGGGTTTAACTGTATAACTGTATAGACTTCCTCATTATCTTATGGTTAAAGCATGACTGCTCACTGAATTTTACATCTTCGTGCATACTGGTTTAACTGTTAAAAAAGGAAAAACTTTATAGACTAATACATTATCTTATCACTTAGCAACTGAATACCATATTTGAAGTTTTCATAATACTATGATTAAAGCATATTGTTAACTCGGTCATGTTACTATGTTATATGTTTGACTTTTGGAAAGCGTTATTCAATCCGTGAAGCCTTCGCACCAACTTTTTCCCGTTGGAATCTTACATATTTGAGAATGTAAAATAGGTGCTTGAGTTTTCAAGGAAAAAGAATTTGATTATGCTCAAGCATATCTTAAATGATAATAATTATTATTCTTATACATTCTCATGGAATTGTCCACTTTTGCTTGCTAATCTAATAAAATGAAGGACAAATCAGTAAACTAGCATTTACAGGCATTTAAGTTTGCCCGTGATCTCTTTGTTTTCTTTTCTAGCTTGCTTGTCCTCGCTTGGTTTAGGACAGTTCTTGCCCACTCGGCAAAGTAGGTATCGTTGTGACCGACTTGGCCATCTTTGTAAAAATTGAAGCACTCTAGATCATTGTGAGGATTGGGACATTCCTTTTCACCGAGAGTTTCCCACCAGGAGCCAGTGTGGTCCATCCCAGACATCTCTGCCATCCAGTGATGTGCGTACTGTCCAACACCTGCAAGCTCGAACCATCCCTTTGGGAAGAACTCCATTATTCTACTGTTTCTGTCCATGAAGAGCATGTTTGTCAGCTGTGCTCCATGCGGTGACACAACAATGTCAGTATTGGTCATCACTTTCACCTGAATCAAAAGATCAAGCTTTAGCCATAAAATTTACAGCAAAATTTGAGTTTTAGTGCAGTAGATTTGATTACACAATTCTTTTCTACTGGTGGTTACACCTCTCCTACTTTCACATATGTTCAATCGTTGTACCTCTCAAAGTAGACACAAATGGAGTTTATGACATTATGGAACTCGTACACTTTAAAAAGGGGTGTCACAAAGTAGTATACAATTATGAATAGCCCACCATCTCCGTGGTGCTAGATAATAAATTTATCATTCTCTCTACTCTAAATTTACAGTGCCAGGTATATTTAATCTTTGCTTCGTTTCTAAGTTTGATCCTAGCAACATTCTTTGCATTGACACCACCAAAATATAACTCGGGACCATTTTAGTGGGCAAGGTAATATAAAGTACAAACCAAGAACACAACATAGAAAGCTAACAGAGAGGAACCAGTACTACAGACCTGATCACAAAAGCTCAAATCTTCAGACTGAGAAACCTCCATAATGCACCCTTCCACCATTGCGCATTCCCTTGCAAATACAGTGATCACAGCCGCTGGATCCTTGAATGATCTCGAACCTCTTCTCATCAACAAAGTCAGCCGTATAACAGGCTCACCTCTTCTGTTAACCTCTTTTCCTCTACCCCCGGGGCTTAGCCCACAAAACAATCTCGCTTTGCATCTCAACATGTCAAAGACCTGAAGCTTCCTCTCCTTCCCCATCTTCCCCACATTGTGTCTCATCACAACAGCCTCCTCGAAACAGTACGGACCATCTCCTCCTTCCCCTGAAAACCTTTCAATGAAAACTTCTCCAAAGTTGGCCTGAGTTATGTTATGAATCCACGTTCCCATTCTGTCCCTAAGCTCACCCCAGTGGAACAAAACCCATCTAGTTGGCTTTGAGCAGCCGTTCTTTAAGGACCACCCCACAAAAGGAGCAATGGCGGACACTCCATGCCAGAGATTTTCATAGTCATAGTATGTGTCCGAGACAAAGATTAAGCCCCTTAAGAGTGTGGCCGAGTCGGGAAGACTTCCTGGCCATGCCAAGGCATATGAATTTTTAGTACCATCTTCTGTGTCGTTTCCCTTGATGCACAAAAGACGTCCCTTAGATGACTCTGAAGGGAAGTAGAGGAACTCTGCTTCGTTCTCCTCTCTAGTGTCGTTTAAGGAGCTCATGAACCAAGTGTTCCCTTCCATGGCGGTATTAGTAAACCTCAGGTCTTTAAGAGGCAGGAAAGTGACCGAGTCTCGGAGCTTCGACATGAAATTGCTCTTTGTGGAAGGAAAGAAACTGGAGGGTTGCATGTGGAGTAGTATAAGAACGGTGAGAACTGAGAATATGCAAATGATGTGTTTGGTTGAGGGGCATGGAATAGCACTCTTTCTTTTGCTCGACGCTCTAGAGCTGGAGCTGCTCTGGATTTCCATAACTTGACTTTGATCAAGGTGGTGGCTGAGAATAGGCATCACAAAGCTAACACAGTTGTGAAATATGTTTAAATAGAACTCACCTCGAGATTCAGGCTTGGGAGGGCTTGAGCAATAAACATTGATTTTTGTAGTTTTTGCGGGTCAATGGTTAGTGCAGACATGCACATGTAAGAAAGCAGCATAGCATCAGCTTAGATCTTGTGTTTAAACAACAGTTTAGATCTGTGTTTAACCAACTGTTTTCAGAATAATCTTCCCTCTGGATTCCGTATTTGCAGTTTTAAAATATTTAAGGAATAAATAAAAATCAACTTTATTGGATCAACAACAAAGTCAACGAAATAAATGGTGAAATGAATCATATACACTAACCAGACTTGGCTATTACTGATACAGCAAGTAGTAATAGTGATTCAAAACAACGAATGGTCGGTGTCCATTGAATAGCACTTTTCTAAAATAGCTTGCAGCATTGACAATTGAGCTTAACTATCTATTAAGAAATTTCAAGTTGTTTGCCCTTAAAAGGCAAAAATAGCAAATACCAATACAATCCTTCAAACATTATGTTAATTTCTAGCCCGATATTACTATTACTATTGCTGCCAACATAGGCGCTGTCAGGATCCAGCACTGTCGATGGTTTAACTCGACAAAATCGAGCACTAAACAGAGGATAAATTGCCAAAAAATACACTTAAACAATATAAAATTTAAATCCTAAAATTTAGACAATATAAAAGAATATCTTAAAAATAAAAATTTTTAAAAATTAATTTCTGAATTTTTGAATAACTTTATCCAAAAAAAACAATAACAAAGACTAATATAATTTTAATAAAATGCATTATTATATTCTTGTTACTAAACTTGATAAAAAAAAGAATCGGTCATGAATATTAATTTTTAGAAATTTATAATCTTTCGAGATATTTTTTTTGTCGTTCAAGTACAAACAAAAACCGAAAGTGAGAGCGCTTGTTAAATATGATTCCATTTTCAGATTAAAATCCCAAAGGGCATTAAAAATAACCATTCGAGAGACGTAAGGGGTGCCCAAAATAAATTATTTGCAAATACAAAAATGTTTAAAGTCAACTCTCTGTTGACAAAAAAATAACTACAAGACCAAATTATTGCTTCGAATATCTCCACTGCCAATCAGAAATAGAAATATCGAAGCACCGTATTAATTATTATTATTATACAAGTGCGAGGAAAACACTCCAGCAGTCTATTTACATAAATCTATCTGTACATGGATTATCTCAGTTCATCAGGTTAAAACCGTTATTAGGTTAAAAACAGCAAATATTGCAGAGAATAAAAAACAGTCCTCGTAGTGGGTTTGAAAGCATTACAAATGACACCCAAATTACCACTGTGATCCGAAATCGTCAGCTTGTTATCACCCTTTGCCCACTGATAATTCCACCGGGGCAGGCTAAACTCCGTTCCCCAGCTTAAAAAGATTTGGAGATCGTGATACTGGTGTCAGTCTGTCAGCAAGATCAAAATGCTTTACACAGATTGTTAGCATTTATGTTAGATGAACACTGCTGCTCAATTGGACCTGTAGGACCACACAACCTGCTTCTTTTTGGCTCCGAAATTCTCACCCGTGAAACTGCAGTGGCCAGTGCATCTACCAGCCCACAATCATCCCGATCTGCTGACTTGCAACTATCAGAAGACGAAAATGAACTTGAATTGTCATCAAAAGAACCATTTTCGATCCTGCTTCGGTCTAATTTTAATCTGGATCTAATGGCAAGTTGATGGGAAGATGCTCCAAGTTGGTTTTTCATTCTGGACTTTATAGGAAGTGTCTTTAAGGTACGTGCAGTGTAGAAGAGTATCCAAGGATGTCCTGAAGATAATCATTTTAAGTATCAACCATATGAACAAATGAGCTGCTCGAATAATATTCAAATTTTGAATATTAATCATAACAATATTAAAACAGTCAAAGATCACATGAATCTCAAGTACCAAAATACACCAAGTACTTAAAATGATCTCTTTGGATCCTCCCAAGTTATATTTCAAATACACAAAGTTATTCATCTATCTGTGGAATTGGAATTTCACAGCAAAATAAGGTAGGGTGTTCAAAATAAGCATAATTTTTAAATGCTTAAACCCAAAGCGGCATTCAACTATGCTGTAGTCCTGAAACCAAATGTAGCGTGAATGAAGCACAAAAAAACAGGTGGGTTACATCAAAATAAACAAGAAGTCAATAAACTAAAGTAGAACTTTAACTTACTTAAAACTTCATCAGCTGTAATCCTTACAGAAACATCCCTTGTCAGCATTCTTCCAATAAGATCTCGTGCAGGTTTAGATACTGATTCCCATATCCCTGCGTGGAAATCAAGCTTCACAGTCTTGATTGCCTCAAAAACTGCTTCTAATGAGTCTCCTTTAAATGGAAGAGCACCCACCAGAAGGACGTGTAGCAAAACACCAGCACTCCAGATATCCACCTTCTCAGAATATTTTCCCGACAAAACCTCTGGTGCAACATAAGCGGGGCTTCCAGCTAAACCAGTCAAATTTTGACCTGCAGTGAGCATGGGAGAAATTTCAGGTTTAACTATTTATAGATTAGACTATACAAATTGAAACCATAATTCGAAGCAAAATGCCAACTGCTTGCAAATTTTAAATTAATATTAATCTTTAATATTGTAATTGAAACTTTCGCCTTTTCACCAGAAACTTATTGTACATTTGACTAGGGCGAAATCTTATCATTTTATTAAAGTACATAAAACTGCAGTGCACGTAGACAAAGTTAGCCAAAGCTTTTGGAATAGGATTTAGGAAAGAACGAACTAGGTCTCTTAACTAAAAGTGGGCTTCACCGAGTATTCACAGTTTCAACTTACATAAATATTAAAAAGGGTTCTACACTACGCGGCATGGGGTGGAAAACCAAGAAGTAGTCAAGCTGTAAAGATCCATTCAGAACACAACATATTAACGCCACTAAATTGGCAATAGTTTCTAAGCTGCACATATTGGGCTGATATATTACATATGCTCCTACATACAAGTATATGGGAGACAGAAAAACGATTGAATGCAATAAAACAAACATTAATCATACGTATAATGCACGTAGGTGTTCTATACTACATGGCATGGAGGGGGAAACCAATTACAAGTCAAGCTGCAAAGATCCGTTCATAACACAACTTATTAACTCTTCTAAATAGGTCATTTTCCCAAATATTAGACAGATATATTTCATATGTTCCACCATACAAGTAAATGCAGAAGGAAAAGTGATCATGCAATAGAACAAACATTAACAATAATTAATAACCAACATGTACGTGTTTATGATCCTAACCATTTGTTATTCGCATGGCCAGCCCAAAATCTGCAAGCTTTATCTTTCCCGATGTTGTGAGA
>JXTB01000104.1:43894-122262 GCA_002914805.1 Parasponia andersonii | reverse complement strand
CACCCATATCATGACAATACTTGACAACTGACATAACTTCCTTGAATATATTAGCAGCGCGGTGTTCTGAATACCGACCCTCTTCCAAAATCTGATCAATCAAGCATCCCCCCGAGCACAACTCCATGACAAGATGAAAGGACTCAGGTTCCTCATACACAGCATGCAATGTCACAACTCCAGGATGACCAGATAAATGCTGCATTATCTCCACCTCCTTATGAACTGTCTCCTCTCCCTTCCTCAGAGTCTTACATGCAAATTCTGCCCCACTAACCCTAGACCGACACAACCAAACTGAACCAAATTTTCCATGCCCAATTGTTGCACCCGACACATAGTCATTCTCAATCTTGTTCTTCCTGCCTGTTTGGGTAGCAACGTCGATACAACCAATCTTCCTCTTAAGACCCCTTCCAGGTGTGCCTAAAGATGAAGTCCCGCAAGGCGGTGCGGTAGCAATGCCAGCAAGCCTACTTTTATAAGAACCAGCAGGTTCGTCACTAGAATCCTCTTTGCACCTCTTCTTCAACCTTGTATAATCTTCTAGTGAATAATGCGAGGTAATAATCGATGATCGTGAATGGTGGGTTGACGATAAAATGTCTGGTACATTCGGACATGGGTCTGTCTCACTTCCTTTCCTCTTTTTCCTCATCAATTTAGGACTTCCTACCAACAAGCACGCGCAAATTGCATAGAAATTCCAAAAAAAAAAAACCTGGGTTCTGTTCCCAAATCAAAAAATAAACAAACATAATTCAGCGAATTCTGATCTGATAACAAACATAATTCAACGAAAAATTGATAACAAGAACCTCCTTAGATGACATCCGAAACCTTTATTTAAAAAAAATATAATATAAAACCAATTACAGTCCACGAAGCCGGATTGCACGATTACTGATTATACTCATATATATATAAAAATATATGTATATATATATATCAAAGTTCCAGTATAACAAGAAAATAAAAATCAAAAACCACACTTGATTTCTCTTTCTCGACAACCAAACTACGAAAAGTGAAAAAAATCATCTAACCACTATCAGAAAACCCAAAACTTCAACCCAAAATCAAAAATTAGAAAGTACAAAAAAAAAATTGGAAAAAAAAGAAACGGACCTTTTGCTCGGAGCCAATGTCGTCGAGATTTCAGTGTTGGAGGAAGAAAGAAAAGAATAGAAAGCCAGAAATCAGGGACTGAAGGACAAGTTCTAGAACCAAGTTCAGAGAATTGCGAAAGAGGAAGATCGACGCTGAAACCCTAGAATTCTCACATTACAGAATTTGGGGAAGATTTTACGTAACGAAAACTAAAAAGATCTAAACTAGAGCGAGAAAGGAAAGGTAAATAAACAGGGAAAAAAAAAAGAGGTTTTTGTTTTGGGGTTTTATTATTATTAACTCTTTCTCTCTCATATGGTTTTTTAAAAATATATATATATATATTTGTGGGTTCTTTTTGCCCTTTTAACCTAACCGACGTGTCTCGAAATACTCGAACGGGTATTACAGTCGGGGACGGATTTTCCGTAATAATTCGGGTGAGCAAATTCCGGTGTGCGCAGTTCCACAGAAGAGCCGTGGAGGAGCGGGGTGTGATTGGTGAGAATTTTCACTTCCTTTGGACTTTTTTGACCGGTTCTCTGATTCCGTGTAAAGTTGAAACTGGTAAGTGTGTGTTGAGTGGGGCAGTCTATCTGAGAATAGGTGGAGTGCCTTAATTGAGGCTCGCATGTGAAGGGGACAGTGGATTGGTGGGTCACACGGTAACCGAGGTGCACGTGTGAATCATTGTCTGTGTGTTTCTGCGGTGTAATTGAATAAAGAGCAGAGGTGGTAGATCTTTGTGAAGCGATTGGCTGTTGTCCGGACCGAAGTTTTCCGCTGCGGTGTACGGAGTACTTACTCGCCCCGCGGTAATCATAAATTTCATATTCACGGATTTTCCGTCGTTCACTACGAGCTGTTTACAATTAATAAAATAAAAGCTTATTTGACATAATTTTTAAAGATTTTTAGACTTAAAAAGTTATTTGCTGGATGATGACTCTATTGCCGTTCTCTTCTCACACTAGTTTTTTTTTTTTCCCCTAAATTTTATGGGATAATTTATGTTTTTGTGTTTGTTCAATTTACACATTGTAATTTAAGTATTCACATTTAAAAAATTGTAACAAATTTATAACATTTTCCTTTCAAACCCCACTTTTTAATTCAATAAATTTTTAAAATTCCATAAATACCCTTAATTTGTTTTTTGAAAATACGGATTTAAAAAAAAAACCCCGAATCAAATCTTTCATCTTCTTCCTTTGTGAAAAAAAATTAAAAACATTAAAAATTCCAAGTAAAAAGTGTACCTCTCTCTCCTTTACTTTGTTCCCACTGGTGTCCTTTCTCTTCCCACCGTCTAAAAAAGTATTCACCATTATAAAACTACACCTTCGCTAAAATCTAATAATTGATACATTTTTTAAGTTATGTTTGGAATTTGGATTTTAGTAGGGAAAAAATTGTGAAGAAAACGTTGAAAGAAAATATTTTCCTAAAATTCTATACAATTTAATTTCAAAAATTTTTTCTCATAATCATTTTATTATAATCTAAATCCTTCAAATTTAATAATGTGTCCCTTACAAAATTTCTATAAAATTTTTTCCTTCAATATTTTATAAAATTTAAACAAAAGAAAATAAAATTCCTAAGAATTTTTTTTTTCCTTCCTAAAATCCAAGATCCAAATGAAGCCTCATTTCCAATAGTAGCTATATTTAGAGAAAATAAATTGATTTATGTTGGCAACTAGTATTCATTTCCAATAGTAGCTATATTTAGAGAAAATAAATTGATTTATGTTGGCAACTAGTATTCAATCTCATCGAAGATTGCTATAACTTTGTGTCATTATCTATAATCTTTAAGCGCTTCTTTTCTTTTCTTGTTTAATTGTCGATACGAATTATATGGGATTAACCAAGTCGACCATGATCAAAAGAAAAACCATGAGCAGTCGTCATCAGGGGTGGAGCTAGCAAATTCATTCAGTGGGAGCATAATTGCATAATTACGACTAAAAATATTTTTCTCAACAAATTTTACAATATTTTATACACAAAGAGTATTGTGCTTTCTAAGTATTACAATTATTTCTTACGAGATTTCATCCCTCGAAGATTTTCTGTGATAAACTTATTATCAATTTTATTAAAGATATATTTTTCAATGTATACAACTAAACTATCATTCATTCATTGGTCTCCAATTTGATTGTGCTTGATTTACAAGATATGCAAAAAATATTCTTTCAACTATAACAGTAAAAATTGGAAGAAGTAATGCTAATATGAAAAGCATATTAACTAGTGGGTAAATTTTTTTTTTGTCCGAACCATTTTATGTGCAAGCTCACTAATTCCTTTCAATCCATCAAAATGATTTGTAGAGTGTATATCGAGGATTTAAATTTCAAGTTGATCTTCAAGTATCAAAAGCTCTACTACTAACAAATATTTTGGATAATACTTAGCAAGTTGTATTAATTTTATCTTTTAAAAAATAGAGAATGAATCATCTAGATATAGACATGCTACACATATAAGTAACTCATATTTAATTCGGAAAAGCGACCATTCAACTCTAAAAGTTGTATATCAATTACTGAATAAAATAAATTTGCCTAAAACTAATGTAATTTTGTAATTTCTTAAGCTCTACGTTGTGATTGTCCTCTATATTTGAACATTATATCTATGTCAAGAACATCAATATCGTATTTTTCTCAAAATAACGAAACTTATTCAAAAAATGAATCTCGCCCGGTGTCTCCAATAAGTTGTAATTGTTGTTTGCATATCTTCACTAAATTCATGGCATTTACAATATCTTGATCTTTTTTTTATAATACTTTTTTAATTCATTTGTAATTCCTAAGATATCCTCATCAAAGGTAAACTAAAAACAAAATCAAAGGATTCCTAAGATGATTCTACTTGTTATTGCTCGTATTATTTCAAAGGAGGTCTTTGAATTGTGCTATATTGTTTTTTGGGCTATCTAGAACCGTAGGAACAACAAGCTATTCAATAGTGTTCTAAAAGAGGCTCTGGAACTTTCAAACGGGACTCAGTTTTATTTGCAAGAGTTTTAAGTCTGTAAGCTTTAAATAGAATTAACTCCAGCTGGCCCTCAACCTTCTTTGGTGAAATTTTGGCTTAGACTACGACATGGTTGTCTAAAACTTACTGTCGATATGACTGTTCACGAAGGTTGAGACCTTCTTGGTATTGGTGGGACGATTAAAAATCATGAGGGTGTCGTTTATTGGGCATTGAGAATTATTGGTGGATGTGACATCCTCGCTAGTGAATTATTGACAATTCGAGAGAGGATTCATCTAGTTATTGAATTTAGATGCCTTATCGAGGAAATTGAATCTAATTTCCTACTTGCTATCAATGTCCTTAATCATGTCAGGCTCTATTCTACTATAGATTCTATCGTTAAATAAATTAATTTGTTTATTAGTTCCACTTGTTATGCCTCTTATAAATATGTTTCCATATTTGGGAATATGATGACCTATAAACTAGCAATAATTGCAATTAGTGTTGATCGGAATAAAGTATGGGGTGATTCATGCTGATACTTTATTTTCAAATTTATTATTGCAAACTTATAGCAGTGTGAATATCTTTCCTTTAGAAAAAAAGTCTCTTCCTAAATTTGTTTTGTTATCCTTTCCTATCTCCTTCTTCCTACGAAGCCATAAAATTTTAACAATAAAGCTTAAACTCTAACAAAAAAAAAAAAAAAAAAAAACTAACAACTATTAAATACAACAATTATCCTTAAAGTTTTCATGCTTTTGAAAACATTATTATTCATAGTCAAGGTCATCGAAATCTTTTCTGTTTTGTTTTTAGTATATACAGATTATCTTTTTTTTTTTTTTTTTCTTTTTTCAGTTTTTAGACCATTCATTTAGCACCCATTAGATTTTTTTTTTTATAAGGCCAATGTAAGACTTTAAGATCCTATTTGGAATTGCTTATAGATGTAACTTTTAACTTTTAAAAGCGGTCCAAGGAAAAAAAAAAAGGAAAAATGGAGGGGGAAGACGAAAGTGTTTAGTAAGGTTATACTTTTAGTCAATATATTTTAAAAGCTACTATACAACTGCTATTTGAAGTAGAATTTGAAAAGAAGCATAATAAGGATTGCTTCCCTGAGTTGATTTTGTTGCCGTAATACAAATTGTTTAAAATATTATTTTATAACACTTGCAATCTATAATTTACTAAACACTTAAATGATACTTTTAAATTTCATAATATTTTTGTGAATTATATTTTACCTAATATCTAGGTCTTTTTTTCTTTTGCTCACAATACAAGTACAATAAGGATACAATATAACAACAATATAGTATACCAAATTAGCCCTAATTAAAGAATAAATTTGGGCCACCCAACCGAATAGACTAAGCTGTTGGGCTGATATCTATAGCTTAACCTGGCCCTATTCCTAGGGCTAGGATGACTCTTTCGGCCTGACCCAAATTTATACCTTTGTAGATACTTTGGATATTTTTTTTGGGCTTTTTCTATTTAACCTAACTAAATTCATCCTAATTTATTAGAAAGAAAATAAATATCTATACATTTGTTTTAAAAATGATAAAAATTCTAAACAAATGTATGCAAGTTAGTTATATATTTATTGGACTAATAATATTTTGAGTGTATGTTTATAATTAATTGCAAGTATTTTGTTTTATGGTGTATATTTATTAATATATATATATATATATGTATATATCAAAATTTCAACCAGGGCTCAATGGCTTTGTGCCTGACTTCGAGCATATAAAAATCTTCCTAAAGCAAATACATTTTTTTTTCCATCTTAACACAGGTATTCCTACTAAAGTATTTAAAGAAACAATGATAAGAAGACACGAAAGTAATTTGTTATTCTCTTTTATTTGTTCTTTGGCGAAAAAAATTATATTTATCTATACTAGTTTGATTGTGAAAATTAATGTAATCTTTGTTATATTTTGTCAACTTAATTAAATTATGTCGATCTAAGTTGGCTCACATGTCATCTATTTAATAAAAATATTATTAAAATCGATGTGTTATAACACATGTAGGCCATAAAATTCTTAGTTTACTTGGTTTTTCAATTAAGTTTTATTTTGACAAAACATATGATTGCACATTAGTTTTATGTTTTTCATTTTATTTACAAAAGTTTTATTGAAATATTGTTTTCTAGTGAAAAATTACTTAGTATTTTATGATAATTTAAAACAAATAATTAATTTATTAGGTTTCATGTCAAATCAATTAAACATACAAGTTTTTGAATCGTGTTTTTATCTTGTATCCCAAATTATCACTCTTAGATAGAGGTATATACGAATTAGAAAGATGAGAAAAAAGAAATAGAATTCAAATCAAAATAAATGGTTTGGGTGAAAACAAAAGGAAAAAAAAAGTTTTAAAAAATAAATACCAAATTAAGATGATAAACTTGTACTAGGAAGGAGCAAACAAAAAAAAAAAAATAAGGGTTAATATTAGCCGGGGTCCGAAATCGTTCCCCAACATATCGCTTCAATTTTTTTTTGGGGGTACTATTTGGCTCATTATGCGTAATATTTTGTAGTAGATAACTCCCTAATAATGAATACCGTTAATTTCTATTGTTAAACTATCACGTAAAGGAGACATGGCCACGTTCAAAGGATATTTGTTGAAAATAAAATTTCAATGGCCAAAATTTGTCGAGTTTTTTTTTTTTTTTTTTCAACAGTCCTTCATTTAAGGGGTTAAAGCTTCGAACTTTATGTGGTAGAAATATAGGAGAAAACGTACAACGGGCCAGGGAAAATAAAAGAGGAAGAGAACGACCACAATTCTCACCAAATGCTCAGGCAATAAATTTAAGTGGATCATTTTTTAAAATATCGTAATACGAATTTAATGGATACAAAATTTTCCCATAAAAACAAGTGTAGGGCAGGAGATGATATATCGAAAGAAAGCGAAATGTAATATCATCTTAATAAATTTTATGAATTTATGATCTTTGTTTACCGTTCAAACAAACGATGCACCTAAAAAAAATCGAACTCAAAATCCTTAATATTATTGTTCCACAGTTTAATAATCATTTTCTTTGAAAAGGAAAAAAGAAAAAATTACAAAATTTTTATTTATTTCTGGCAAATGCCTTTTAAACGTGTGATCATGTAGTATAAAATAGTGAGTTTAAGGAGTCAAAAACTAGAATGGAGACTTAGAACTCTTCCTCTTCTTCTCTCCTCTCCGTCTCTACAAAAATCTACCCTATCAAACAAAATGTTAAAGTGAGCATATGGTCACGAAAAGATCGGGAACCTGTAAAAGTTGAAGCAAAGGACATACCAAAAAAAAAAGAAAGAATAATGCTACACATTTTAAGATATTAGTATTATACAAATTTTTAATTTTTTACTAGATAATTTTTTTTTCCTATTAACAAGGCAGGATGAGACTAGTTTGTATTTGTTATCTCCGCCTCTGTTATTGTTTTAATATACTATTTCGATATTATTCACCATTTAATTTAATGCGATGCAATTTCAGAGAATCAGTGTCAAGGATCGGCTTCTTCAGTAATATATCGGAGTCTTCGTTTGAAATTGTAATATTGAATTAATTAAACAATCTTAAGTTGGCCCAAATCTTTTAAAAAATCTAAATACATCGAAAAAAATCAAAATTAAAATTAAGTTCATTGAAAATTCCAATTTTAACTTAAATCTATTGGAATTATAATTTAATAAAAAATCAAAAAAACTAAAAAACATATTCAAATATTAGAGTTGTCAAATGTAAAATATTTGATACAAAATCATATAACATATCATTCATTCAAAAAATAAATACAATATCAAATAATTTAAACAATATTAATATATGACTATAAATTATTAGATTTTTTATAAAAAATTTTAATTAAATTATTATTATATATATAAAAAAAACTTATGTATAATCAGAACAGAAACAATCAACCTCAAGTTCATCCCACCTTACTAAATACAGAGACAATCAATCTCAAGTCCTCCCATCTTACTAAATATTAGATATGAAATATTCATATGTGTTTCCGCACCATTTAAAACAGTAAAAATCCCGCTTTATTAAGTGAAATTGACATCGTACATTGATTCTCATATTGGGGTCTCACGTAAAATATTATTGTTGTTAGTGTCGTCATTCTATCCCGATTCAGCGTTACTCGAAAAATAACATCCCTCGGTTTAAATTTCGTGCGGGACCCACCCTTAAAAAAAGTAAGCCATGTCGTATGCTTTCCACTAATTGAGTTGTGTATAATTAGGCCTAAACTTTTCCAAAAAAAAAAAAGCGCTAGGCCTAAAAGAAGGCTCGATGGTCTGACTCTGCGGCTGCGTTGAGAAACTGAGAGCAGTAATAGAAAAATGGCTCAGCCCTTAAAACCTCCCAAAACCCTTAAACCCCAACATTTCCCAATCAATGATAACCATCTAAATCTTTCAATCCCTCACTTCGCTACCGCGAAACCCATTTTGAAGAAGTTGTCAACCATCTCTGTTTCGGTTATGGCGGACCGAAATCAACACCAGCAGCAACCCTTGTCCCTCGACGCTCTCATTGACGGGTCTCGCAGAGAGGAGCTTTCCGGCGCCATCAGGAGCTCCTTGCCCAATTGCTTATCCGAAACCAATTTGCAACTCACGGTTCCTGGTCTCCAATCCAAAACCAGAGGAAAGGTAAACCCTAGTTTTACTCGTAATATCGTATCAAAACATGCTTCTTCTTCTTGGTCCCGCCGACCCGAGAATCAACTTTTGGGTTTTCTTAAATTACATTTTCCATTTATTTTTTTTCTTCCCCAGGTTAGAGATATTTATGACAATGGTGATTATCTTGTTTTGGTCACGACGGATCGGCAGAGTGCTTTCGACAGAATTCTTGCTTCCATTCCATTCAAAGGCCAGGTAGTACTTCTTACCCCCACAAATAGTTGAATATAGTGGATTTGGATTATCATCTTTTGCTGAGTTCGTGGTAGAAAAAAAGTAGAATTCCGGTTAGAAAGCGCCGTCCATTGAAGTTTGATATGTAAATAGGAGCGGTTAGAAAACATGTAAACTAGAATTGTTCTTACCCTTTTCCTCTGTAGGAATTGAATGACTTCGTGTTTCTTCATCCGTAGGCTATTTTCCTCTATGTTCCTATTGTGTCCTTTTCCAGTTTCAGTCCTACATGTATGCTCTTATAAGTAGCACTTATGATTTTGTTATATATCTTTTATCTCTTTGTTTTTATGATTTTCAGGTTCTTAACGAAACTAGTTTATGGTGGTTTGACAAAATTCGACACATAACTCCGAATGCAGTTGTATTAGCTCCAGATGAAAATGTTACAATTGCAAAGAAATGTTCAGTTTTTCCTGTTGAGTTTGTCGGTATGATTCTTTGGACTTGAATTTTTCATTTTTTTTTTACTTCACTTTCTTTTCAGTTTTGCTCTCTCTCTCTCTCTCAGCATTTACTTGCAAATGGTCCTCATATCTTTATAAATCTATTGACTTCTTTATGATGATTACATCGATTATGTCGTGAACTCTTTAATTGATGTTTCTCTGCTAATTTATAGTTAGAGGCTTTGTAACTGGAAGTACTGATACATCATTATGGACGGTCTATAAGAAAGGTGTTCGAAGTTACTGTGGCAATGCACTTCCAGAAGGTGAGATACTCATGTGGCGATTTTTTATTTCTAGTTCAAAATTTTTTTCTATCTGATAGTTTTTGCATTATCGTAGGATTGGTAAAAAACCAAAAGCTTCCTCAAAATATCCTCACACCTACAACTAAGGCTGCAGATCATGATGTTCCCGTAACCCCAGATGAGGTTTAATATCTCTTTATCATCTAAGATTATCCTTTTCTTTTTCTGGTGCACGTCTTCTTAGTTCTTACAGTACTATTTCTAGTGGGCGCTGAGAAGGAAAGAAGAATAGATAGAAACCTGAATTGTATATAGAGTTGATGTCATCTACCTAGATATACTTTGAATTGTACTACATCATTATTGTCATTGTTATTGTTATTTTTGTTTTTTAATTAGGAAATGCATAGTTGGGCTCATGGCTCATACTCTGATCTCTACTCCACAACTAGTTCCTTTGTTTTATTTTATTCTATTCGTTTTTTTTTTAAATGTTTTTTGGTGCTGAAATTCTCCACTGCTAGCTTAGTTGGCTAATATGATGCATTTGCTTTGCAGATTATTAAAAGCGGACTAATGAGTCAAGCTGATTATGAGGAAGCAAGTAGGAAAGCATTAAGCCTGTTTGAATATGGACAAGTATCTGTCTATCCATTTCCAAGATGTCTTTCCTCTTATGTTTTTCAAAACATTTTTCATCGACTTATCCCCCACCCCTACCCCCCAGAAACAGAAAAAATAGATAAAAGGGACTTGATGGTTCCATGTTGCATTTTACCGTCTGTTTCATGTTGCAGCGCGTGGCTCAGGAACATGGCTTGATATTAGTTGACACCAAATATGAATTTGGAAAGGGACTTGATGGTTCCATTCTTTTGATTGATGAGGTTTGACTTTATTATCCTTAATGTATTAATTGCTCTCTCTGTTTCCTGTATGCATATTCAGATGATGACACGATTGATTCCTAACTGCGACTATAGGTCCATACACCTGATTCAAGCAGATATTGGATTGCACATTCTTACGAGGATCGTTTTCAGAATGGTCTGGAACCTGAAAATGTTGATAAGGTGTATTTTCTTTTTCTGTCCTGGTTTTGTCTCTGTGGTACTCTAGCTTCTGTACGTATATCCTCTTGTCAAAACTTGTGGATGCATTTTTGTTCTCTCATGCTTTATGCACTTAGTCTTTGATCATAGAAATTTCACCAACTGCCGGTAACTTACTAGTGATCATTTTTTAATTTTCTTTATTTATCAGGAGTTCTTGAGGTTATGGTTCAAAGATCACTGCGATCCATACAAAGATAAGGTAATTATGTTGATTCAATCTTCTTTTCTTTCTTTCTGTTCATGAGAAATATCAAATCTCACTGAGGTGATCCAATGTTTAGGTCCTTCCTGATGCTCCTGAGGAACTTGTTTGTGAACTAGCTTGGAGGTTTGTTACATTTTTTGTTGTTTTTAAGCATGTCTTCTCTAGCTCTCGTATAATGGGTTTTCCTTTCTAGATAGTTTTCAGTGTAAAATAGTTGGAAATAGTTGGAGGAATCCCACTAGTTATTTCCTAGAAGTATATGAGGAGAAAAACGTGACTGAGGTAATAAATGATTTCGTTAGAAGGGATCAGGCTTTTCTTTGGTCATTATATTGGATTTGAAAATGCTAACAATAATATTTCTCCTCTTGTCAACTGGCAGTGCTTTTTTGTTGGTGTTAGTGTTAAGATGTTTTTATTCTTCATTTTACATTATCCTATCAAGGTACCCTTGCACTAGCAAAACGTATAGTTCAATTGTGTTGATAAAATGGTGTTACACTTTATTCATGTTTGCTATTGAAACCATTTTGCTTGGATGTTTTTGAACTTCTTGCTGCTTCTTGTCTGTATCAATATGATTTTTTTCTTTTAGTACTGATGTAGTCTATGGACTACAGATATATTTTCTTATACGAGACGATAACAAAATCAGAATTTAAGATGCCATCAACAGAGGTAAAAACTTTGATTAAATGATACTTATCATTTTATGTTACGTACTTAACGTAGTTCTGGTTCCTTCATTTAGGAGCCCATACATGATAGAATATCTCGAAAAGTTGCGCTGGCATTGTCATCTCTAAAGTAATTTAAGCTCATGAAAGCACAAGGTTGGCCTGACAAAAGATGGCCTTTTGGTCTTGAGATGCAGTGGACCTTCATCTTTTGTGGAATTTTCTCTCCAGTGCACCTTTTTGTTTTCCTACTGCTCATGTCATTGAGGTGAGCAAAACAAGCCAAATGCTACTGTAGTTTACTATAGCTATTTACCATACAATTATGAGTACGTATTCCTTTTGTATTACGTTGTGGGTGTCGCTTTAACTCATTATAATCAAAGGAAGAATAGTCTCAATAAAGTGAACTTATAGATCTTCTGCTTCTTTATCGTATGGTCACTGACATTTGACATCTGGAAGCAAATGATTTGGAGTCAGTTTCCATCTCTTTGTGCGTGCTAAGGGCTAGCCTATTCCTTTAAAGAACTTTACAAAGATAAGTACTTCTTTAACATTTCTATTAATTTAAGGGGTGCATACTGCATGGATGGTTTTATTCAAGATAGAAACGACAAAGATAGAACCATCTGTTCTGACGCCAGCAAAGAAATTGTGCAAGGAAAAGTTGAGCCAAATACCTATGGGTATGCGTTCAAATATCTCGGAAGCATATATTGATTTAACAGTGTTCTATATCGTAAAATAACAGTGTCAGAATCATAGTCTTTTGCTTTGTAATACAGTAGTATTCACTATGTTGATTTTTGTGATTTTCATCACAACTGCTGGTATATACAACAGACTAAAGGATAATATGTATATTACAATAATTATTGACTCATTTCTAAAAGTGAGCTTTATTAGTCTTAAAATATCTGATTTTTTCACCAAAGTCGTAGTTGCTACTTGCTAGAAGGTTCTTAAATGCATCCAGTGCGGAACTTTTGTTATCTTAATTCTTACTTCTTTAGTATTCTCACTCTGAACTCCACTGCTTGAAGAATTTTTCGTCATTCTTCGCAAGTGAATGAGCATATGCGTTGACTAACCAACGTAATCATCTGTATATAACCTTTCCAAGTCTTCAAACTTGAGAAAGTCCATTTCGCTGGCCTTTTTTGGGACTTGATTACAGAAAACGACCACCAAAAATGTTGCATGGTCAAACGTGAAACGCTTGTATAAATTGCCAATATACCGGAGAGATATCAATTAACAATGGCTAGGGATTCTGTGAAGTTGTTTGGGTTCTGGGCAAGTCCTTTTCCCATGAGAGCTTATTGGACTCTTAAACTGAAAGGGGTTGAGTACGAGTACATCGAAGAGAATATCCCAGCGAAGGGTCCCTTGCTGCTGCAGTACAACCGTGTTCTCAAAAGGATTCCAGTTCTTGTGCCTAATGGTGAGCCTCTCCTGGACTTGTTCGTTAGAATGGAGTACATCGATGAGACATGGAAACAAAACACGATATTGCCGGAAGATCCATACGAAAGAGCTCTAGCCTGCTTTTGGGCCAAACTTGTAGATGACAAGGTAATATGTTCTTAGATTCAGAAAGTAAATCTTCAGCCATCATATGAAGTTTTTATACGTTTCATAGGTTCAGAAACACACAGTACTAAAGACAAATTTTTTGCGCAAAAACGAAAGGAGAATTATACAACCAATTTTTTTTTTTTTCCCCAAAGTTCTTTTGGGAACTAAAATTTGAAATAAATTGTTCTGCTAAATCTTACTATCTTTAAGAGAAAAAAAAATTTAATCCCTTCAAAACCAATTATTTTCTTTTCTACTGTTTAACAGGACTAATATCCATGGTTCTGCATTTCAGTGTGTGCCTACGATCATTAGAGCGTACACCAAGAAAGGCGAGGAGAAAGAGAAGGTTGCAAAAGAGGCTCGAGAGAACCTAAAGATCCTGAAGAGTGGTCTTGGGGAAAATGCTTCTTTGGAGTGAAACCGTAGGCTTTGTGGACATCGTTGTTGGCTGGATTGGATACTGGGCAAGGATAACCAAGGAAGTCGCCAGTGTTAACATGATTGATGTAGAAGACCACGCCCATCCTCAGCGCTTGGTTTGAACGTGTTCTCGAGAAACAACAACACTTTGTCTCTTTTGCATTTAGATCACTATTGTAAAAACCCAGATTTTTTCTGGGAGGGTAATTTCGATATTTTACAAATTTTCCGGATAAAATATTAAAGGGATTAATTTGCAAAAATTTTGTGCAGAAGGATTAAATTGAAATTTTTGGAAGACTGATTTGAAAGAGATTTGAAATTTTAGGGATTTATGTGTAATTTTTGAAAAATTATACAGTCCTATAAGACAGGGCCACGTGCCCTGTCCTTTATCTTTCTCTCTCTTTCTCTTCTCTCTTTCCCCCCAATCTCTCTCTCTCGGACCTCTCTCTGCTGTCGACGCCAGACTGCCGTAGGAGGTACCGCTGTCGTCGTCCGCCCGCGCCACCGACCGGCAAAGCTTCCTCATGTGACGCCGAAGCTGCGCCGCCCGTCCCCGGTCGCCACCGTCGCCGGCAACGCCGGAAAATCTCCAAAGTCGCCGTTTCAGATTTTTGGCCGCCGACGACGATTCCAGCTACCATTTGACCTCTAAGCGGTCCCGTTGGATTCATCTCGTCGCAAGAATCATCAAGATATATATATCTCAACCCCATTTTGCCCGGATTGAAAATTGCCATTTTTGGGTATTTCGAGTTTAAATTTGACTTTTTGATTTGGCCGTTGGATTGTGTTTTTGTTGTCATTTTTGGTTTGGGTATCGGCACAGAAATCGAGATCGGACGGTTGAGATTTATCTCGATTTGTGTGCAACCAGCTCAGTGTGGGCCCGAACCCGAATTGGACAAGTTATATGTCTAACCTAGCTATTTTGAGCGCTAGGAATTCAGTGAAGAGGTCCGTTTGTGGAATTGAAGCTCCGTTGAGAAGTTGATTTTTCACAAGAGGACGATCGAGGGCTTGGAATTGGTTCTCGACTCTCCGGGAGATCGTCAACGACACCTTGAGAATTCAATAGTGTGGTATTGCTATTCGAGCGAGGTAGGGATTCAATTACCTCTGTTTTATATCGTTTTCGAATAAAACTTATTTTCTGCAACATATGAGAACAAATGTGATTTTTAGTTTTCTTGAACATCTGAGATGAGAATTGATTGTATGATGTATATGTATTGTATTGCTCTGGGAATTTTCTGAGTGTAGGTTCTTTTGGGTATATTAAAAATATGGCCGTTATGCTGCCCGTTTTTCTATAAAAACTTAGTATACTGATTTTACCGAAAAACCAGAGCATGATTATTTTCACAATTCAGTTCTGTATTGCACGTGTCATAGGATCATACATGAGCACTGTGTTAGCATCGTGGGTTTACAGAGTGGCGCTGCGTGCCCCACCGTCGGTGTAGAATCCGTAAACCCTCGTGGGGTATTGTTACTTCTGATTACCTCCCCATTTGGCAGGCGTAGGCAATTCGGTTGCCCCTACAGGTTTGGTAGGCGACATATGGGTGTCCCTTCTGGGTATGGGATTAGGTATCAGGCAGACTGTTAGGCATACTTAGTACCATCATCCTGGGTTTCCACAGATGAAAGGATGAAAGCTCATGGGTATGGGTTGATTTGTGTCATGTGCATATAGATTGAATGGTTTTGATTACACTGCTTTTATATATATATGGATTTCTGGTTTGGAATATATATATATATATATATGTATGTTTTGGGCTAAGCTAACCATGTATGAATTCTCCATCACCAAAATATTTTCGATCGGGTAATTATTTTTCCTACTGGACATTTTATGCTTACCCTCCTACCTTTTTCCTCAGGTGGTGTTCAGTGCGATCTCGGTGATCAAGAGGAGTAAGAGGTCATCTTGATTGCAGTTCGTCTCTTGGTAATGCTAGAAGCTTGTCGTCTTGGTGTTTGGATTGTTTGGGCTTTGTATTAGCTTGAACCAAGATTTACTGCTTTCTATTTTGTCTGTGAACCTATGTATGCCATTCTGGGATTTGAGTTTCGTTGTGGATGATGATGTTGCTTGGAACTATATTTGATTTCACGTTTTTAAATAATTATTCGATCTATGTTTAATGGTGTATACGAACTGTGAGAGCGGTTCACGGAATGAAATTCCAATTATTTTATTTAAATGGACCATTTTATGAAAACTAGAACTTTTGACACTTTTCAAATAAATCAAAAAATTTCCCACCTTTGTGAAATTCCCCTTCTGCCACTGGCTCGGGTTTTGGGTCGTGACAACTATCCACTTTTTTTGTTTGGAAGGAATTTGGGAGCTCTTTGTCCTCGACCTTTTCGTTTTCAGAATATTTGAGTGGATGACCCCACCTTCTTCAATTTGGTTTCTAGTGTCTAGTCTTCTTAGGTTTCAGGCTGCCCCATCTCCCGTCTTTTATAGAAACTCAAACTTCTCAAAGCTTTTTTTCATGCTTGGAATTGAGAAGTTTTTGGTAATTTGTCTATTACCATAGTATCGGATAGGGTCATAGAAATTCAGAATAGATTGCAAGTCGAAGGCTTTTCTAAGGAGATCTTTCAGGAAGAGGCTAATACTTTGGTTGCTCTAGATAATGCTTTAACTATGCATGATTCTATCTGAGAGACAAGTGTCGAATTCGTTGGTTAGAACGAGGGAATCGTAACTCATCTTTTTACCATGCGACCCTTAAGAGACGTAAAGTTGATAAGCCTTTGTCTTCTTTGATTATCAATGACGAGAATATGACTGATCCGGATCGTATTGCAGCTTATGTTGTTGAATTTTATGCTTCTCTATTTTTTGAGCTGAATCATTCTCCAAGTGACTTCTCCATTATTTGAGAGCATATTTCCACTTTGGTTATCTAACATGATAATGCTTGCTTGTTGAGTCTTCCTCTTGAGCAAGAAATTAGAAATATTGTTTTTGATATGGATCCCTCTAGTACGCCTGGTCTGGATGGCTATACTGGGAGGTTTTTCCACAGTTGTTGGCCAATTGTGGGTGATGATTTTGTCTTAGCAGTCTAGGAGTTTTTTCTTATCGGTAAGATGTTTCTTAGTATCAATTCTAATTTTATAATCTTTATCTCTAAGGTTACTGAGACAAATAAGATTAAGCAATTTCAGCCTATAGCTTTAGGGAATTACTTCTTCAAGGCTATCACTAAGATTCTCGCTACTAGGCTAGGACCTATTAGTTCTTGAATTATCTCTTCAAATCAGTTTGGGTTTGTGTAAGGTAGACAGATGGGTGATTGTATTTTGAGAGTCTCAGAGTGTTTTAGCTCTTTAAGAAATTCGGCTTTCGGTGGTCATATTGCTTTAAAGATCGACATTTGTAAGGCTTTTGACTATTAGTTGGTCCTTTGTTCTAGAGGTCCTCAGATCCTTTAATTTTTCGCCTACCTTCACTGCTTGGGTCTGGGCTGTCTTTAGTTCTGTCCGTATTTCAATCATTTTTAAAAGGGCCCTATGGTTACTTTTCATGCTTTTGTGGGGTTAGACAAGGTGATTTACTCTGTCCTCTCTTTTTTTGCCTTGTAGAAGACTTTTTGAGTCATTACTTGACTCAACTTTTTAGTATGAGAGTTATTGATTATGTCTCTCTACCTTGTGGTAAGAGTGCTTTGACCCACTTTTTGTATGTAGATGATTTTTTTTTTTTGTCGGGCTTCAATAAAGAACCTGAGAGTTGTTCATTCAGCTTTTGAGTTATATGGGTCTCTTTTGGATTAGCTGGTTAATTAGGAGAAGTCTAATATCTATTTTGGTAAAGGAATTTCTCCTGCCAGAATTAGGGATTTGCTCTCTATTTATGATATGAAGCGAGGTGGAGAATTGTTGCACTACTTAAGGGTTCCTTTATTTGTAGAAGCTCATCGTCAGCAGTGGTTAATTCTTTGGATGGATAGTTTACTAGCTCGATTTCGTTGTTGGATGAAGTTATCTCTCTCTTTCACTGGTAGAGTTATTATGTAATCTATGGTTCACTTCTTCATTCTTTTCAGATTTATCGATGACCAAGTTCTTTGCTAAGTAAAATGATAAAAACAATTCAAAATTTTATTTGACTGGGTTTTATTCTCCAAAAGAATCTGGTCCAAGTCTTGTGGAAGAAATGTTTTCATCTTAAAGAGGAAGGTGGTTTAGGTTTTTGCGACTTATCCTTGCTCAACAAAGAACTTCTTAAAAAGTTCGCTTAGAGAGTGATGACTATTAATTCTAATTTATTTTCTTATCTTTGAGCATATTTTTTTTAGGAGTAATGAGGATTTCAGATTTTAGATTAAATCCTCCATTTGGCCTGGGCTTTGCCCTTTATATCAAGATCTTCATGAAGAATTACATTGGCTGGTTGGAAGACATTCTAAAGTCAAATTCTAGACTGACGATTGGTTGGGTTCCCCATTGTTTAGTTTGATATCTTCTTCTAAATTTCTTGATCATCCATTGGAGAGTTTGGTTGGGGATATTTCAACGGATTTGAGTTGATCTCTTCCTTTTATCTTTATAGATTATTTTCCGGGAATAGCGGATGTTATTAAGTCAGTTGTAATTTTAGATGACCTAGATGCTTTGTATTAGATGGGTTCTTTGGATGGTACGATTACCTCTTTCTGATCCTTCAGTTGCTTGCTCCTGGGAAAATTAGATTTGGTCTTCCTTCATCCTTCTTTTGAGGTTGGTTTTACTTTGGAGGACTCTTCATGATAAGTTTCCTATTGCATCTTTGATGAGGTGAGGCTATCAACTTCCGTCTTGCTATTGTTTCCGTCGCTTCTCTATAGAGGACTCGTCACACTTGTTCCTCGATTGCCCTTTTGTTGTGCAATTATGGTCAGCCTTGTCCTTATTATTTCGCATTCTAGTCTTTCTGGAGGGTTCTATGGGGAATCTTTAGGATAAAGTTCAATTTTGCTTGTTTAGCCCTAAACTTGGAGCTTTCTGGAAAGTCGGTTTGGTCTCTATTTTTTGGATTATATGGCATCTTCAGAATTTGACAATTTTTGAAGATAAAAGCTATATATATATATATATATATATATCTTCAACATCTGTTCTCTTATGACGTTTTATTAGAGAGGTTAAGTCTCTAGTTTCTGGCTCCATGTTTAACTCTTTGAATGATCTCTTAATTTTGCGAGAGTTTCGGGTTAAAAGTAGGTCTCGAAAGGTGCCAATCATTGTTGAAGTTATATGAAAACATCTTCTTTTGTCCTGGGTCAAGGTCAACATTAATGGTTCTGCTTATAGTTCACAAAGTTCTTCTGGGTGTTCAGGGGTGTTCCAGACTTATAGAGAGTTTGTTCGAGGTGTTTCTCCATTCCTTTGGGGATTGGTTACGCATTTGAGGCAGAATTGACAGCGGCGATTTATGCGATTGATTTTGCTTGGAAATATGGATGGAAACATCCCTGGTTAGAGAGTGATTCAATCTACGTGATTTTTCTTCTATTGACCCATTCTCTTAAAGTTCTTTTCCGTTGGAAATCAGCTTGGTATAAGGCATTGAAGTATATTACTAACATGGAATTCGCGGTCAGTCATATCTATCGTGAGGGTAATTGTGTAGCTGATTCTTTGGCTTCTGGTATTTCTTCCTTTGTTAGTCCTACTTGGTGGTGATGTGCTCCATCTTTTATTTTATCTTTTGTTTATGATGTTTGTATTGCGAAGTCTAATTATCGGTTTCGTTGATTTTATTTCTCTTTTTGTTTCTTTGTCCTTAGAGGTCAAATTTATGCCCCCCTCTGACTTAGCGTCTTTTCTTTTTCTTTCTCTTTTAATATAGTTTCCATCGTAGGTTCGCCAAAAAGAAAAATGTCGATACATGCGATTTCATACGTGGAACATACTAAACATATATGTTGTATACCTTATATCATAACTACTAACTCACTTCTAAAAGTGAACTTCTTTATTTGTTATGGTGCCGTTTGGTAACACTTTTGCTTTTCTGTTTTTTAAAACACAAAAACAAAAATGCATTTTCTTATTTTGTTTTGTTTTTTTTTTTTTTTTTTTATTTTCAAAAATAAAAATGTGTTTGGTAACTAATGTTTTTGTTTTATTTTTTAAAATAAAAAATAAAAATATTTTTGGAAACTAGTACTTTTAATTTTTGAAATTGAAAATAAAAAAGGAGAGCAATTAGGGAAAAACTGAAGAGAGATTGAGGAGAAAAAAAATCATATTTATCTAGATAAATTTAAAAGTTGGTATTTTTCAAAAGAAAACTTTAGAAAGTGATATTTTTTGAAAAAATATTGGCAAATTTTTGAATTTTTTACTATTTTTTTATAGTTTTTATTGTGAAAAACATCACTTTTATTATTTTTATTTTTAAAAATACAACTTTAAAAATATTTAGAAAATTACCACATTTACAATGGATTAGCAAGATAGTAACAAGAGAGATAATGATAAGAGAGAAAATGTTAGAAATAGAGATGTAAGTCTAAATATGATTGAATGTTGATACTAGCCATTCTAAAAAATTATTTGAAAATTTTTTCAAAGTAAAAAGGGTTAATTACGTAAAAATATCCTCATTTTTAACTTTTTTGCAAAAGCTACCCTATCTTTTAAACTTATATAAATTAATACCATCATTTTTGAATTTTACAAATTAATATCCTGACATTTATAATTTCTGCAAATTAATACGCTCAATTTTTGTTTTCTTTGTATATTTATACTATGAGCAAATTAAAAGATGTAAACATCTCTCATTAACTTATTAAAAATATTTATATATTAGTATATTATTGGAAATTATTTTTTATCTACTTTTTTTGGTTAATTGCAAAAAAACACAATTTTTTTTACCCGCCGTTTTTTTTACAATTAACTAATTATACTTTTCGTTCTATTTTTTTACTTTTCTTTTTTAAATGAAAAGTGAAATGAGCTAACTACAAATATTTTTCATAAATTTTATTATTATTTAATAAGTTTCAATTAAGTTGATGATGATTATTGTCATCTTTTTATTATTAAAATCAACTAAGTGAGCGTTAAGGTTATAAATTTATAGGAATTTCACTTGTTAGGGTATTAATTTCCAAAAATTTTAATTGTTTCAGTATTAATTTACAAAATTCAAAAATGAAGGTATTATTTTACAGAAATTAAAAAAATTAGGGTATTATTTTACAGAAATTTAAAAATGTGGGTATTATTTCATAAACATTCAAAAGTCAGATTTTTTTTGTAAAAAATTTAAAATCAAGGTATTTTAATGATATTATCCCAAGTAAGAAATTTTTGTTTTTAAATTAAAAAAACAAAAAACAAAATAATTTTACTAATTATATTTTTGAAAAGTATTTTTACTTTTTTTAGATTAAAAAAACAAAAAACTGTTTAAATAAGTATTACCAAACAATTACTGAACAAGTATGTGTCTTCAAATAATTAGTAAAAAAAAAAAAGAGAACACTTTAGGTTGTAAAAGAAAGGAAAAAAAATGTAGTTGCCAGCATATTCCTGAATGTATCAAGTGCCATAACATTCGTTTAAGTTCTCACGTATTAGTGTATTCACTATGACGACATCACAGCTTGAAGAATTTTCTTCATTGGAAAAGAGATTGAGCATGTGCATTGAATGTTTGCCACGTAATCATATGCGTCTCTGACCGTTCTAAGTCTTTTAAAACTTGAATAAGTCCAGTCCCGTGTCCATTGGGCCCTGGTTACTGAAAACGACAACCAAAAGTTGTATAGTGGAATGCAAGACGCTTGTATAAATTGCCATGTTTGGCGATCATATATGACAACGGAGAGAGAGCAGCTGTGGCCAAGGATTCTGTGAAGTTATTTGGGTACTGGGCAAGTCCTTTTGCCATCAGACTTCATTGGACTCTGAAACTGAAAGGGGTGGAGTTTCGAGTATGTTGAAGAGAATCTCCCAACCAAGAGTCCCTTGTTGCTGCAGCACAACCCTGTCCACAAGAAGGTTCCGGTACTTGTGCATAATGGGAAGCCTCTTGCGGAGTCACTGCTGATAATGGAGTACATCGATGAGACATGGATACAAAACTCGATACTGCCAGATGATCCGTATGAAAGAGCTCTAGCTCGCTTCTGGGCCAAATTTGTAGATGACAAGGTGAGTTAAATCAGAACAGGGTTATGCAGTTAGTTCTTTGATGGAGCTAGGACATGGCCACAAGCTTATCTACTGTTAAAGGGACTTATGTGAATAGTATACGTTCAGAAACGCACCTTACTACGTGTACTAATAGGTGTTGCAAAGGCCGTCTGGCGTCTAAGTGGTTAGTCTCTCAGGAAACAAAACTACATACCCCATCTTTTGCCCCTTTACATCCCAGGATTCTTTAGCAAATTCGAGTTTGAAACCAAGTCCTTCCATTAAGTCAGAGTTTGAAACCAAGTCTTTCTGTTAAATTCTACATCTTTGATAGCAAAGAAAATTTCGAACATATTTACCAATGCCAAGTAGATTCCAAAGAGGAATGGAACCCATATCATATAAAAGCAAACCACAGCTCCTTGACTAATTGACCTACCCCACATGGGTGAGAATTATGCTAGCTCTTCACAAACTCCAGCAAAAGATGAAGTCTACTTTATCAGTTTTACATATTTTGGGTCAAAAGAATTCGCTGGTTGGCGTTTCAATCTAGTTGTTGTTAATTGCAAAACTTCACTTAATCTGCACTAAATTACACCAAACAACTATAGCAAGTCTTGCAAATAGGTGGTTCATTTACTTTTGGTTTACATGGGACAGTATGATTCTGATCCAAAACAGCATAGAAAATTCACTTTCCCGGTTTACAGAACTATAGTAAACCAGTTTCTTTTTTTTTCGACTATGTTAATATCTATGGTGTCGCATTTCAGTGCGTGCCTGCAATCATGAGCGCATTCGCCAAGAAAGGTGAGGAGAAAGAGAAGGCTGCAAAAGAGGCTCGAGAGAACCTGAAGGTCCTGGAGAGTGGTCTCGGGGAAAAAAGCTTCTTCGGAGGTGAAACCATAGGCTATATGGACATCGCTGCTCGCTGGATTGGATGCTGGGGCAGGATAACTGAGAAAGTTGCTGGGGTAAACCTGATTGATGCAAAGACCATGCCTCTGCTCAATGATTGGTTTGAACGTGTCCTTGAGTTTCCCATTATCAAAGAATGCTTGCCACCTGGAGATAGATTGTTAGAGCACAACGTAAACTTTCATAAGGTCTTGACTGCTGGATCAACTTGAAGTCTTTTTCACATATACCTTGGTTCCAGCAATATTGTTAGCAGGGAGATAGTTCCTGTGTGATAGAAATATGTCTATATACAAGTGTCTTCATTGTTGATCATGATGCTTTACATGAATAAAATGAAATATGTCCAAGAAGTAATGTATTTGCAGGGAGATAGTTCCTGTGTGATTGAAATATGTCTATCTACCTTGAGTGTTTCTTCATTTGATCATGATGTCTTACATGAATACAATGAAATGTGTCCAAGAAGTGATGCATTTGTCTGACTTTATAAAGAGATGTCTTTGTAACATTTTTGTCCTCTTGTTTCCAATTGAATAATCTTTCATTTCACCTCAAATAACAAAGAACCAACTTCACTGGGCCAAAGGAACTTCAGATGTGTTACAAATGCTATTATGCAAATTCATGTCGTTAATCATCCTCCATAAACAGAGAACTCAGAATGTATGAGATGTTTTCACTTACTAACAAAAGCCATACAATTTTAATGGAGAGCTCTGGATGTTATCACCATTGACAGCTCGAACGAGGGCATAAGCCTCATCGTCCGTTTCAATCTTATCATTCTCCATCATTTTGAGGATGTCAGAAGCTGGTTTCTGAGAAGAAAGATGCATCCTCAGCAATGACTTATACAATGGCAAACTTGCAAAACCCAAATCGTGGATAGCCTTGATATACAAATGTGCACCTTCAACATTCCCTTGCTTTTCAAAATACCTTGCTATGGCCATTACAACAACGTCTGACGGCCTCCAATGGCAATGTTTCGATAAAGATAATGCTTTCTTCATGGCATTAATGGCTTTCTCCATCTCTTCCGTTTTCACCCATCCCTCCATGAGGATCTCCCATGTCTTAAAATTTGGGCATCCACCTCTCTCCAACGTTTGGAGATGAAAAGATTCAGCTTTGTCCATCAGTCCATTCCTAACATAAGCACCCAGGAGGATATTCGATACTCGAATGTCAAACTTACCACGATTCGAATCCCATTCCATGAAAACTCTCTCAGCTTCTGCAATATCACCTAACTTGACCAAGCACAACATTACACACATGTAATTTGCACAACTGCTTCTCCAACCAACTGCTTTACAAACTCTCCAAAGCCGAAGAACTTCATCCTTGTCGTTCAAAGAGGCATACTGCGTAATGAGGAAGAAATAACCAAGAGGATTAGAGCTAGACAGTTTCTTCTCAGCAATTCTGAGAGCCAAACTGGCTTTCTCAACTTGCCCTGCTTTCACATAAGCATTTGCCAAAGTCGAAAGACTACTCCATCCTAGCTCGACATCGCCGTCCCTGATCATCTCTTTGTAAATCCTCTCCACAGAAGAGACCCCAGATATCTCACCACACGCATTCATCCAAAGGTTATAGGAAAGAACATTCAAGGGTATTCTGTTTAATTTCATTTCCTGAATAACAAGAGGTACTTTCCCAGAGTGAGACGTCGCCATGTACAGCTTCATCATCTCATTATACGGATGGGGACTCACAATCAGCCCCGACCCATTCAACTCCGCCATGAAAGCCTCAGCTTTCTCGGTGTCCCTTCCCTTAACATAACCTTTGAGAAGAGCAAAGCCGGCGGCTTTACGAGAAGCAGTACCTGAGATATTATTCCTGTAATACCTCTCAGCCTCTACTAGACCATTCACGTTGATGATTAACTCCATCTTAATGGCATAGTCCGCCGGTGACATGAGGAACCGGATTTGAGTTTCCATCCAGTTCATTGTCTGCATATTCAAACAATTTCAGTAACCCTCAAAAGGGAATGTAAAACGTAATAAGGAAAAGTATATGAACTAAAACCCATGATTCAGAATTGGGTTTTGGGACCTGGAGTGCGTGGTTATGGCGCTTCAGCTTCAAGAGTTGGGTGGTGAAACGCCGCAGTTCGGGAAATGAGACTTTGTAGCCATGATCAACCCAGTTCTGAAGCACGGCGGTTGCACAGCCCGAAGGGTATTTCAGCCTCAAAATCTTGCCCTTGAAATCGTTTCTGCTCTTGGGTTTGAACCCTTCGGAGGACCCATCCGCCATTAATGGACTATTGTACGAACACATTGACCTCCGAAGACGACTCGTCGCTTCCAATTGAAGCTTGAAGCTGTGTTTCAGTCACCGAAAAATGGTTGTAAGAACCAAAGAAAGTAATCGAAATATCGAGAGAGAGAGAGAGAGAGAGAGAGAGAGAGAGAGAGAGAGAGAGAGAGAGAGAGTTACCGTCTGATATCGGCGATGATTGAGCTGATCGCCATTGAAACTTGAAAGCCAGCTTCTTCAAAACACAAACATAAATATACCTCAAATAAAGAAGAGAGAGAGAGCTGAAAACGACGTCGTATTCACTTGTCTTGAGAGAAAGAAAGTTAGGACAACGACGGCGTTTAGTTTTCTTAAGCCCCAATAAAACCGATGACACTAACATTGGTAAAAAGTACAAACCCAATATAAACCCTCTGAAGAAGCGACCAGAGAGAACACCATTGAAGGAAGCCATGAATCTGATTCCACGTTCTTCCTCGACTTAATTTCTCGCACTCCTTCTGATTTTAACCTATAAACACTCCCTTTTTCGACTTCTATTATACAGATACATACATACATATATATATATAGATACACGCACACACGCGCACACAAACACACACGTATTCGAAATGGGCAAACTGAGTTGGCTCGGCCTGGTGTGTCAAATAAGCATCAATCATGAATCTATTATCTTTCAACATTTTTGAATAAAACGCCTTTTTGTGTAATTTTTTTTTGGGTTGGATGCAGTGTCGGCGGCATTTGGTGGCGTCCATGGCCGCGGAGCCGCTCGGTGAACCGGGGTTTTGGCTGGCCAAAATTCGCTCATTGCCCCAGAATTCGTTTCGCTATCGAGGTATAAAGCTATTAGGTTTTGGCTGATAATAATGGTTGTTTTGTTCAATTATTAGCTACTTAGTTGAAAATAATCCCATTTCAGCTCTGCATTGTTTGGGTTCTGTATATGGAGGAGGACCTGAGGATTCGGCTTCTTCATTTCGAAAGCGTTATTTTCATGCCTCAGGTGTTCATTCTTCTTACTTTGCCTATTGTGACAGACCATGTTAATTATGTCGGTTCATAACTTCTGATGTTATTGTAACATTACATTGATTGATCCTTTTTCTTTATAGGCTCTACCTGAGATTGCATTTTTTGTTTATTTTGTAGGGTTCTATTGCTCCCCAGAACGAGACTATTATGAAATTCTGGGTGTTCCTCGAAATGCGAGTCGAGATGAGATAAAAAAGGCTTTTCATGCAGTAAGTACAACAAAGTAGGACTCGTGCAGTTACACAAAAGGGGTCTTTACTGATGTTTATATCCTTTGTTCTTTCAACTCTCAAAAAATGTATCTGTGAGTGTTTGATGATTTGTTCTATTCTGTGTTTGTGACTCAAGAGTGATGATATAGACATATTTGGAAGATTTAGCAAACATTTCTAGTAGTGTAGCGGTGGTTAAATGTTCGTGGTTGTGTTTGGTGTCAACGCTCGAGCGGTGCACCTATTTGTGTTTTGTTGATCTGTTCCTCTAATTAAACATGGTGGGAAGATGGGATTCATGGAGTTTTCTATAGTCAATGCTTCTGGATATGTTTCAGATTTTGTGTTTAACTTGCACCAGCTTTTCTAGAAGTTTGAAACATATTCTGTTTCCACAAATAATAATACCCAATTTCGTACAGATTCATCAACAATTCTTATCGATTACCATAATGCAAGATGAAGCCTTGCTAAACATAAACTTGCTTCTCTACTGTAAATATTGTTTGTTTCTCCATTCAAGGTTGCTGAGTTCAAAATTTTATACAGCTTGCAAAGAAGTACCATCCAGATGCCAATAAAAACAATCCTTCTGCAAAGAGAAAATTTCAAGAGATAAGAGACGCTTATGAGGTCAGTCATTGTGGTTTTCTCGAGTCTTACCAGTCAGTCAGTAATTGTGGTTTTTTCGAGTCTTCCCAATTTTATTTTATTTTTCATCTGTATCTTTCTCCTTTCTTTACTGTGATTATGAGCAAGTATTAAATGATGCAAGGGGAGGTTTTATTTGTTTAGACAATTTGAACAGAAAATAGAGCTACAAAGTTGCACAAGAAGTATGCCTTAGTTTGTTTGTTGAAAGTTTTGAAGTATACATGTTTTATTATATGTATTTAATGATACTAAAAGAAAACAAATCAATAGTTTAGCTTTTAAGTTACCCTTTTGTCTTTTGTTAGTGAAGCACACAATATTGTGGTCCTGTGTGCTTCTTTACATTTTATTTTGCACTTGTGTCTGCAACTTTTTCCCTAACAATGTGTATGACTATTTCATTTATTCTTGGTGAATTCCAGACTTTGCAAGATTCTGAGAAGAGGGAAAAATATGACAGGGTAAAACTCTCTTTCCCTCCTTCCTCCTTAACCGATCCTGGTTTAGTTGTTTTATTGCTCATGTTCCTTTCTAAGATGCATATGTGTGGTTTTGTCATGCTTCCCTTCCCTTATCCTTTATTTTTAATTATATTCTGTATGCCTTTTGTGATCACTGTTTACACACCCAATCCCCTGGAGTCCTGCAGACTTGTTCTGATTCAAACAAGGAGTACTGAGATGCTCATGCACGATAGTATGATACCAGGATGCTGAAACTTATTGTGAATTTAAAGTTTCTTCTATTAAAAGATTATCCCTCCTATAAAATATGTCAATTAGTTAACTGTTTTCTGCATATGCTTGTTTTCAATGAAGATGCGTACAAAGGATACAGAAAATGTAGAATATGATGCTGGTAACACGGAGGGGTTTCGCTACAATTACCAGACCCATTTCTCCAGTTCATTCCATAAAATATTCTCTGAGGTACTGCAATTTTTCTGTTCTGTTCTTTTTTCTTTTTTTCTTTTTTTTTTTTTAATTGCCCACCTCATTATTTTGTTATTTCTTGTTTGAATCTACTATCTTTGAAATACTTACATTCACTTGACACCGCAGATCTTTGAACATGAGTTTGATCGTTTTGCATCCGATATTCAGGTTACCTCGATTTGCTTCTAGCTTCCAGATGTCAAATTACTTTTATTTACTCTATTTCATAGCTAGAATGGCTATTATATGTTTCATGTGGATCTACGTAGGTTGAGTTAACACTCTCTTTTTCTGAAGCTGCTAAAGGATGCATAAGACATCTCTCAGTTGATGCATATGTTCCCTGTGATTCTTGCTGTAAGCTGATCTAGATCTTGTGTACCATCAGATTTAAAGTTTTAGTTATTTTCTATTCCAACTAAGTCTCTTCCACTTTTTTGAAGCTTAATACACTTTTTTCCATTTGCCTTCGTTCCATTGATGATTAATTCACAACAAGGCTAAATCATGTAGATTTAACTGCCTTAAAAAGAATACAACATGTTTTTGATGATCTATTCTTAGTGTTTGAGGTTAAAATTGTAAGAGGCCATGTCAAAAATTGTGGTTCCCCGGCCCCCTCCTCTCTCCCAACAGTATTTATACTCTTAAGCATAAATATTTTCATACAAATGGTGTTGTATCTTATTCATGCTGTTTTGGGCAATTTCGTTTACCTATATTGCTTTCTTGTTTCCAAAGGTTAAGTTTCTCTTCTTATTTGTCCATCCATGATGCAGATGGGCGTGGTTACGCTCTTGATGCCAGGACAAAAGTTTGTCCTACTTGCCGAGGTATTGGGAGAGTAAGTGCATTAAAGATAAATGGTGATGATGATTTGTGGATAATCCTAGTGAAACTTACCACTTCCTGAGGATAATTTCTTTCCTTTTCTTTTACTGTTGTTTCTGAACTGTGAAAAATTACTGATTCTGAAATTAAACCTAATACTTTGTATGTCTTCCCCAGGTAACCATTCCTCCATTTGCATCAACATGCGGTACTTGTAAAGGATCAGGCCGAGTAATAAAGGTTGAACTGCTAATTCCAGTAAAATGTCGTCTTGAGCTTTACTGCTGATTATAAACAATAATGGCATTTTTCTGTTCATCTCTTACAGGAATATTGTATGTCATGCAAAGGATCAGGAGTAGTTGAAGGTGTTAGGGAGGTTAAGGTCACAATACCTGCAGGTTGGTTACAAATGTGCATCTTTAAAATTTGGTAGGTTTAAAAATGTTTCTCTTCTATGGAATGAGGTTACAAGAGTAGTCTGTCATATAAAATATTTAACTGGGGCAGGATTTGCAATTTCACGCTCGGACATTATGAGAATCTTGTCTGGAGTTCACATACTTCAGTGATATGTTTTCGTCTTAATGTGAATTCATGATGTTTTGTCTTAAATTATTTGGGATGTAAATTTACTCTAAGACTCTTAATATTTGTTTAATTTTTCTTTTAAAAAAAATCTGGATCAGGCGTAGATTCTGGAGATACAATACGTGTACCAGGAGCTGGAAATACGGGTGGACAAGGAAGTGAATCTGGCAACTTATACATTAAGCTAAAGGTATGATTTTAATATTTTTAGTTTCTTACAATTACTTATCCTTTAACATTGTTTGCCGGAGTTTATCTGATATTATTAGTTGAGTTTTGATGCTAAATTTTATGAATGGAACCATCGTTTAGATTTTTTAGTTGTGGGGGGAAACATAGTCATGGACTCATGGTACAACATGCAATTGCAAGAAAAGAAGGGGAAAATGAAAAGGAGATGCGGATGTTCTGAGGCTTTCTCATATTTTGCTTTTTTGGTTGGTTTACCTTGTAGTTATTGGCATGTCAATATCTCATATATGAGCTGAGCAATCAGGTCCATCCATGCTATTTTGACTTGGGGAACATTAGTTGGTCCTGGACATGGTCCTGTACACTAAAACATGCAGAAAATTTTCCTATGTCCTTTCAGCCTGACTTTCCATTCCTTTCTACCCAAAGGAGCAGGACGTGGGCTCCTGTTCCTGTTCACTTCTTCCTTTTGGAAAAAGTGAACTATTGATGTTACGATGCTATATGTTCTTTCCCTTGTAAAAAGTCAAACACACATTTATATTTGTATGTATATATACACACACTCATGTACAGATATATATATATATATATATATATGTATATGTATTTTGTACTGGCCTTTTGCTGAACTGTGCAATCTTCGGGAGGCAGGAAACTTTAGCATATTGCTTGATACTCGACCTACCAGACATGGGTATACATTCATTAAATCTTCATATCCAGGAAATCCCCGAAACTTAATTTGAAACCTGCTCTGTGTGTTAAAATCACGGTGTATTACCACTATGCATGAACTTTCTCATATGTTCATGAAGTGTCTGGGGTCTTATCCATTTCTCTGACCCACTCCATCCTCTTTCTGTGAGAAAAATAAATAACAAAAAAGGGAGAGATAAAAAGGAAAACCTTTTTGGTGATGAATAATATGTTAATCAAGCTTGACCAGGAAACTCGCCATTATTGGGCTTCTGACTTCCTTGCTTTTGGTCCTTTAGGTTGATAAAGATCCTATATTTGCTAGAGACGGAGCAGATGTTTATGTTGACTCTAATATTAGCTTTACACAGGTGAGATTGTTACTTTACATGTAAGCTGCAAGATTTACCTGATTTCCCATTGACAAGATGTACTATTTTGTAAACTTTAATTTTTTCTCCTTTTTTGTAATCTTTACAAAATGTACATTTAAAGTATATTTTGTTACAGTTTTGGAGTTGTAATGTCCATATTATTGTCCATGCCTGTCACTTTTGCTGTTTTTGTTTTCAATTTTTTTGGTCCTTTTTATACCTTGTATTTTGATCGTTTGTTCAGTTTATACCTTGTGTTTTAGTTATTACTAATATTGACCTTCAGATTTAGAATTTGTAACAAATTTATACCTTCTTTGAGTCAAATACCAATTTTAACTATTATATATACCAAAATACTCTCAAAGGTTTAACTAAGTTAAATTTAAAACTTATATAAAGTTGTTTTTTTTAAATATATAAATAATATCTAATTTTTGTAGGTTTTTGCATTTTCAAATTACTTTTTCTAATATTTCTTCTTTTAGTTTTAATTTTAATTAGTTTTAAATTTTAATTAAGTATTAAAATATTTATCGTTAAAGTTTAAAAGGGTATTTTGGTAAACTCAATGATCAAAACTAGTGTTTGATCCAAAGAAGATATAAATTTGTTACTGGTTTTAAATCTGGAGATTAATGTTGATAATAATCAAAACACATTATATAAATTGAACAAACAGTCAAAACACAAGGTCTAAAAATGTAATTAACCTTTTTTTTTTAAAAAAATATTTAGAGTTTTTTAAATTTGGAGGTTATAGCACTTGTAGCTCTTTGGCCACTTTTATGAGCCATGCTACTTTACTTATTCATCATGCCATGTATAAAACCTTGTTGAAAACAGAAAGTAATTGTACTGTGGGTGAGTGCAAATCCCGCTTTGAGACATGAGTACACGGAGCCTGATTTTTTGCATAGTTGAACTGGTTTTCCTATATAACTAGTCAATCTAATATAATTATGACAAAGTTGTGCATTTTATCAAGTTCTACATTGCCTTCAAAACTTTGAAGAAATAGTTTTCCCTTTCAAGACGGCTGATTACTATGCAGACTTCGATGTCTTACCTAAAGATGTTTATATGATCTTGTGGTCATTTTTGGATTTTATTCGAATATCAAGATCAGGCACTACGTATTCTCCTTTGTAGGTTTTATACTCATTTTTCTTGCATGTTTGTTCTTGCATATGAGATTTATAATCTTTTTCATACGGAATTACATGAATAAATACCCTTGTATTCTTATATAAATTTTACTCATCTGCATGTATGGCTTAAGTAGTTTGTTAATTTGTTAAGGGTTGTGTTTTATTTCAGGCAATTCTTGGTGGTAAGGTTGAGGTGCCAACTTTGTCTGGGACGACAGAAGTAAAAGTATGATGTTGCCTTTATCCGAATCTTTTTATTGTCTTTGAAAATGGCATTTCCTTCCTTTGTTTCTTTTAAAAGAAAAAAAGTGATTGAATTTTGTTGCATATGTATTACTGTTAATGGTATAGTGTTAAATATAGTATGATGAGTTAAATGAGTGACGTTAGTGCATAACCAATATGGATCTTTAGCAAAATTCCCCTCAATATGAGTACCAAATTCAGCAACTTAATTGCATGTGTGGATGGCAAGGTTTTTTTTTATTTTTTTTTAATTGAATATTGACATGAGAAATACTGAAGACTTATGCTTAAAGAACTTTGCAAAGAAAATATTACTAAATATATTAAAATTTTCCCCAGTAAATCATAATGATGATTATATTTTGAATGTAAGGCACCTTTTTAACTCTGTATTGCTTGTATTGTTGACCTCTTAGATACCTAAGGGAGTTCAGCATGGACAGCTTCTAGTGCTAAGAGGCAAAGGTTAGCAAACCATTTTCCTGCCATGCTTGAAAGCTTGCTACTTTTCCCCTCCAATATACTTGACCTTTGCATTGCTGCAGGACTTCCAAAGCATGGTCTTCTTGTTAACCATGGAGATCAATACGTGCGGTTCCGTGTCAACTTCCCCACGTAAGTTATCTTACTCTTACTTGGAAGCCTCTAATTAAAATGTTGATAAGATCTATTTTATCGTCCTAATTTTAATATTATAGACAAAATTTTTCAGATACCGTTACTAAAGTTTTTTTCCCAGATATCTTTACACTTCTAAAGTCTTTTTGAGTGACTACAGGCTTCTTCTAGGATAGATATCTATATGTAACAACCCTAACCTACCTGGTCGAACATAATTTTGAAAATATAACCAATTAGGCTAGGATGTATTAATGTTTTGCAAACTTATTTTAAAACCGAGCACAAAAAAGCAGAGGATTCGAAAGGAGTCTTGATTTCACAAATTTAATTTTACGAAAAACATTTTGAAAACAAGATTTAAACATATTATTGGATAAGTAGAACTGCAGCTCAACCAACCTTCATAGATACTAGTAATGCAACTCAAGCATGCTTGACAAGAATTATAATAATCTATCGCTCAGTAAGTAAAGATATTGCATTGATATGTTATAGAACACTTGTTATTCTACTGGATGAGTATTCTTGAAAAACATTTCATAGACTTTGCTTTAAAACCTTTCTGTCTTTAAATGTTTGTTTTGGGCCCCTTTTTAAGCATTGCGCCTAACTCGGTAATATAGTAGACCTTTTTCATTTGTCTTACTTTGCTTTGGTATTAACTAGTATTAACCTCAAAGAATTTTACCACATTTAGTCCTTTGGCTTACCCTATGTTGGCCCTTTTGTCTCAAGGGATTCCACTTCTTTCCCTACACAATGACCAAGCCCATACTTCATGGACAATGGTAGCCTTTTCTTTTTAATATGAAATGATAAAAATCATTTTAGGCTTTCATTCATAAACATGTCTTATGCACATGTCCTAAAATGTGACGTCTCTTCACTAGCCATTTTAGGAAATTATAAAATCATTAAGCTCGTCGATTACTAACTCACTCCTATATTTAGCTTAGAACTAAGACAAAATCTATTGCACATAAAAATTAAATATGCACGTGAATTGGGGGACGACTTTCTTTTTCTTTGTTTTTTTGCCTTGTTTGCCGTTTTTGCCAATTATTTGGTTGAAGGAGACTGAAATTTTATTTTGCTATATTTACTTTGGGTTTTACTGCTCTTGTCATAGCATCTTTACATTTCATGATCAAAAGAGAACTTTGAGAGGTTGGAGGTTAGATAAATAATTGATTGTAATTAATTCACAGTTGAAATGAACCTTCAGAATCGGTGCAGACGTGAAGCAACTTTTCTTTTTAGTAGTGTATCTTCGAATATTGAAGAAGCTTTAGGGTTGAACCAATGCTATTAGGTGTCAGACATTCTATGAATTTTTTTTAGTTGAGTTTGCTAGTACTGCATGGCTGCTGATTAAGTTTTGTGTGGCCCTTTTGTGGATACGAAAGCAGCAGGAGGGATGATGCTTGTTTATAATGTTTGCTAATGCTGCGTGGCTGCTTATTATATAAGATGTACTTGCCACTTTCTCTTACATAAGAACAATATGTGATCTGGTTTAATGGGCTTTGAGAATAAAAATGTGTTGCATATTAGCAAAATGTTTTGAAGGGTGAACTCTTGGTCAATTCTGTTTACTAGTTTGGTACTTTTAGCTCCTAGGATATAAGCTAATGCATTTATCTGTTTTTCATCTTCTCTTCTCCTATCTTCAGTGCATTAAATGAAAGGCAACGTGCTATTTTGGAGGAATTTGCAAAGGAGGAAATACATAGTGGAGACAACGGCTTGAATGAAGGAAACTGGTAATGCAATGCCTGTTGCTGATAATTTTCTCTTATATATGTATTTAATGAGGTAGAGTTTTACTGTGAATTAAAGATTGGAATTTTGCATTAGGCATGAATAAAATAATTATATTTTGATGACTTGTTTTTCTTTTGCTTTTTGGTAATCTATAAATTCCCAAATCTGCTTAGCGAACTCAGAACAGGTAGTTTTTTTTCCCCCCCAAACTTTTGTTCGAGTTTGGATGCCTGGACATTTCTCTTGGCATTTTGGGTTGTTTCAATAGCAATGGTATCTAGCAGTTTGCTTAATCCATAGAATTTACTCTGGTAGAATGTTTGATTAGATGTCCGTTCGGTCATTTGTTCTCATTTCTGATTGTAATGAAGATTTTTAAATGGATAACAGGCTTTATCAGCAGCTATGTACTGGTTGAACTTACAGGTTGCAGAAATTTTTTGAACATTTTGCCGGTCCGAAGTTTATGCTTGAACTATCTATGTTCATATTGATTCTTCTCTTCCTGAGCAAAACCATGGGCTGAACGCTGGCTGAAGGCAATCTTAATGGAGACTTCGGGGCCAATGGTCAATGATAGAAGGATTGCTTCATTTCTCATATTTTTGGAGTTTTATTTACACAAGGTACCAGAGTTTCCTACTCCCTCCCTCTTAAATTCATTATAGCACTTTGTTTGCTGCTTTTCAAATGCTCGTATTTTTCATTTCTTATGTTCTCCTAGCTATGTAGCAATGTCAAATACCTTTACTAATCTGTAACGAAAGAATTGTAATGGGAAAGGATGTGAAAAGAATGCGAAGAAACAAGAGAATAAACTCAAGATTTTGTTTTCCTTTTTCAGTTTTACTAATTATGTGAGGTCTACCAAATATTGTTTCTTAATCTTATAATTAAAGGCATGAATGGATGGGAAGGGAAAAGATGTTCTGTATTTCCTTTCCATTGCATGTTAGTAAACATGGCCATCATGTTCTTGTATGGAACTAAACTAGTTATTCCCAAGTCCCATAATATTGTTTGTACAGTAATTGCCTCTGCTTCTTTTAATCTGAACCTGACATGTCAATGTGAGTCTCTGTCTATTTATTCAACTTGACTTTATAACGAAGCTATTTAGTTTCTTCAATTGGATATGTTTACTCTTTTTCAGTGTTGTGTTATGGGGTAGATCGATGTGGTATGCTCCTTGTTTTGTTCTGAGTTAAGAGTCAGTCAGTTGAGTATTGATTGATATCATCGCCATGGTGTACAGAGCTCGGTTGTCAGAGCTGCTGCGTTTAGCCAAGTGTATGAGAGGGCAAAGGATGTTTGGAGGAATTTTAAGCATTATTTTTGCTTGAAAGCATACATATTGATTCTGGTAAAATAGTAATGAGCTCGGGAGTCGAGTGATTTGAAAGAGCATTCAAGGTGTCCTTTAATGTAATTTACATTGGGAGGGATTTGTATAGTCGTTTTAAAGGAAATGATAAAGAGACAATTTGTTCATTCATTTTCTGTAACGCATAATTCAGCTTCACAGGAAACCATCGTCTCAGTGATGTCCGATGTCATGTGATATATGCAAAGCGAATGTGACTTGCCATGACCAAAATGCTCAGAGGCTCCCCCAAGCTGCGGCGATGCAGCTTGCAGGGACGTGACCACACAGGATCATAAGGTTTCTGTGCTGCCAATGTCTTTTTATTTTTTTTTTTTTTTTTGAGGCAGATCTCTTAAACTCCCTTCAAATTTTAATTTTTTTTTTCCTCCACAATTTGGACGAATATTTTCTCATTGTCTACCCCTCTCCTTACCCCCAACAAAAAATGGGAATAAAAATTAAAAAATGGTGCACTTGATATTATAGTGCCCACTGTATTGTTCAAGAATCTGATTCGCCCAGATTGGATACAGTTGGTTAAGCGTTGTACTCTACGCTCTTAAAATCATCTAGTGAAAACCAGGCCTCGTGGAAAAGTTCATAAATATCCGTTTTTAAAATCATATTTATGAAAATGCTTGTTTTTATATTTTTATTTCATAAATATCTATTTTTATATCCATCTTGTTAAAAATATAGATTAGCAGTGTTCTACATATAAAATGTATACCGTATACACATTCTATGAAAAAAAAGATATACTAAAAATTAGTAAATATTTTAAAGTATATATTATAGGTCAAATTTATTATGAAAAATGTAAATTATGGTAAATATTTACATTATAAATATATACCGTTTATATTTTACACATGAAATATATATTATATGGATAAAAATTTATACTGTAAACATATACTACTAATATTTTGTATTTTGTATATGAAATGTGTAAAATAAGGGTATTTTTGAAAGAAAATTAAAAATAGGTATTTATGAAAATGAGTTATAAAAAGGAGTACTAGTGTAAATTTCTCTATAAATATAATATTTTTTAAAATATACAGAAAAATACCATTTTAAAAATAATATCAAGTAATGGTAACCAAGGTTCGAGTAGAATAATTTTTCGAAATTGATAATAAGTAATCATTTTATTTTTTTAAAAATAAAAACCGTAAGAGAATTAGGGAAAAAAACTGACATCGTATTTTTGTAATTATTTTTAATTTTTATTGGTAAAAGTGTTAGAAACCGATCTCCTGAGATTCTCGTTCTGTTTAATAAATGCAATAATTGGTACATAGCACAGTCTGTGTTTTCATTGTTTGGGGGTTAAAATGTTCAGGACTCTTGAGAAGCATGTTTTCCACGTTTATCGGATTCACAATGATATGATAAAAGGTTGGAGATAAACCAGTTGCTCCAAACACTATGACTATACATTCCCGTAAGTTGTCCAATCACCGGGAATCTCCAAATAATGACATTTTTTTCTAAACTTTTCTAATTTACACAAATTTGGTTATCAGGGATTTGGAATCTGACTAGTTTCTGTTTCTGGGTTAAGCTTCTTATCCTTTTTCTTTTTCTTACTGTGTTTTATTTCACCATAAAAATACGAGATGAAACCCCAAAGAGAAAGTGCAAGTGAAACTCCTTTCTCGGCTGGGAAACTTTCATGGTAGAAAAGAACGGCTAAAACCTCGGTCACCGGAAGAAGAGCCGCAATTACGATCCCAGATTGCAAAGATGAGGCGCAGAAGATGATTCCTATTGCTCCTAAGAAAAAAGCCTGCCAAACGATGGCACTGCATACAAGCACCACATAGTACTTGGTTTCCCCGAGCCCAAATCTTTTTGCTTCTCTTGGAATGGCCTACAAGAAAGAAAGTAAAAGAACAGATGGTTATAGCCACATATCTAGCATTTTCAGAGACGATCGAAAACTGACAAATTACAGTGGAGCTTTATCTTTCTACTGTTTTCTATAGAAAATAAGTTCAGATTATAATGGAATGAGCTTTATCTTTAACCAATAACAGATGGACATCTTCTCGAATTGATTGAAATGCAAGTACCAATTACTGTCTGAGATGGAGCAATTTTACCATAAAATATGAAATATGGGTTAATGTTACAAATGTTCTTGAATTATTTAATCTTTGTCAATTTGGTGCTCAGACTTCAAATTATAAATTATAGTAATTAAATTTCTGAATTTTTTGATTTGTAATTGGACCATGAATTATTTAAATTACGACTTTTTTTTTTTTTTAACTAAAAATACACATACACGAGAAAAGTACATAGTCACGTCTGAAAGTATATTGAAAAAGTAGTTTAAAAATTTGAAACATAAAAATAAATAATTACAGAATATATATATATTTTTAAAAAATTTATAGGTCCAAGAATTTTAAAAAAATCTAAATAATATATCTTTTATTTTCTCTAAATTATTATTTTTTAGTTTATTTTTTTTAAATATATTTTAAATTATACAATGTACTCTTCTTGTTTTGAGTCATAAATTTTACAGTACGTTGGTCTTTAGACAATTCAATGATTAACGTATTTCAAATTAAAAAATTCAACAACTTGTCACATTGAAATTTGAGGACCAAATCACCGTCTTTGTGTCATAAACCCTAAAAATATCTTAAAAGGAACAATAAAGATACAAACATGGTAACGTAAATGGAAACATCACAAACAATAAAGATACAAGTCAAAATAGAAGCAGAAGATATTATAAGATACAAATAGAATATCACTATATCAGTATGAAACTTTTGGTTGTTCTGAAGATGTTCAAAATTTCAAATGCTACGTACTATTGTCAATTGTTTTACTTAATGATTTAGCTCCAAGAATCAAATAAATTGCCTGTTAAATAATTCTGTTGAGCGAAAGCGAACATACCATAATTTAAATTCCAGCAACTCATAGCCCGATTAGGAAGCTGCTAAACGGCACTTGTGGTACTTGGTACCACAATAATAGAAGAAACCCAAAGGGTCCAAATCATTAAATTTGCACGTAAGTCTTACGATCTTTGTTAGGTGCGGTGCGCTTGAGAACAGAGAGAAAACGAACCTTGAAATCATTGTTAATAAGCATGCCGATGGTGCAAAAAACAGTGGCGAAGAAACACATGACCATCTGAATCTCCAGCACCAGCGAGTACGTAATCCTTTGCTTCGACTTCTTGTACATCAACTCTACAAGCGGCAACACGAAGCCGTACAGAGCCGCTGCCGACAACGTCATGAGGAACCCCACCACGTAGTCCTTCTCCGACTCCCCCTTGGGGCGGTCCCCGCTCGTGTGGAGCGCCAGCACGGCCCCACCGATCGTCAGCAAAACCACAGCGTTTACCGAATAAGACGTGAACCTCTGCCTCACTAGCAGAAAGGCGAACCCGGCTGTGAAAGCCAGGTGGGACGCTATTATTAGGGACAGAGTCGAGACGGGGAGCCGAGCCACGCCGTCGGCGTAGATGTAGTCGTCTAAGCCGGTCAGCAAGCCGATAACGGCTGAGCCGACGAACAAGAAGAGGTTCATCTGGAAGAGCTTGGCGGTTGTTGATGTCGTCGTGTGGCGGCGGCGGCGGCGGTAGTAGGCGGCAGCTAAGGGGACGAGAATGACGGGCCAGCCGCCGGTCTCGAGCCAGCTGGAGAGCCAGACGCGCTTGCCACCGTGGATGAAGTAGAGGCGCATGATGAGTGGGCCCCCACAGTTGCCGAGGGTTAACAAGAGGCAGCTTAGTATTAGAAGGGCTGTGCTGTGTTTGGTTTTGGTACTGTTTTGATGATGATCCTCTTCCATATCCATTAACATGATGAGTTGGGGGCTGTGTGTGGTTTATGATGAGTTATTTATTTATATATTGATTCATAATAATGGAGTGGAGGTTATTTTCAAGACGACTGGAAGAGTCGAGCGATATTGCTTTTGCGTAGACTTACATGTCCAAGAGACCCCATCCGGATAAAGGGAAGTGATATCGATTGATGAGTTGTCGTATGAGTCCTGTCTCGTGTTAGAGTATATCTATGTGGGAACTTATTCTAATTAAAGAGAGATTATTAACTCTCTTTTTCATTCTGTAGACTATTAAAAAAAAATATCATTTGTTATAATAATATTCTATACTATAGAGTCTATATAAAACAAGTAGTGAAATATAAGAGCGTAAAATAAAGTAGTCATAGCATTCCTCCCAACTAATTTTTCTAAGATAACACCTTGTTACGCCTGTTTATTTGACCTCTTAAAATCTAAATCTTGTTACGCCTGTTTATTTGACCTCTTAAAATCTAAATGTTGCTGCGCATGGTCTTAAAATTCTTTATATATACTCCTCACTCAAGAGGATAGAGGAAATCCCTAAAACGTAGTGGACATTTTTAGAATAATTAAAAGAAGTTTTGGCCATGCTAGAAGACTTTAGTTGGCACTACTAAATCTTAGAAGGCTCTAGACAAAGCCGGATGGTACTAGATATATTGAGAAGGTCCTAAAAGCTTCTAAAATGACTTAGAAGAGCCAAAATGATAGGTGAACCTCTTGAAAAGATTTAGGCCATGTTTGTTCAAAATTTCTCATTATAAATATCTTTGTAGATATTGCTATTTTATTTGATAAGATTCTAGACCCTTTGTAAGATCATACCACTTAGTACGATCATAACCCTTGGTTGGTTTAGGCTTTGCCTATATAAAAGACCCATTGGTTTCATTTATACACAAGTCCCATTTGTGAGAGTTGTAAGCATTCTAAAAATAATACAAAGTTTTTATTTACTCAAACTCTCTTATCCTTTGCCAATTTGTCTCAAATCTTACTTTAAGTCCATTTCTTGAGTGTTGGTAAGCTGAGTTAGTGCGATGGATTGTGCTAAGTGCCACACGATTGTTTAGTTTATGGCTAGGGTCGTGACAGTGTGGTATCAAAGCTTTGGTTGCTTGTTATATCTTGGTGGTTCCATTGTCTATATGAAGACCATGGTTGCAACTACTGACCCCGTTGAAGTTGGTACTTCTAAACGTGAGCGTGATGAAGGTAAGAATGGTGCTACCCACAGCAAGTCGAGGGATGTGATGACTAGCTTGGAGGCTAGAGTGTCCCGACTAGAGTCCAACTTGGGTACGTTGGGCGAGCGAGTAGACGATTTAGATGGCCCTTATGATGGTTTAGAGACCGATGATGCGAAAATCCACATCGACATCAAAGATGCACTTGGTGAGCTAGAAGCTGACTTAAGACGCGAGATCGAGTCCATTCATTCGGAGATTGCCAAGGTACGAGATCTCTTTCAAAGAGAACTCACTAATATTTTACTTAGAGTAGATGAGATGGGTGGTAATCTTGCTTTGTGCAATCGAGTGATGGCCACGAGGTGACCACCACAACCATTGATGCAAAAAAGATCAAGGTACCTAAACCAAAGACCTTCAATGGTATTCGCAATACTAAGGAAGTTGAGAACTTCCTATGGGGACTTGAGTAATACTTCGAGGCCACCGATGTGACGGATGATACTGGTAAAATTTAGAATGTTATCTTGTATCTAGTCAATACCGCCATGTTATGATGGAGGCAGAGATACGGGGAGATGTAACGAGGGGTGTGCACCATAACTACCGTTGATGATTTCAAGAGAGAGCTTAAGAGGTAATTTTTCTCTGAAAATGCTAAAGAGGAGGCGATAGGTCACCTTCGCCGCCTTAAACAATCTGGCAGTATTAGAGACTACGTGAAAGAGTATACCACACTCTTGGTCGAAGTCTCTGACAGTTCAGATAAAGATGCCTTATTTTTGTTCATGGATAGTCTTCAGAATTAGGTCAAATTAGAGCTCAAGTGCCATGGTGTCCACGACTTAGCCGATACTATTGTCGTAGCTGAGAGTCTTGTTAATTACTCTACCAACAAGGACCATTCTAAGGCCAAAGACAAGAAGGGTGGTAGAACAAAGAGTAGGGGAGAGCAAGCAAAAGGAGAAAGATGGAACAAAGATAGTTCCTCATACAAGCACAAGGACAAGGGTAAGGAGAAAGAAGATCGTGACTTCTCCAAACTAAGAGTTAAGTGCTTCCTTTGTGATGAGCCACATTAAGCATGTGAATGTCCTAAGAAGAAAGCTCTCAATGTTTTAATTACCTCCGAGCCAAGCCAAGAAGGAGGTGATAGGGAAGATGGTGGTTCATGTGTTGGTTCCTTGCAACTTCTTAATGCCTTGCAATCGTCCCCTAAATCACAAGCTAAGGGCCTACTCTTTGTGGATGCAACAAGCAATGGCAAGGCTACTAAAGCCTTGGTTGACATCGGTGCATTCCACAACTTTATCTCTATTGAAGAAGCTAGACAGTTGGGCTTGTCAGTGTCCAATGGAGAAGGCTCCCTCAAGGCAGTAAATTCAGCAACATGCCTCATCCATGGGGTTGCTCATAGCGTCAAGGTTAGCCTAGGTACATGGGCTGGCCAACTTGACTTACCAGTAGTGCTAAGGGATGACTTTGTGGTGGTGTTTGGTTTGGAGTTCCTTGATGCAATGCATGCATTCTCTGTTCTTTTTGCCAACACTATGTGTATTATTTATGGTGAAAAGTCTTGTGTAGTACTAACAGAGTAGTCCACAAAAGTGAGAAATAAAGTAATTTCTACATTTCAATTCAAGAAGGGCTTAAGAAGAGAGGAGGAGAGTTACTTGGCCATCTTAAAAAAGCATGATGATGAAGCGTTGGAACCTCAAGGTGACTTGACCATGGAGGTGCAAGCTGTCTTGGATAAATTCCAAGATGTAATGCCTGATTCCTTGCCCAAGAAACTTCCACCTAGGAGGGAGGTGGATTATGAAATTGAACTTGAGTCAGGCACAAGGCCATCGACAATAAGTCCCTATCAAATGACCCCTCCGGAATTGGTGGAACTCTAGAAACAACTTAAGGAGTTATTTGCTGTGGATTTCATCAGGCCCTCTAAAGCTCCTTTTGGTGCCCTAGTATTATTTTAAAAGAAGAAAGATGACTCACTAAAGATGTGCATTGGTTACAGGGTTCTTAATAAGGTAACTGTAAAAAACAAGTACTCTATTCCACTTATTGCTGACTTGTTCGATCAACGTAGGAATGGTAGATGTTTTTCGAAGCTTGATCTGCGCTCAAGGTACTACCAAGTGCGCATAACAGAGGGAGATGAGCCCAAAACCATATGCGTAACAAGATATGGTGCTTACGAGTTCTTAGTCATACCATTTGGTCTTATCAATACACTTGCTACCTTCTATACCCTTATGAATAAGTTATTCCATCTCTATCTCGATCGGTTCATCGTAGTCTATCTTAATAATTTAGTCATCTACAGTAAGACCATGAAAGAGTACCTAAAATATTTGAGAAAGATGTTTGAGATCTTGAGGGAGAACAAACTATTCATCAAGAAGGAGAAGTACTCCTTCGCCTAAGAGGAAGTAATATTCCTAGGGTATAAGATAAAAGATGAAAAACTTATGATGAATGAAGCTAAGGTACAAACCATCCAAGAATAAGAACCTCTTACTAAGGTACCATAGTTGAGATTTTTCCTCGGACTTATGAACTATTATAGGTAGTTCATCAAGTACTACTCAGCAAGAGCAACACCACTTACTAACCTACTCAAGAAGAACAAGTCTTGGGTGTGGACACTTGAGTGTCAAATCTCATTCGAAGACTTGAAGTAGGTGATAAGCGAAGAGCTGATTCTCAACTTGCTGACCATTCTAAGGCATATGAGCTTCACATGGATACCTCTGACTTTGCTATTGGCGGAGTTCTAGTGCAAGAAGGGCGTCCCATTGTTTATGAAAGTCGCAAACTCAATGACACCGAGAGACGCTATACGGTGCAAGAGAAAGAGATGACTGCCATCATCCATTGTCTAAGGGTATAGCAATACTACTTGTTGGGCACTCACTTCACGATCATGATCAATAACGTAGCCACAAGCTACTTTCAAACTCAGAAAAAGTTGAGTCCCAAGCAAGCTCGGTGACAAGACTTCTTGGTAGAATTCGACTATAGGCTGGAATACAAGTATGGGAAGACCAATGTAATGGCAGATGCCCTAAGCAGAAAGGCGGAGCTGACCGCCTTAAGCAGGCCTGATAGAACCTTGATGGACAAAATCAAGGAAGGGATAGAACATAATGTTCTTGTAAAGAGCCTACTGCCCTAAGTGATGGAATTAAATATGTGATATTTTTAGCTGAGCAACGGACTTCTCTACGCCAAAGGCAACCGATTCTATATGCCTAAGTGGTGGAACTTAAGAAAAGAGCTTATCAAATAGTACCATAATTCCTTGTGGGCTAGTCACTCAGGTTAAAAATGCACTCTTGCTTTTATTAAGGCTATCTATTATTGGCATTAGTTGAGGAATGATGTCGATGCATATGTACGAACTTATCTTGTGTGTTAACAAGACAAGATAGAACAACAATCACCGAGTGGATTGTTGGAATCTTTCCCCATTTCTAAGAGGTCGTGGGAGAGTGTCTCTATAGATTTTATCACTAGCCTACCTAAGTCGGAGGGTTTTGGCAACATTATAGTGGTGATTGATCGCTTCAACAAGTATGCCATATTCATACCTGCTTCACTTGATTACCCCGTCGACGAGACTGCGTGACTCTTTGTGAAGCATGTCGGGAAGCTCTAGAGTTCCGTTGAACATTAGAAGTGACTGTGACCCTCTGTTTATTGGAAGGTTTTGGATGGAACTGTTCAAGTTGATGGGTTTAGACTTGAACTTTCTACTAGTTTTCACCCTTAAAATGAAGGTTAGACAGAAAGGGTGAATGCCTTGCTGGAGCTATACTTAAGGCACTTTGTGAGTACCAACCAAAAAGATTAGATAAAATTAATTGATGTAACTCAATTCTCCTTTAACTTCTATAGGAGCAAGTCTACGGGCAAGAGTCCCTTTGAGATAGTCATGGGTCAACAACCTATGACTCCACATATCTTAGCGACAAATTATGATAAGAAGAGTCCTGCGACATTCAAGTTTGCTAAGACATGGCATAAGCAAGCGGAGTTGGCTAGGGTCTACTTAAATAAAACTTCTAAAAGAATGAGAAAGTGGACTGATAAAAAGAGGAGGCACGTTGACTACCAAGAAGGAGATTTAGTCCTTGTCAAACTGCTGCCCCAATAATTCAAAACCTTAATAAAGGTGTATAAAGGGTTGGTGCGCAAGTAAGAAGATCTATTTCTGGTATATAAAGGTCTCCTATAAGCTTCAATTGCCTACCAAGTTAAAGATTTTCCCTGTCTTCCATGTTAGCATGTTAAAACCCTATCATAGAGATGAGGTAGACCCTTCAAGGGGCGAGTCCAAAAGGGTTCCTACTGCAGTGGTAACCTTTTTTTGATAAAGAGTGGAGTGTATTTTGGCCAATCGTTTGTTCCGCTGATGTGGTGTGCCTAATTATCGAGAATACCTAGTAAAATGGAAAAATTTGCCCGAGGTCTAAGTTAGTTGGGAGTATAAGGATGCCTTGTGGCAATTTAAAGACCATATCGAGTGGTTCAAGACTGATAACGCGTCGGGGACGTCGCAAACTTAAGTGGGGGAAGGTATTACGCTCTACTCATTTGACCCTCTAAAATCCAAAGGTTGCTGCCCCATGGCCCTAAGATCCTCTAAATATACTGCTCACCTAAGAGGATATGGGAAGGTCATAAAATGCAGTGGACACTTCTAGAATGATCAAGATAGATCTTAGTCATACTAGAAGACTCTAATTGACACTATTAAGTCCTAGAAAGCTCTAAACAAGACTGGATGGTGCTAGATTGATCGAGAAGGTCCTAAAATGACTTAGAAGAGCCAAGATGGTGAGTAAACCTCCTGGAAGGATCTAGGCCATGCTTGTTCTAGATTTCTCATTGTAAATATCTTTGTAGATATTACTATTTTATTTGGGAAGATTCTATACCCTTTGTAAGATCATGCTACTTTGCACGATCATAATCCTTGGTTGGTTTAAACTTTGCCCATATTAAGGACCTCTTGAGTTCATTTATATACAAATCTCATTTGTGAAAATTGTAAGCATTCTAAGAGTAATACAAAGTTTTTATTCACTCAACTCTCTTATCTTTTACCATTTTGCCTCAAATCTTACTCTAAGTCCCTTTCTTGAGTATTAATAAATTGACTTAGTACGACAGACAGTGTTACATGCTACGCGATTATCTAGTTTAAGGTTAAGTTTGTGACAACATGCAACAATAAAATTTTCTAAATATGCTACGCGATTATTTAGTTTAAGGTTAAGTTCGTGACAACATGCTACAATAAAATTTTCTAAATATCGATATGTATAGAAGCTTTGGGTTGTACTTTAAAGAAAAAGGCAATGTTATATTTTTAGGATTGAATTTAATTTACTCGAATATGCCCATGATCACATAACACCAGTCTGGTTTTAACCTTGTATCATACATAATATGTTCAGTTTTAGTAACTAAATCATTTTTTATATCAAAAACTGTCTTTTCCACAAAAGAAAGAAAGAATAAATGGTTGCAACGTTGAACATTATGAATTGTCACGTGTCGGACACATAGGAGAGCTAAGTAGCCGAGTCGGTCAATGATCACTTATACGTGGTGGCTAGGCTACCCGTCAAAAATTCAAGGTCGTCATTCACTATACTAGTCTTAGCTATCAACATTAATGTTTTGGAGCTTTGTTTCGAGTTTTACGACACTAGCAGAAAATAAAAGAATAATAAAATACAATAATAATCTACAGTGATTTAACCAATTAATTAGGTGTTTACTCTTAACACCTGCCTAGGGCTGTTACTTTTACCCAAGTTTATAATTGAGAGGTCAAAGGACGTTTGGAGGAAAGGAAACATTGTCCTTAAGCATTATTTAATTAATTGAAAGCATATTGATTTTTCAGGTATGGCAATAAGTATAATGATATAATGTAAATGGGATCATATTTTAGTGTTCTTTTAAGGGCAAAGATAGAAAGACATATTGTTCTTTTATTTTTTGCAAGAGCACTGCTATATATTATGGGGTGCTAAGACACTAATAGAGCTGTGGAGTTCATATATAAATTATGTTGTCGTATATGAAGCCAATACCCAAATAATAATACATGTATTAAATAAACTAAAAAAGGAAAAGGAAAAACACTCAAAGACTTACTGAGGACGACATTTTGAATTTTCTATTGTTTTATTCTTTTTTCTTCAATCTGAATAATAAGAAAATATCAAGAAAGCATTAAATCACAAGTCTCTTCTCATAAATGTAAACCGACAGATCATCAAAGCAGGTATTAGCTTAATGATTAACACCAAAAAAAATCTAATGATATCACATACATTTTTTTTTTTAAAAAAAAGAAAACTCACAAACACGAAATCGTGATATTTTAATCTATTTACCTTCCTTTTTTAGCTTTTTCCCGCAGTCTCAATAACAATAAAATATCAGTAGAGCATTTAATAAGAATTCCGAGATCACTCGTACAAAGTAACAGATCATCTAAAGTGAAATGGAGGCAATAATCAATACTAAAAAAATCGGAGAAGATCAACAAATATCAGACAAAAAATCTTTAAAGGGGAAAAAGAAGAACAAAAGTTTCATTTTTCTACTTTTTTTTTTTTTCAATTTACATAATAAGAAAATATCAAGAAAGAATTAAATAACATGTCTCTTCCCATGCATGTAAAGCTACAGATCATATAAAGCAGAAATTTGGATAATGATCAACACCAAAAAGATCTGTTAATAATACATGCATTAAAGAAAAAAAAAACACTCAGAATACTAACACGAAACCTAGATATTTTTTAGTCGATTCACTATTTTTTTTTTATCATTTTTTTTTTCTAAATGTGAATAATAACAAAATATCAATGTAGCATCAAACACTAATTCTGACATCACCAACACAGAGTAACAGATGATCTAAATTGAAAATAGAGAGAAGAATCAACACCCAAAAAATCGGAAACGATCAACAAATTCCAAACATGTGAAAATTTAAAAAAAAAAAAAAAAAGGACAAATCATTCCGACAATGCTCTAGAACATGATTCAGAAATTTTCATAACAAAAAAATTGGGAAAAACATAAGCAATTTCATAGATGAACAAAGGTAAAACCTGAATACAATCTAACAAACAAATACAAACACATATCATGCAAAATAAAATATAATTTCTAAAGAGCAGAGTTTCAAACAGAAACAATACCAGAGAAAGAGTGGAGATCACCACACAATATACCACACTTCAAATCTAAGCAGAGAAGAAGCAATCAACGCACAAAAAAATCGAAAAATAAAAGTTGGGAAAGGGACAAAAAAATAATGGGGGAAGATGGGACCCATATCAAATGGAGTAGAGAGAGGCCATCGGACAAAGGGGAAAAAGAGGGATACCAATGCTCAGAAAGGGACGAAATTAGAGAGAGAATCAGACAGAGGAAATCCGGGAATAGAGAGAGGGAGATGAACAGTTGGCTAACAGAAGCGAGAGCAACAATGGTCAAAACCCTATCAGACTAAGTGCCCAGATGACGAAAAGGCCAGTTGCAATCTCTTACACAAAGCAAATGAAGAAGGGCATTTTCGTCAAACTACAAATAAGAAAACTGAATGGACAAAAAAACCACACAACACTATTACCACAAAAAGTAATCCTTAAGGTTAAAATCGTCAAACCAACCTAAAAGAATCCTACCAGATAAAGAGTTGGCGGAGATAACAATGCACCACCGAAATGACAAAAAAGCTACATGCAACCCATTGCACAAAACAAATAGAGAAGGGCATTTTCGGCCAACCACAAATAACAGAACCGAAAGGACCAAAAAACCACACCCACACTATTACCACAGGGAGCAATTGTCGAATCACCCAAAGGAAGAAAAAAAAAAACATTATTCTTTTTTGAACAGTAAAAATAGAGGGCATAAACAACGTTCCAGTGCTTCCTTGAAGTAAAAGTTTTCCTTGTCCGTTGACTCTTTTTCTTCAAATATCCTGATGACATAACGCCTCTCTCTCCTACCAAAACATACATAGTCCTCATGTGCCACAAATTGAAGCAAAAGTTTTCCATGTCCGTTGACTCTTTTTCTTCAGATATCGTAGTGACATCGTTGTGGTCGATAGTTGCAATGATTTGTTCCTAGTAAAAGTTTATTTTTCATTGTTCATCAATAAACATAACAGTAGAGTTGTACCATTTCTAACTATTTCTAAAATTGATCAACATGTGTTCCACATTTGTACGATTCTCAATGATATTAGATTCCTAGAAGTTTGTGGAGTTTTTTATTTTTAACTTTAAGAAAAACTGCTATAAAAACTAATATTTCTTTTCAGAAATGCTATCTATGAAAGAAGTAGTCCGGTGGAAAAAGCTTGACTAATACCATTTTTTAATTAGACACAAGCCAATTCTCTTTTCCTCTTTTCCCTCTTCATCACTTTTACTTAAAAAATAAATAAATGAAAACATAACATAGGGGTTTCTTACAGAAACGCAGGCCCAAAATTCCTGAAAAGTAGAAATGTGCCATTTTTTTTTTTTTTTTAAGAATCCCTTTTCTCTCTTCATCACTTTTACTTTTCTTTCTTTTTTTTTTTCCTAAAAAAAGATTTCTTACGCAGGCCAAAAATTCCTAAAAGGTATGTGCCAACTTTTTTTTAAAAAGCCCAGATTTATTTAGAAAAAATACCAATTTTGAAAATTGCAGTTTTCCAAAAGTACTTAAAACAATCAGTCAAATTATCTAAATAACTCAAATAGTTACCTCAAATAACCCTCAGAGTGGTACAAATGATACTTTTTTAAATACATATAAAAGTGATATTTTTCTAAATAATTCTGGAATTAAACAAATTGACCAATCAGGATTTTTCATTTTTATTGTGAAATGACCGCATAAAAACAAAATACCTCAGAAAGTTATACCTTAGACACGTAGGTTCATCTAACTTTAGACTTTAGTAGAAGATATTGGGCTTGAATTTCCTTTTTTGATTAGGGATTCTTTTATAAATAGATCTAACAACTAATATTTTTATCATATAGCACTTAAATAATGTTTTTAAGAGCATAGCAGTTTTTTTGGTGTGTGTTTTTATCAGAAAATACTTCTGTTATCGTTTTACGCCTCAATTAGTTAGTCAGTAGAACTCAGCCACTTAGTTAATAAATTAAACTCACTAGTAGTCAAACCTTAACCACTTAGTAGACAAATCTAGCCGATTTGAACTTTACCATTAAAACAACCATGAACAGAAAAATTGGCAGAAAATACTACTAATGGTAGAAACTAACCCTCTCAAGCCGCTACTGGGCCTAATTTCTTCCTTCAGGGTATGTCAGGCTTACATTCAGAGGAGTTGATTTATTAGGCCGTAGTTTGCAATGTTTTTGGGTTCTGATATAAATAACAATTTTTAGGGTTTCTAATACTTTTACATGCAAAAACAAAAACAAAAACAAATTACAAAAAAATGGTGGGTCAACTTTTCTTCCCAATACCACGTTTTTTTAGAAAAGTACCACTTTTCAAATATTTTTAGAAAATACCATCCGTAAAAATGATTACTAGTTACTAATGTTTAAGAAGTAGTTACTAGTTATAAATATCTTTGATTACTAGTTACCAATGATCAAAAATTGGTTATCATTATTTTTTAAAAAATGGTATTTTTCTAAATATTTTTAAAAGTGGTATTTAAAAAAAGGATACTAGACCTAGAAAAAACTAAGGCCACCGTAAATTTGTAATTTTTTTCTAAAACGGTAGTAAATGACCTAAGTTTCTCCAATTTTTAAGTATGGAGTATGGTATTTCCCTTTTTTTTTTAACATCTAGAAACATAGTAGTCTAATAATGTTTTTCCCCCCAGACTAGTCTAATTTTAAAACTCATCCTTAATAGTTAAAAACAATAATATGAAAATGACGAAGACTCTTTTTAAAAAAAAAAAAAAAGACAAAGACTCAAAGTCCTTAACGAGTCTACGTATTTTTAATTTTTGTCAAATATTAAAGTTTCTCTAAAATTTTGGATAAATTTCAAGGAGAAATTTCATAAAATATGTTCCATTTGTGCCCTATTTAGAAGCATATGACTTCCACAATAAAATTTCAAAAAATTTTACTAGACCCTTTGAAACAACTTAATTACCCTCAAAATGTTCCAACTTTTATCTATGCTTTAGACCTAATTTTCTTTCACTTTTTCTTGTTCCTCCCTTTCTTTTCTTCTGTGCTTTATCTCAATCTTTAACTTTCTCTCAACTCAATAATTTTCTGAACAATCAAAGCTAAATCAACGTTATAGAAATGAAATAGGTATAATTTAAAATAATTGGTATTTGAGTTTCAAGATGTTTTATGATAAATTTTGCATTAAAAATAAAATTTGGACTAGTTGCTCCGACAAATATCGAAAATTTCGATGAATTCAGAAGAAATTCGATGCCATTTTGATGAAGTATGTTTTTATAATGAAATCTGAAAAATTATTCGATGGTCATCCAAATGGTATCGAATTATCATCTAAATTCATCGAATTTCATTGAACATTTTCCATGGTCATCGAATAATTTTCAAATTCTATTATAAAAACACATTTCATTGAAATGACATTGAATTTCATCAAATTAGCATCAAAATTCTTTGAAATTTTCGATATTTGTTGAGGTAGTTAGTCCAAATTTATAGAAATTTTTAAAAATTGATTTAAATTTTATTTGTAACGTAAAATCCATCATAGAATATCTCAAAACTCAAATACAAATTATTTTAAATTATACCTATAACATTTAAGTATAAAAATTTCTTAATCGTCCATGAAAGAAATGAGAGAACAAGAGGATCATATGAATATTTGAGTTAATCTATTTTGGGAGAGTTTTTGAGGGAGTTTTTCTTTAAGGTAGATAAAATTATGCCTTTAGGGGTATTTTTATCCTACAATCATATATTTTGAACATTTACTGAGAAAAATGTATGGATGTAATTAGAAAATCCATGGAGTATATTTATCGAAATTTCTCATTTCAAACCTTAAGATTCAAATTTCACTTAAGTAGACACAAAATTTCATGCAAATTTGAATTCTTTTCAAAAAATCAAAATGGAATTATTATTTAAAACTTCCCGAAAATATTTAATTGGGACATAAAGAGGTTGGATCTAAAATAAATTCAAAAAACACCCACCATAACAATAAACCACATTGATTCTGTAGGTCATTACTATGCAAGTTTCAAGTTTAAATCAAACCTAAATCTCACCAAATTAATCCAAGGGGGAAAAACATGGTGAGAAAAACATGGTGAAAGACATTAAAATTCAATGAGGTTTTCACCTCAAATTTTCCAAAATCACATAAAATCTCTTTGAATAAATTACTCTAAAGAGTACGTAGGTGACTTAGTAACTAAAATTAAGCGTCGTCAAATATCAAATTTACATCAAACTTTCTTCGAATTTAAATTATATTCTTAAAATTCAATATAGGGTCATCTTCTGAGTTTCAGAATAGTTCGAGGTTAATTTATCCAAGAAAAAATAATCGGCTCAGTAACTATACGAGAAAAGACGGAAAAAAAAAATATACCAACAGAAAATAATATGGAATATAGGAATTAATATATGGCGAATGAGAATCCATTTCACCAGGGCACATATTTTCTTCTATTGAATTCATACAATTGACCAATGATCACAAATGACAACGATAGATATAAAACTCCTAACTTGTGTATTGAAAAGGGGAAATTAATGACAGAAGAAATTTGGTTATTATCATGGGCTTGCAATGTGAGACATTTCTCTTGCAGGGGTACTACTACTACTTTTAGTGGGCTGCTTATTGTCCCTCTCCTTTTTAATTTTCTTACTTTGTTTTATTTCCCCATAGAAATATGAAACGAAGCCCCACAAAGATAGTGCAAGTGACACACCTTTCTCGGCTTGGAAATTTTCTTTGTAGAAAATAACAGCTAAGATCTCAGTCACCGGAAGAAGAACCGCTATTACTATCCCAGATAGCAATGACGAAGCACAGAATATTACTCCTATTGCACCCAAGAAAAATCCCTGCCAAATTATCGCACTCAATACTAGCACCACGTAGTACGTGGTTTCCCCTAGCTCAAATTTTCTTGCTTCCCTTGGAATAGCCTGAAAAATATTAAAAAGTTTAAATTAAATAAATATACAAAAAGTACTCTACCATTAATAGTGGAATAAGATAGTTAGTTATAGCCACATAAATTTCAATCATCATTATCATCATCATCATCATGCAGAGCAAATCGACAATTATTAGCTTGATTGTCTTTTGCTCTAGAAGGAAGGCTATAGGTTATAATGGAAAGAGCAATGTAATTCAACTGTCATAGTGGTCACGTTCACGTTGTTTGTTTGTTTGTTGCTGTTTTTTTAATCAATAATAGAAAAGGGGATTCTCTGATTGGTTGATAAAGTAGCAGCAATTTATAATGGAATAGCTTAAAGGAAAATTGATTATAAGAGTAAAACTTTTCAACTTTGGGCGGGCCTAATCGTCTTCTTTTTCAATTTTGGCCTTATTATGTGCCCAAACATCTTTTTCAATATGCATCCCATAACCACTATCAATAACATCGTATTAAACAAGAAACAATGCAACCAAAAAAAAAAAAAAAAATTGCAGAGACAAAGAGTTAGTATCTGTAATACAGGATACTGATTATTAATTATCATAGAGATCTCTGAGGTTCTCTTTAGAGAGATTAAAGAAGCTTCAATATATACAAACACATAAAAATAATATTTTAACTTCTCTCTATGTAACTCTTTTGTTTGTTTCTAACTTCTAAGGGGGCACCAATCTCGACACCGGTATTAATAATATTATCAATTGTTATAATCAATGAGTTCGGTGGCCATGTTGCCTGACTGGCACACACACACACACATATATATATATATATATATATATATATCAATAAAGAAGAAATAACAGATCGATCGAAACTATTATTGAAGGAAAGGGACAAAAACAGAGTAATTTATACAAACCTTAAAATCCTTGTTAACAAGCATGCCGACGGTGCAAAAAAGGGTGGCGAAGAAGCACATGACCAACTGGATCTCCAGCACGAGTGAGTACGTGATCCTCTGCTTCGCCTTCTTGTACATCAACTCTACGAGCGGCAATATGAAGCCGTAGAGGACGGCGGCTGCCACCGTCATGAGGAACCCCACCACGTAGTCCTTCTCCGACTCCCCCTTGGGGCGGTCCCCGCTCGTGTGGAGCGCCAGCACGGCCCCACCTACCGTCAATAAAACGACAGCGTTCACCGAATACGACGTGAACCTCTGCTTCACCAGAAGGAAGGCGAAGCCGGCCGTGAAGGCTAGCTGGGACGCGATTATGAGCGACGAGGTCGAGACGGGGAGCCGAGCCACGCCGTAGGCGTAGAGGTAGTCGTCGAAGCCGGTGGCCAAGCCGATCACGGCCGAGCCGAGGAAGAGAAAGGGCTCCATCTGGACGAGCCTGGCGCTGGCTAGGCGGCGGCGGCGGCGGTGGAAGTAGGCGGCGGCTAAGGGGATGAGGATGATGAAGCAGCCTCCGGTCTCGAGCCAGCTGGAGAGCCAGACGCGCTTGCCGCCGTGGATGAAATAGAGGCGCATGATGAGTGGTCCCCCGCAGTTCCCGATGGTTAGTAAGATGCAGTTGAGTATTAGAAGGCTTCGGTTGTGTTTGGCGCTTTGATCATGATCTTCTTGATCCATTTCCATGGTTTTGGGGATAATGGATTAGGGACGAGGAGAAGGATAGGATTAATGTGGCATGGTGTTGTTTTGGCTTTGCAGTTTGGAGAGAGTGAGTTTCATTTTTATAGTTCTATTTAATGATCTGGCATATATAGAGAGCATAATATTGTCAAGAGCTATGTGACAATAGCAAGAGTCAAGATATATTGCGTAAATTGAGAAAAACAAGAAAAAGTCTAAGAGAGTCAAAGAGGGTAAGATTTAGTTTCATTATTTTAACATTTTTGAAATTTTTAGTTAGTATTACGTATTCACATATTATTGAATGGTAACCATATCTATTTTTCCTAATAAGATGGGCCTCAAGTTCGAATTCATTCTTCTCCATAACAGAAAAAATGTTTGGAATTTTGGAGCTTTTGTGGAATTTTCGCACCTTAAATCTAATTTATCAATACATTTATGTGATATTATCTATATTTTGCAATCACGTTATAAGATTTATAATTTCTCATATCTAATTAATTTTTAAAATAACGCGGCACGAGGATTCTGATCGAGATTCGAGATTTGAGTCAAATTATTAGAATGTATATTTTATGCAGTGTGGGACATAATAAAGAGAAAAGCTATGCAACCAAGTCCGTGGATCACTGGACATTGGTAGCTAGGCTAACTACCAAGTCAAAAATCCAAGGCGATGGTTTTCTGTCTTAGTTATCAAAATCACCATCACCATTAATTTCCACAGTCATGGTTTTCTGTCTTACTTATCAAAAACACCATCACCATTAATTTCCACATTTGTGTGGATATCCGTGACACAGGCAAATATTATAATAATTGTTTTTTTAAATAAGGGGTAAATAAAATAATAATAATAATAATGGGTCCAATCATTAAGAAATCGTGCCTGTTTTTAGGCCTTTTGTGGTTTTAATAATTGATTTCTTGATAATTATCTAGGTATGATTGTACTAATGAAATATAGTATTTTACATCTCTAGTTGACTTTATTGTTGCAACATTTCCAGACGCAATTGATTATCTTATTCCAGTGAACGTTGTGGAAGAAAACTATCATGGCAGCGTCTTCTTATACCTATATTATTAATTCATGTCGCTGAAAAGAATTATAGGAAAAATCGCACCCCATATTTGTTTATTTGGACAATTAATTACAGTGATTTATTGAGAAATCTACCCGAATTACTTTATTTCATAATCCATTAATGTTAGTTTGCTGTAGAAGAAACGGCGATCTTAAACCTGAACCTAACAGTGAAATATATGATGTTGATAAGCAAAATGTAAATATTTCTGGCCACTTTTACTCTTGGCCAATGTGCCAACTGAACTTTGTTTTTTTATCTTAGTTTTGAACAATGATATATCCCTCATAATTAATTAAAGATAAATACGACAAAAATTATGGATAAGAGGTTTAAAACCAAGGGTGAGCACATTATCTAATGTGATTTAATAATCAATCATTCAGATTAATCCAATCCAGTGTAATATTGTATATCCAACATATATTAGTGGATTGGATTAGATTTGAAAACTAAAAGTCAATTAGGATGGATCGCTTTTGGTTTTAAGCTTCAAAATCCACCAGAATTTCTCCCTTTACTAGAAAGTGGTCGTGAAATTACCAACTGCCTGTAAAGTTACCCTTTGCAGCAGACTCCTACAAGTAGTTATAGTTTTGTATTTATAATTAAGTTATTTTAGCTAGCATCATTTAAAATAATTCATCTTTAACATATTAATATTGTTAGGATTTTCTTTTATCGAGTATATTCCTTATCGTATTATTGTGCGCATAAAAATAATACTGTTGGAATTGTTGCAATTGAAGTTTTTAGCCAAATTTTAATTTTTATGAGATTGGAATTGAATTTTAAATTAACTACTTCAAAAGCATAGGTTAAAACCGACATCAAATACAAACATCTAAGTCCAATTGGATTGGCTTTTAAACCAATGTTAAATTAGAATGGATGCCAAATTCATTGGATATGATTCATCTTGTGAATTTTTGTACTACTCGCCGCTAGTTAAAACATGGTAAAATGATTGGATAGTATTATGGACGACACATAGTTTACCACTTTTTAATTGAAACATATCACAAACATGATGAATGTTATTTATTTTTGTATGATAACAAGTCATATGTCACATTTGGTAGTTGTTAGAGTTCGTGACCTAAATTCTATTTGTCCAGCTCGAAATCTTCACGGTGCGACATATGTGGTATTTTTTGTAAGTGGAAAAAAATTTGAGATCTGTGGTAGAAGTGAAAAATTTTCCTTCTCGGTATAATTGTTTTTGTTGTCCGTACACGTGTGTATTTTAGTGTTTTGGAGATTCTATATATCTTGCCTTGACCGTGTAAAATTTAAACTTCTGTACCTTATTTTCGACATAGTGAAATTTCCTCTTTTGCCAGTAGTTTTTCCTGATTAGGATTTTCCACTTAAATCTGTGTATTCTTATTATTTATTCTTTTGTCGATTATCATACATTAATTCTTAACAAACTGGTATCAGAGCATTTAATCCAAGTTTTATTACGATAATAGTAATCATGAAGTATAATATTCGACTTTTAGATCGTAGCACTAGATTTTTATTATGACAGGTTAAGATGTGGGTTGTGCTCGCCTAGTTAGATTTGGATGATGCACTATTAGGGATCAATATGATGCCCTCATCATTATCAATGGAGGAAAAACAACGTAAGGATCGAAAAGCCTTATCTCAGATTCAACTGCATCTGTCGAATCAAATATTACAAGACGTTCTAAAGGAAAAAACTGTTGCCGCTTTGTGGTTGAAATTAGAGTAGTTGTACATGACTAAAAGTCTGACCAACAAGCTTCATCAGAAGCAGCGACTGTATTCTCATCGTATGACAGAAGGTACATCTTTAGAGCACATAAATATCTTTAAGGAAATTGTTTCTGATCTAGAAGCTTTAGAGGTTAAATACGAGTCTGAGGATTTAGCGCTAATTTTACTGTGTTTGTTATCCTCTTCATATACGCCTTTTAGGGATACTATTTTGTATAGTCATGAATCTCTTACTCTGAGTGTCGTTTATGATTCTCTGCTTTCTAAAGAAAAGATGGATCAGATTGTTATAGGGACTGAGATTCAGGTAGAACGTCTCAATGCTAGAAGGAGAATGCATGAGAGGAATTCTAGGAGTGATAATAGAGGCAGATCAAAATCTAGAAAAAAAAAAATAAAACTTATAACTATTGCAAGAAAAAGGGCCATATCAAATCTGAATGATATAAGCTTCAAAATAAGAATAAGAATATTGCTTCTACTGAGAAAGGAAAACAAACTAAAAATACTGGTGAAGTTAATGTGTTGAAAATGATATCAGTTATGGAGAATTCTTAGTTGTTTCTGATGACGACTCCAATCCATGTGATGACTGGATTCTTGATTTAGGTTGCATGTTTTATATTTGTCCTAGTAGAGATTGGTTTACAACATATAAAATGATGGAAATAATGTGCCTTGTAAAGTTGCTAGTGTTGTAATAGTCAAAATTAAGATGTTTGATGGAGTTATCATGACTCTCAGTGGCGTGAGACATGTTCCAAATTTAAAGAGAAATTGATCTATTTGAGTACTCTTGATTCAAAAGGGTATAAGTACGCTGGTGAAGGTGAAGTTCTAAAGATCTCCAGAAAAGCTCTTGTCATGATGAAGAGCTAGAAAAGATCTACCAAATTATATATCTTGTTGGGTTCTACAGTTACCATGTTTCTATTCTTTCGTTGTCAGATGATGAAGTCACTAGAATTTGGCATATGCGACTTGGGCATATGAGTGAGAATGGCATGGCTGAATTAAGTAAAAGAGGACTTCTTGATGGGTAGAGTACTAGTAAACTGAAGTTATGTGAGCATTGCATTTTTGGGAAGCAGAAGAGAGTCAGATTTTCAAAAGCTATCTACAATACAAAGGGAATACTTGATTATATACATTCTGATCTCTGGGGACCATCTAGGGTACCTTCTAAATGAGGTGCCAGATATTTGCTGGCGATCATCGATGATTTCTCCAGAAAGCTTTAGTGTTCTTTTTGAAGCAGAAGAATGATGTGTTACCTATATTCAATGAGTGGAAGCTTATGATCGAGAAACAGATAGTGAAACAGATTAAACGTCTCTGTATTGATAACAACTTGGAGTTTTGTTCTGATGAGTTTAATATTTTTTGCAATTCAGAAGGAATCATGAGACACTTAACAGTTTGTTGTACTCCGCAACAAAACGGTGTGGCAAACTGTATGAATAAGACTTTGATGGAGAGAGTATGTTGTATGCTCTATAATTCTCATTTGTCAAAGTCTTTTTGGGCAGAAGCTACTTCTACAGCCTATTTTCTGATTAATCGATTTCGCTCAATTGGTATTAAGAAAAAGACTCCAGAAGAGGTATGGTCTGATACTCCTGCTAATTATTCTGATCTGAAGATATTTGGATATTCTGCCTATGCTTATGTTGATAATGGAAAGTTGGAACCAAGATCTATGAAGTGCATTTTTCTAGGCTAAAAGGCTTTTGTTAAAGGATATAAGCTATATTGTCCAGAGACCCAAAAGATTATAATGAGTAGAGATTTTATCTTTGATGAATATGTTATACTTCATGATTTACCTATTAGAGATTCTAGTAGTAAACATCAGTAGAAATCAAATACTCAGATAGAGCTTGAGATTGGATTAAAATCTACACCAACATCTATATCTTAGTTAGGTTCCTCTTTATCACTATCTCCACCACTAGCGTCACCACAATATTCTATTACTAAGAATAGGCCTAGAAGAGACATCAGACCTCCACAGAGGGATGTTGAGGCTAATCTGGTTGCCTATGCTTTGAATGTGGCTGAAGGAATTGATTCCAGTAAAGAACTTTCTACCTGTACAGAGGTAGTTAGTTGTGATGACTCTGGCAAATGGATTATTGCCATGCAAGAGGAGCTAGAATCACTTCATAAGAATGGCACATGGGACTTGGTTAAATTGCCTAAAGATAAGAAATTTGTTCGCTGCAAATGGGTCTACAAAAGGAAAGAAGTCTAGCATAAGACAAGGCTAGTTGCAAAAGGCTACAGTCAAGTTCCAGGCATAGACTTTATAGATGTATTTTCTCCAGTTGTAAAGCACAGTTCAATTAGAGCTTTGCTTGATATTGTGGCTATGCATGATCTTCAACTTGAACAGTTAGATGTGAAAACAACATTCTTATATAGAGAACTTGAAGAAGACATCTACATGGAACAACCAGAGGGTTTTGTAGACTTAAGAAAGGAGGACTATGTGTGCTTATTGAAAAAGTCTCTGAATGGCTTGAAACAGTCATCCAGACAGTGATATAAGAGGTTTGATTCATTTATGACTACTCATTATTTCAAGAAAAGTAGCTATGATAGTTATGTCTACTTTAAGAAGACTATTGATGGGTCTTTTATGTATCTACTCTTATACATCAATGACATGTTGGTAGCAGCTAAGGATAAAGAAGAGATTAGAAAGGTCAAAAACCAGCTTAGTAAGAAGTTTGAGATGAAAGATTTGGGAGCAGCAAAGAAAATACTTGGAATAGAAATTTTGAGAGATAGAAAGGTAATCAAAAAGGATGCATTGAGAAAGTTCTGTACAGATTTAATATGTAGAATGTCAAACCTGTTACCACTCTATTAGTAGCTCATTTCAGACATTTTATTTACTTTATCTCCACAATTAGATGATGAGATTGATTATACGTCTCGAGTTCTATATTCTAGTGCAGTGGGATCTCTCATGAATACTATGGTTTGTTCTTGTCCAGATATGTCATATGCAGTCAACGCTGTTAGTAGATATATGGCGAATTCTAGTAAAGAATATTGGAAAGTAGTTCAATAGATTTTCAGATACTTACTGGCTCTACTGATGCTTGTTTGTAATGTAGGAGAACTAGAAGTGGAGTTGTTGGATATGTTGATTCTGATTTTATTAGAGACCTTGATAAGAAAAGATCTCTCATTGGGTATGTTTTCACTATTGGTGGCTGTGCTATCAGTTAGAAAGCTACCTTATAGACTACAGTTGCATTGTCTACTACTGAGGGTAAATATATGGCTATTACTGAAGCATGTAAGGAAGCTATTTAGTTGAAGGGACTATTTAATGAACTCAGTGAAGACTTACAGATAATCACAGTCTTTTATGACAGTCAAAGTGCAATTTTTCTCACAAAAGATTAGATGTTTTATGAGAAAACCAAACACATTGATGTACAGTATCATTTTATCCGTGATATTATTGCTCGAGATGAAATAGTTGTGAGCAAAGTTAATACTCATGATAATCTTACTGATATGATGACCAAGACACTTCTTGGAGATAAGATTAAGCATTGCTTAAACTTGATTGATATTACTTGCTGAGTTTTTACTTTTTTTGTGGAAGAGGTGGAGAATATATATATATATATATATTGTCGAAGATTGGAGCCATTCCTTAATTGGAATTTGTGTCAAGGTAGAGATTGTTAGAGTTCGTGACCCAAATTCTATTTATCCAGCCCAAAATCTTTGCGGTGCGATATATATAATTGGGAGAAAATTTGAGATTTGTGGTGGAAATGGAGGGATCGGGCCAATTGGCCCGATCTTGAAGCCCACTACTAATCTCGTTAATATGGACCTATTTTATTGGATCGTTTTTTCTTTTTCTATACAATTTTTTTTTGTTCGTACATGTGTATATTTTAGGGTTTTGGGAATTCTATATATCTTGGTTAGGTCATGTAAATCTTAAACTTCTGTACCTTATTTTCCACGTAGTAAAATTTCCTTCTCTATCAATGATTTTTTCCGATTAGAGTTTTTCACTTAAATCTGTGTGTTCTTGTTTTTCATTTTTTTGTCGATTATTGTTCATTAATTTTTAATAGTGGTATTAACACTTCAACTAGTAAATTAAAACTTACCACAAATAAGATGAATAATATTCACCACTTATATGATGATAAATCATATATCATATATGATAGTATTAAAAAGATGGATATGAGAGAATGTTTAACATTATTCTTTTGATAAAATAGACGAGCACAATAAATCAATTGGAAAAAACAAATTATATACAATACTGTAATTGTAAATCCTGGAAAAAATATTTGGAATAACATTAATTACATCTCGTTATATAGAAGATTTGGAGTTGCGGTTGATTCATTAAGTTTTTATTACATTTGAGGAATCAATATTTTCCCTTAATATATATGTGGTCTAAGATTTAGTAAGCCCCACAACAAAATGATAGCTATATAAAATAGCCACATTGCACTTCTATTAATCCATAATAAAAAATAGAGAGAACGATTAAAGGGAAAATCTATGTTTATATAGCGATATTAGAAATATATATATAAAAAAAATTAGCTTTTCCACTTATTGTTTTTACTTTTTTTTTTTTTTAAATTTTATTCGATTTTGCCTAAATGTTTATGTGCTTATAGTATGCGTGTAGTATATTTTCTGTTTCCCCACATTCTCATTGAACATACACGTTGTCCAATGAACGTAGTAGGTTTTGCAAGTATATTAAAATTATAATAGTCAGTCTACAGATCATACTAGACCATGTGACAAATAGTTTAATTATATTAAACAATAGTTGGGATATTGTTCACTTAATCAGACTTATTATTATTATTATTTAATTTCCTCGTTACTTATCATGCATGAAAGAATTTTTTTTTTCTCTGAAAGTAAATGAATTTATTGAAAGTAACTCAAAGTGGTAGCCACCTAGATAGAGAAGTAGCCAGAGCACTTCGATCAAAAAGCCCACGATGCCAATTCATGGACCGATCGGTTAGCGGTCTTTGGAATCCAAATAACATTAAAAGAAAGGGCTGAAAAGGTAAAAATATGTAGACATAAAGGCCATAAAGACCAAACATGAGCTAACAAGGATTTAGTTGTTGTCATCACTTCCTGGGATTCCACATAAAGGTCGACATCCATCAAATATTTACTATGACAAAATTTCAAAGTGATCTTGAGCGCAAATAACTCAGCTTTCAAAGAGGAATCCACGAAGCCACACCGATAAGCAAAGTAGTAGGAACCAGTAACGTGGTCCCATGCGACTACCCCAGCTGCACTATGACCATTCTTAAATGCTGCATTTACAAAGACCCAATGTCTTCTCGTTGCTGGACACAACCAACAGGTACAAGTATCACTATAACTACTGTCAGGCCTTAAGATTTCTCCTCTCTTCGAGTTAGAGAACTCCAAAAAAATATTGTTGATCACATTCAAGGTTCGGTATGGGTTGAAACACTTGCCCTCATGTATTGAAGCATTTCTAGCTTGCCAAACTTTATCTATTAGCACCGAGGCAAAACGTTGGAACTCTTGGCGAAGTTCCTTTTCTAGGACATGGATGTGTGGTGGGTCAAAAATCCAGCGAGCCGATTCCAGCCCATTAGCAATAAGGACTCCGTCCACCCTTAGGTTCCATTTACTAGCAAACCAAATAACTTTCACTCCTGGGCATAGAAGGAAAAAGGTGCGTTACTGACTCTGAACCACCATAACATAGAGGACAATCTCTAGATGCACGGTCAAACATCAAGCCCATTCTTTCCCCTATTAGTAGAACATTTTAGGCCACTCGCCATAGTAGTAACTTCAGCCGTTCATATAATTTTGCTTTCCAAATGCTCTTCCACACTATATCTGATTGATCAAAAGTATGTTGTTAAGCACTCCAGTAGGTGCCTTTTATAGTGAAAATCCCGTTTCTTGTACCTTTCCAAATAAGGAAGTCATTGTGATTTGGAGGCAGGTGTTTGATAGTAGAGAAATTGGTGTTGAAAGGTGGTCTAAACCATTGGGAAAAAGCTTATATATTTCAGTCTCTACCATCCTTTGAAATTAGCGTGCTTACATGAACATTTCCTATCAGGAGCAAAGGGTCTAAGGTGGCTCTAAACTCATCTGGGCTTAACCAAGGGATCCAGGGGGCATTTCAAAGATCGACGTTTGCCTCTAATCCTACCAGGAAAAAACTATTGTGTTTGATGAAATCTCTAGTAAACCAGAATCCGTTGGCCACCGCAGAGGCTGTAGTTGGAAGGTACGAGCTCCGTAAATTCCCATTTTGACAGTACCTTTTTTCGTAGAATATCAGCCCAAAGTGATTCAGAACCTGACACTAAAAACCAATCCAATTTACTTACGAAAGCAAAGTTGATATCTGAGATTCTTGTAATTCTCAATCCACCGCGTAACTTCGGTTGGCAAACCACGTTCTAGCGAGTTAGGACTAGAAACTTATTTTTTTCCAAGCTACCAGTTCACCAAAACTTTTTGACAACCTTATCCATATCTTCACATAGTACATTTGGAAGTTTGAAAGTAGCCATGCTATAGGTTGGTATGCTCTGGATAACTGCCTTTATCAAAGCAATCCTACTAGCTCTTGACAAAAGTTTGTCTTTCGAACCCTCAAGCCTTGAAATAACTTTCTCCTTAATAAAAAAGAAGTTCCTTTACGATTATTTGTTAGAAGCAGGGGATTTCCCAAAAAAGATTCCCCGTGTCATGGCCTTAAAGCTCAGGTAATTCAACACCATTTCTCTGGTATCCGTCTTCGTGTTCTTTGAGAAGATGATATTGGATTTATGTGCATTAATAACTTGGCCAAACCAGGTGCAGTAACACTGAAGGCAATCTTACAAACTCTTTATATCATCAAGAATTGACTCACAGAAAAAGAATGTGTCGTCTGTATATATTAAATGCGAGATCATTCGGTAGATTGGTGCTATTTTGATCTCCTTGACTCTTCCCAGAAGATAAGCTTGGAAAGTAATTTACTACACATGATAAAAAGGTTGGGCGAAAGTGGGTCTCCTTGCCGTAGGCCACGTCGTGGGCTAGATCTAGGGAGAGGACTCCCATTGAGAAGGACGATGAAAAGGACCGTTGTCACATAAAACATGATCAGTTTACAAAAATAGGCTAAGAACCCATTAGCTTCAAGCACGAAGTGTAAGAAATTCTAATCCAACTTGTCGTATACTTTTGACATATCAAGCTTGATCCCTAACAGACCTTTTCTCCTTGTTTTCTTCTTAAGAGCATGCATAATCTCTTGGGCAAGGACTGAGTTTTCTACTATCTATCTTCCCAGGACAAAAGCTAATTGGTAAGGTGATATAAGATCTAGTAATACTCACCTCATCCTATTCGCCAATAACTTTGATACCACCTTGTAATCCATATTACAAAGGCTAATTATTCAGAAATTATCAAAACGGTGCGCATTCCCATTCTTCGGAATAAGTACTATAAAGGTTCAGTTAATAGCCTTTGCAAATCTTCTTGACGTGAAAAACTCGTGCACAAATTGGATTACATCATAGCCAATTATATCCCAATAGGATTTGTAGAACTTACCAGGCGTACCATCTACTCCCAGAGCCTTTAAAGCAGACATTTTCCATATCACCCTTTTGATTTCCTCTAGAAAAGGTATTCTACAAAGGGCCTCATTATCGGCATCCGTGATCGTTAGAGTGATAAGCTCTCGCAGTTTCATTTAAGCCATAGGGGATAAAATAATGGACCTTCTTGAAATTTTCAATAAAATATTTACCAATATCGCTTCGATTCTTAGTCAATACTCGTTGCCATTAGATACTGCCTAGATATGATTCTTTCTCTAACGGATGATGGTTGAAGCATTAAAGAACCTCGAATTTCTATCCCTTTTTTCGAGCCACAACTTTCTCAATTTCTATTTCCAAATCTATTCTTATCGTTCCAAAAACTCTTCAATTTCCATTCGGATAGACGCCTTAATACTCAAATTTTCCTGAGAAGGAATATGCTTCTGGACTTCCTCCAACAATTGATTCAGTATTCTGAGTTTATCTTGGCAAAAGCCAAAATATTCCCTATTCCATTTCTTGAGGGCTCTTCTCGTGTTACTTAATTTCGTTATCAGCTGGGAGCTTTTGTACCCCTCCACTAGGATATTCCAAGCATTTTCGATGACTGAACGACAGGCTGGATCTCTGGTCCAAGGATCAAGGAATCTAAACAGGGTGCGTAATACTTCTCACTCCATTTGTAAGTCCAAAACCATTGGGGCATAGTCGGATTGAGGAATTGGGAGATTCCTTACTCCCGCTTAGGAAACTGAATGACCCATTGAGGAGAGGATACAACTCTATCTAGTCATTCCTTGACTAAGTTACTGATGTTCCGAGCATTATTCCAGGTGAAGAGAGCATCAATGTTGCCCAGATCGATAGACCCAGTTTTGAACATAAAATCCGAGAATCCCTGCTCTTCTCTGGATCTGAAGACTTCACCTCCTAACTTCTCATCAGCGGATATAACACAATTAAAGTCACCTATGCAAGTCCATATCCCTCCTCTTTCTTGGACTTCATTAGCAAAGGTATCCCAAAAGTCCCTTCGAAGGTGACGGTGGAGTGTTAGCATAGCAGTACCATCCAGGAATGTTTTGAAGAATAAATCAGATCATGGTCTACCCCTTGCTTCCATGTAAGACATAATCCTCCAGAGTGTCTAACTGCAGGAACTACGCTCGCATTAGAAAAGCCCAGATGACGCCATAATCGGTTCATAGCGATTGAGTTCAACAGAGTCTCTATTAGAAGAACACAATCTGGATCTTCTTATCTCAAAAAGGGCTCTCAGGCCCCTCACTCACTGCAAGGGTTTGGTCCAAACCCCGGCAGTTCCAGGAAAGTATTTTCATGGAGACTTTGTGGGCATGATAAAGCCCACCTCCTCGGCCTTTCCAAAATTTTTGTTAGGGTTATTAGATGAGGTATTTGAATCATGACGAGGGATGGAAGGATTATTATTACTTGGTTGTTCTTCACGCATACAGGTAATATATGTCTCGCATGGTCTTCCCAAGCAGTTTTCATTTTCTCCGATATTAAATGGTGAAAAAGACATATTGTTATTCCTTGGAGGGGAAAATTCCTTCGGCGCCACATGTTTATTTTCCGAGTCTATGCTCTAGTCGGTACTTGATGTCTTACTATGGACTAGAATCTCTTCAGTACATATCTTTTTCCTTTTCCTACAACTACCCAAGCTGTCCAGACAGTCAGGCCCAGAAGAGATGGAGCCCAAGCAGTTTGCACTTAAGGCATTTGTGTTCTTTCTTACCAGTGGTCTTTTGGGCTTAGATGAGCTTGGCCCAAATTTGGAATTCGGATCAACGCACTCCCGAAAAACTATTGCCAGCTCGCTCACTTCTGAGAGAGATGGTACATTATTTAGTTAAAGTCAGCTTCCCTCCACTGACTCTCGGGATATTTGCCACTGTCTCCTGAGTGTATCTCCATGTCCCTTCCTCGTGCCTTATCTCGAGTGGTATTCGAGGTATTCTGTCCTCTACTGTCGTTGTTCGTGGGTTGTGTTGGAATAATTTTTATTAATTGTCTATATGTCATTGTCTATATGTCTTTAAATTGTTAGTGCTGATCCTATTAACTGTTCAAGTGTCTAATTTATTAATGCTGTTCTGACTAACTTTCTATGTGTTCTCGCTATCTTAGGATACTTTTGGTACCATTCTGGTTCGAAGAGACAGGGATAGCTATTTGCAAAGACTTTCCGATGCTTAAGTCAGATTTTTACTCATAATATTGAATAGCAAAGACTACATGTTTTTTGTCCATAAGGTTTTTTTTTGTCTATCTCTCTGTGTCCTTCTCTTTTTTCGGGGAGATGTATGATATATATATATAGTTTGGGAACCGAGAACCTGCCAGCTCTCAATCCCAAGAACGAGTTCCCTTTTCTCCCCATAATTTATTCCGGAATTCACGGGACGTGGTCATTGTTATCCCTCTTGCCTTGTCATGATATGCATTCCGCAGTCTCCTATGGTGCGAGCCTGGCAAAGGTGAGGCTTCGACAATCTATCATCCTGTCGGGACGGTTCGCCTAGTATGCACACCTATCTAGGATCGCATTTAATGCCTTGTCTAGATTTGAAGCGGCTCGCTGCCCCCAATGATCTTCTGGCGAAAGACCCTCGAGGTTCCCCATCTGTCGAGGCAAGAATTAGATTGGACCGAACCTATCCAGAGTCTAGGATGGATTCGGCCTTGGACTACGACAACCAACGGGCCCAAATCGTATCACGTGCAACTTATGTGGCTTTCAAGTGGCATTTCTGGACACGTGTCGAACAATGTGTCCGCTGCCATGTTTTGTTCCTTAATCATCCACCTAGGAGTGGGCCCCACGTACATGTTGTCGAATTACCGTTCCTTCTATCATCACTTTGGTCTTCGGGGAGTGCGGCGCGGCTGCAGTCATCAATACAGCCGGTATTGGTGCTTCACCCAGGGGTATGGCTCCTGGTACTGTCGGTTTGAAATTTTCCACTTCCTTTCTAATCGTTCGCTTCCTTTCTGTTTCAGGCACTCACTCATGGGCTTTGTTTTTCGACGCTTGGGGTGAGAAACAGTGGGGTATCGGGGATCCCAACCGAAGCCAAGGACCAAATAACACTACAGACCTTCCATCACTTGCTTTAATCGTTTTCCTCGGCATAGAACAATCATATTCGTTATGGCCAATAAACCCGCACCTAAAGCACGTCAGGGGAAGACGTTCGTACTTCAGGTAAATCCACGTCGCCGGTCCAATCCTCTGGCTATTCCCATGGCAATTTTTACCCTCAGAGGCCAATGCAGGATTTTGGCATCACCTTCTCTTTGATGTAAGCGGTCATAGAGATTTCCATTTGACATATGTTTGTAGACCAGAAGCCTTTCAATGTTAACCATGCAGAAACCCAACAGTGGGATTAAGTTGTCATGTCGCATTCTAGCCAAAGCCAGGAGCTCAGATACAAATCGGCTATCGGAATGAGGGGAGCCATCTAACCTCTTGACCGCAAGGAACCAGCCGTTTGGAAGTGTGGCCTTGTACATGGTCCCTGTCTTTCCCTCTCCTATGACATTATCCATGCTGAAATTGTCTGTTGCCTTACAAAGTTCCGAAAAACTCACTCTATTAACCATCTTTTCAAGCTGAACAATCTGTTTATGAAATCACAAATAGTCCATTATTGGCGCTAGAACATTCGTGTGTATGAAGTTAAACGTCATGAAATAGAANAATGACTTATCAAGCTTTATCTCCACATTGAAACGCATTAAAACGTTCATTAGAACGCCTTTCTTACGTCTGGGGACAGTTTCCAAGACTCTCCCCATTGGTGCTCCCATCTTCCTCACCCAAATAGGAGTGGACAGCAGGTCTGTCGACTGCCATTGGCCGTTAGCGAGCATTTATTTCAACAACAAGAAAGCCCGTACCGTAGGCAGTTGTTTAGGATGAACTCCACCTCGCTTCTTTTGGTGAATCTGAAAATAAAGGTGTTTTTGCGAGACCTCCTGTATTCTCCACCCCTTATTCGGTGTCCAGATAGATATTTCCCATGACCGTGCGTACTAGTCCATTAGACGTCAGTCGCTTGGCGAAAAATCTCCCTACAAGTGATTTACTTATTATTTGGGTGACGTGCAGATGATGCAGATACACGGGGGAGCTATATTAAGCCAAAGGCGTCAAATGCCCCTGGATTTTTCGAAGGAAACTCCTTTTTATGTATGGTATATCTATTTTAGAGAGTATATTACATATATTAAAACAATTTTCTATAAATAAATTTATTTCTATATTTTATCTCATTCAAAAATTAAATTTTAGTTATTTATGTAATCCTTATATTAACTACCAAATATATAATTTTTTGGGAAAAAATAATTTCCTTTTATGTAATACACATAAATTTGTTGATAATATTTCTTATACCTGTTTTTATTTCTATAATTGAAATCGTATTTTTATCTTTTTTTTTTAAGGAAAATCGTTTTTTAATCTAATCCCCAATAAATACCGTACACTATTATATATATATATATATATATTTTATAATCTCTTTTATCTTTTTTTTTTTCCACAAGATTTTTCTCTATTCTAATTTTTACATAAAACTTCTTTGTTTCTTAGAATTTATTATATCATAGTATTTTAGGCTATGTTTAAAATTGGAAAAATAAGTTTCATATTAAATATATGTGAATTAATTTTGGGTGTATTTATATATACATATATTCCTAAATTTGTCTAACCAACCGAGGCTAGCTCAGTTGGTCCAAGATTTGAGGGATGAGTGTGTAAGTTTGGGGTTAGTCCAAAATTTGAGGAATGAGTGTGTGAGTTTGGGGGGTCAGGGGTTCAAATTTTGGTAGTGTGTGTGTGTTATTTTTCTTTAAATTTGTAGTAAGCGGTAGTCATTAGTTAAGCCCCACTTTTTTTAAAAAAAAAATTCCTAAATTTGTCTAAATGTTTTATATTTGTATTTTCTTAAGTTTTGTGATTTATATATCTGGTTATCAATTTATGAATTTTAAACATATGTATATAAGCGAGAAGTTTATAAATTTTGTGCCATTTCTTGCCTTCTACTAGTGTGTAAATTTTTATAAAAGTAATTGTTTTTCTATACTTTGAAAATTTGACTTTTATTTATGCCTACCGTGAACTTAATTTCTCGCTCAGCCACCGCGCATATATGAAAAGTTCTAATTGTACATTTCACTCCCCAAGTTTCTTCCATTCAAAAGGAATTTATAAAGATATATATCAAAACAAAATTTTTGCAGTAAGGGACCAAGTAATAATAATAATAATAATAATAATTATTACTACTAGGTATTTGCGGTGTTTTAAGTTGTCGAGTGAGTTCTGCCTATTATTATTATTATTAAAAGTTATTTTCGGTGTTTTAAGTTATCGAGTGAGTTCTGCCTGTCCATTAGTATAGAATATGGAACGACTTAAACAAGATAATATATATATATATATATATATATATATATATATATATGTATATGCTAAAAAGTGGGTTACGACTTAAACAAGACAATATATATGCTAAAAAGTGGGTTACACTGCACTCATAAGATAAAGTGGGTTGCACTACACTCATAAATTAAGTACGATAAGTTGAACACGACAAAACAAAACTTAATAAAAATTAGGTCATATTAAGTTCATAAGTTAAGTATAATGGACTGAATATGGCATGATACAACACGTTAGCTCGTAAACATGGCACACTAGTATGTTATACATTTTAGTTTCACGTATGGTTTTCAATCATTTTTCTTATCTTAAAGTTTTATTATTCATTTTTTTTTCTCTTTTCATAACTTTTCTCTTCTCCTTAATCATGCTCAACTCAAAATATAAAAACATCGCTACTAGTTTTTCTTTAGTTATATTTGAAATAATTTCGAGAAAAAAATTTGTACAATAACAATAGAGTAAAAGATTTTCCAATTAAATTGCTTAATTTTGGCTTGGATAGATTGGCATATCTAAGCATACGAGTTGACATGAGAGGGCCTAATATGTTGCAACATGGGTCAATAGATAGTGCGGGGGTAATAATTATGAAATTTACAATTGGTAATCATTTCTATCCCTTATATTTCATAAATTCCTTTTTTTTTTTAAAAATATTACACCGATATCCATTTCTTAGGTATATATTTCATGTTTAAAATATGTATAGTATATTGTAAATATTACCTATATAGTTTACATTTATAGTGTAATTTTATACCTATAGTTTACATTTTGAAATGTATACTGTTTTTTGGATTTGAGTTTTATTCATAGAATGTATACCATAGTATATATTTCGTATATCAAATACTTGTGGTATATATTTATCAAAAAATGGTATAAAAGTAGGTATTGATATGGAAAAAAGAAAAAAGAAAAAATGGGTATCTTTGTAAATATGATTAGAAAAAGGATATGCATGTACTTTTTTCCTAATGATTTAAGACTTAATTTGGACTAGCACAATAAGACATGTGTAAATGACATGGATATATATGACTCCTTTTCCTCTCCCATCTTGGATATTTTTAGGACTATTTTTTTTATAAGTTTTTTAAGACTAAAAAATGGGGCCTACAAGAATTAAAAGCCTCAAATACCCTACTTCCAACTCCATACACAACCTAATAGCCAACAGGCTCTATCTTAGATTTGATATAACTCACCCCACATACTTTTCGATAAAATTCATTTCTCTCCACTTGTCCTAACCTCAAATACTTATTGATTGTAAGTTTTTGATTATATAAAGTTATAAATTATTTACTTGACTGAAGGTTATACATGTTGTCTACTTATCAGTTCATTTAATTAATTTAACTTAATATTTATTTTTTCATTTTTTCAAACGGGACTATAGTTTATTTGTTATTAAGTATGCAGAGTTCTTTATGCCCGACTATAAAAACCCTTTAAGACTGCTCTTAAATTCAAAAATTGTTTACCCAAGTCCGTATTTAAGCTCTTCGATTGATTTTTCTCATAAAAAAGAACACAAAAATTTTCACAATGGCAAAAACTAGGTTAGCTGAAACTAAAAAAGAGTTTGCAAAATCTTCAGCTACAAAGTTGGTGGAGAAGAATAGGAAAGTCGCCATTTAAGTTCTCATTGTCAAAGAAGAAGAGTCTATCTAAGTCTCTATTACCGAAGAAGGATGAGAAAGTCACTCATCTAAGTCCCCCTTTGTACTTTTGTTACTTGTTATTTCAGGTCAAGTAGTTCTTGACTCTAATTTATGTATTATTTGATGACGTGGGATAAAGAACTACTTATATGTGATGTGCAGAAGACCATTACAACGATGCATTGTAAAAAAACATAAATATTTAAGCAAACTAATGTTTAGATCAGCATTATAGACCTCTTTTAAAAATTTCTTACCCATTATTAATCACGAATAGAAATTTTTGAAATAAACTACATAACTTTTGACTTTCAAATAGTAAGAGCTTGCTTGGATTCATTTTCGTTTTCTGCTTTTTGTTTTATCAAACAGAAAAATGAAAAAAAAAAATTAGAAGTTCGCTTGGCAACTTGTTTCTGTTTTAAAAAACTGTTACCAAAAATTTTAAAAAAATGGTAATAAAAAATTTCTAATATCATTTATTTTTAAAACAAATTTCAAAAACAAAAGAACATATAAATATTTGTATAGAAGTGCTGTAACACTACTAGGCCTCACCCGAAAGGGTTAGCTTGAAAATATTTTTGGATTTACAGACCACCACTTAAATACTTATGATCTTCCCAGAAGATATCCGATATGAGACTTGGAGCGTTATAATCTCCCATAATTAAGGGCCTAGTGTTTTCGTTTGTGGGTCCATATTCAATAACCCATGTATAATCCTTATGGGTGGGGTCCATATTCACCATGATTATGGTCCGTGGTAACCTTCCAAGGCCCATATAGGTATAGAATGGGTCGGCTCTGATATCAAATATAACGTTACTAGACCTTACCCAAAAGTGCTAACTTGAAAGTACTTTTGAGCTCACAAAAAATTATTATTTTGGTCCTATCTATGTCCTTATCTATGTCCTATTCTCAATGACTAATAAATGGGTTATGCCAAGCATGGTCAAAAAGCACATTTTTTTTCAACTTAAATTGTGTTATGCTAGCACGATAGAATATATTTGACAACTCTAGTAGAGCATAATACCACACCTTATAGATAGTAATAGGGCACACAATTTTCAGTTTGTATATAGAGATTGCATTTTTATTAGTAAATGATACTAATTAAGCATTTTAGTTGCCCCTTAAACTTATAATTATTAGTTTCTTATCGAGAAATTATGGAGAAATTTATGCTTTGTATCTGCTTTTTAAAACATTTTTCATAAATATCTGTTTTTAATTTTTCTTTCAAAAATACTCACTTTTATGATTCATATTTCATATGCAAAATATGAGTGGTACATACTGATAATGTAAATTTTATCTATGAGGTACATATTTCATGTATAAAATATGAACGGTATACATTTTAAAATGTATCAATTTTTAGTGTAATTTTTATTCATGAAATATAGACTACGGTATATATTTATTGCAAGAAATATATATTATGGTATACATTTCAGGTGTAAAACAGTGGTGGTCTATATTTCTCCAAAAAAAAGATATAAAAACAGGTATTTATGAAATAAAAGTAAAAAACGGGTATTTATGAAAATATAGTTTTAAAAATGTGTATTTATGAAATTTTCTTGAAATTATAATTGAAAACACTGTGTTTTGTAAAATTTTCGACAAAAAAACCCTTTCATATCCATAAATATCAAGAATTGCTTAGGATTGTACTTTTTTTTTTTTGGGTTATAAAACACCTTTAAATTTTACTATCATCAAATCACTCCTAATCTAATCGTGAAACGGAGAGAAACTGTTTAAAAGAAGACAAAATTTTTCCTTTATAAAAAGGTCCAGATACTATAAAACTGCCCAAACTTTATACATGTAACCAAATAAACTTAAACAAAATTGTCATACACTATACCATCTTTGGTAACCAATTTAGATTTTTAGAAAATGAGAAAGATTTTTAAAATAAAAAAAATAAAAAGAAAACGTTCAATTTTGTTTTTTCTTTTTGAAATATTTTTATGAGTAATTTAAAAGTACTTATAATTTGTCATGACTACTTAAAAATATGTGTTTTTTCCCCCCTAATTGAGGTTTTGATTTCAATTTTAACAATACAATTTTACCAAAACTACATAGTTTTGATAATTGGTTAAGTTTATTTTTATTGATTACCTGTATAATTTGATAAGCTTTAGTTTTTGGGTCCTTTTTAAGGGAAAAATTTTCTTTTTACTTAAAATCTCCCTAGTTTTAATATTACATAGGGGTTATTCGATAATAATCAAATTTGAAAGGATTTTTATAACATATTGGTAGAGTCCATAACAAATATTATAGTCCTTAATTTTAACCAATAAAATCAATTAGAATAGTCCTCTTACAGTAGGAGAGATTTTGCCTGTCCTATACTATAATTCTCCCAAATTACCCAATTTTTCTTTTTGTTTTTTCCACAGAAACCTCATTAAGGAGGTATTACAGGAATTACACCATTGATAATATTTTCATTTATACGCTTCACATTAATTTGATCATTTCCCATTTTGTGAGTAAGCCCACGTCTCCATGCAACCGGCATTTTCGGAACCAGCTTAATAAGAGGCCTAACTAACTAGTTGTCTAAGTTGTTAGAGCATTTATAAGAAATGACCTACAATTTAAAAAACGGGCCCTCTTTAAGCAAATCAATTTTCAAAAAATAAATCAATATATTTTGATATACTAAATACGAAAAAGTCATTTTTAAATAATTTTCAAAATTTGACAAATTTTTTATTTTTTTTATTTCAAGTAATATTTTATCACAAAAATAAATTAGCAACTAAAAATTTTGCATTTAGAATCAACTTGTCATTATTAATATAGTTTAAATTTAACTACAACTTTTAATATATAATGCGAAATAAGTTATTGCTAAAAGTATTTGTAGTAGCACCAACAAATATGATTTCTGTGGCTAAAACTTTTTACGTATAGACTTTGCAATTATAAGTAATTATTGTATTTATTCAACCACAAATTCTTCACTTTTTTTTTGGGTAAACAAAATTCTTCACTTTTGGTTGTGACTAATAATATTGTTCTTAATTCTTTCTTTTACTTTTGGGTGATATTTTCCACAACGTTAACAGAAATTTACTGGAGGCTGGAGGTATCGGCGAGTTAGCCTTTTGCCGAAGGCCCACCTCCAGTCAAGGTCTCCAAAAATTCCTCTTTTTTTTTTTTTTTGTAATATTTCCATTATAATATTTTTTTTAATTTTACGTTAAGGTTTTAACCAAAAAACGAAAAAAGAAACACCTTCAAAAAGGAAAAAATTTAATACTATATCCCTATTTTCTAGTCATTTTTAAATTTCAAAAGTCAAACAAAATTTTTTACATCAAACTTCAATGCAATTAAATATTCTAATTATGCATTATCTTTTCATATCTCCATAATTACTTTTTTTCAGAATTCATTTTTTTGATAAATCTTAATATGTTAACTAAATAATTGAAATTGACAAATGTTCTCTTTTATTTTCACCATCAACTTTTTTTTTTTCCAATCTATAATCTATTTTTTCTTTACTTAGATATACATATGTATATATATTCTCCATTCTATTTTGTAAAAAAATGAAAAAAAAATACTCAAATTTTCTTTCCTTCTCTTATGCTCTCTCTGGCAGTTTTTTTTTTTTTCCTTTTTGTTGCAGAGTTCTCAAAAATAAGAAAACACTAAAAGTAGGGATAAAAAATAGTTACTAGAAGAGTTTGATTTGAAGAAACTATTAATTGTTACTTGTTTGATTGGTCATAGTAGATTTTCAGGTTATGTATTTTTTTTTCACTCCTTTCTAATTACCTATTGAGCAATATTATTTCTCGAATTTCACATTAGCTATTTTATTTTCTTATACTGTTTTTTTGTAGTTAATTTGCTTTTAAAGCTAAGCAATTAGAATAAATTTATCTTTCAAGCCAAAAAGATAAAAAAAAAAAAATAGAATTGATATGTCTACTAGAAAATTTTTGTATTAATATAAGGAATTAGGTAGAGGTTAGGAGAAAAATAGAGATCTTGATTCAATCACAAAATAGTAATATTCATTGATGGTAAAATGAATCTTTTTTTTTTTTTTTTGGGTATTAAAATTTGGTTCGTTGTTGATGCTAAGTGATAGTATTTCAGTAAATTATTACAATAAATAATTACTTTTTTCTTTAACTTTTAAGAAAATCCTCGTTGGAGAATTTGCCTAAGGCCCTGAAGGTGCTTGATCTGCCCTGACTGGAGCTAGTTAGGACTGAAGTATATTTATGTTCATGCTAATCCTTTTGCTTTATAGAAGTATATCCCTTGAAAAATTTTAGTGAAGAGTTTTATTAGCTATTACTGTCTTACTGAACCGTCGTTCTAGTAGCTTGGTACGTTGATTTATATTATTCTTGTTGAAGATGCTAAAAGTTACGCAGCAATAATGGAGGTGCTTCCCTTTCTCCTACGATATCTGTATTGGTGCCTATTCCACCAACTCCAGTACTAAAAATAAAGCTGCATACGCAGAGACAAAACAAAAAATGTCACGTTTTTTTTTTTATTTTAATTATGAAGAAATATCCACTGCTCACAGTCACTCATTATGTTTGTTATTTACTTCTCTTCTCTTGCCTTTGCCCAGTTGTGAGCCTCATTAGGCCCGTCCGTTTTCTTGCCTGTTATAATACAATATCCACCATGGATCATGCCCGTTCTCATTCCGTGGTTACTCCAATAGGCCCAGTAGCTAATTGCGCATAATCTCTGATGAGTTATCATAGTTAATGTCCCCATCTTAAATGTCGTTTTCTTCTGTAAGTACATGATCGAATATACAAATATTTTGCAGTGGGTATATCACTGATGGGGATTCCAACTCTTATTCATCTTTTTTAATATCACGTTACATGGAATTATTTAAGTTTTATCAGTTACATAATAATAACTCACATGTTATGTAAGGTGGTATTTACTATTAAAGAGTAGGATAAGATTTATGTTACGTAGTTTTATTTTTAAATGATAGACTATGGTACACTAACATTACTTAATTGCGATGAATGTTATTAAATCTATCTCAATATTAATTCATATGCCACATCAGAATCTTAAAGTCAATCTTCGTCTGAAGATATTCATTCAGTGTTTCTCTGGAAAAACTATCTCACACTACTAGAACAACCTCCTAAGTCTAATAAAGGCTAAAAAAAAATCTTTCTTTCACATCTTAGACAAAATACTATGAGATGCTCTACCTAAAACTTCTAACAATATGCTTTTAAACAGGGCTCAACTTCTTCACTAATATAGTATCTGTAAGTCAACATTTAAGAATGATTAATATTGATTAGATGACTTTAAGATCAATTTAACTCGTTAACTAATCAAAAAAATTAATCTGAAGAATAAATGTTGATTCTGTCGCGACGTTGCAACATAAAACAATCATATTGTAACATAAAAAGAAAACGAAGACTACTTTCTTGAAATGAAAATTTTAATTCCCATTGCTAATATTAGCAATATTTTTGACAGCTTATAAATCAATTATAATCAATAAAAAAAAAGTAGAATCAGTAGAAAAATATTAAGAAAACTTCAATAATAATTAATCAATCAAAATCTCTTCAATTATGGAATTTTCTTAACAAGATATGAACAGTTCCATAGATTAATTAGGTAGTTACCCAGTATCTATTATAGAGCATCAAAACCTATCCATGTATACGTGATTGGCATTAAGTGTAAAAACCCGGAATTTTCGAGGGTAATTTGGGCATTTTACCAATTTTCCGGATAAAATATTGTGGGGACTAATTTGCAAAAGTTTTGTTCGGGTGGACTAAATTGCAAATTTTGGGGGACCAGATTGATAGAGATTTGAAATTTTGGGGACTTATGTGCAATTTTTGAAAAATTGCACAGCCCAATAAAAGGGGGCCACGTGCCTCCTTTTTTTTTTCAGCTCTCTCTCTCTTCTCTCTCCTCCCTCCCCCGAGCTCTCTCTCTCTCCCTCGTCTCTCTCTCTCTCGGCCGAGTGGCCCAGATCCGCCGCAGGACCGCCGCCCGGCGTCGTCCGCCCGCGCCACCTGCCG
>JXTB01000104.1:0-39537 GCA_002914805.1 Parasponia andersonii | reverse complement strand
TAGTGGTGTATACGAACTGTGGGAGTGGTTCACGGGATGGAATTCCAAATGTTTTTATTTAAATGGACTGATTTTATAAAAACTAAAACTTTTGACACTTTTCAAATAAATTAAGGAATTTCCCACCAAGTGAGATTCTCCTTTTGCCACTAGCCCGGGTTTTGGGTCGTGACATTAAGAGATCACACAAAAATAGGAATCAATCAATCAAAGGACTATATTTATAAAAAAATAATCCATCTTAATTTTTGCATATTAAATCATAACATCAATTATTTTTAAGACAAATATTCAATTAATTTGATTAGAATTTCGCAATCTCTAAATATATAATCGTAATCCCTATGCATATGTAAGACAAATACAATTTGGCTACATATTATAATATAAACAACTCAAACCAATCATATTGCATTTTGAAACATGCGAACATATACTTTTTTTTTTTTTTTTACAATTTTTAATTTTTTCTATATTTGAAATTTAAAGAATCCAGTTTTCCAGAAAACATGTTGATAATTTTTTCTGTTTCCATTTCCTTCATAGTTCATAGATTCATAGTTACGATTCAACAATATATTGCCCATTAATAAAATGAGCGCCTTATAATGATTAATGGAATTCCTGTACGATTAAATGAATAAATTACATATTGACATACTATTAAGTACAATAAAGTAAGAGTAGTTGGTGTATATTTCCAACTTCACCAAAACACTATTTTTTATTTTTATGGTCACAAGACTAATTGATAACCACTCAAATGTTTGAGGTCTAGATTTCAATTTCCCTCTCACCATCAATGTCAAAAAAAAAAAATAAATAATAATAATAACAATAACATTTTTGTTTTAATAGAAAGTTAGATGGTAATTATTAAAAAATGTTGAGAGCCCAGGAAAGAAAGAAGAATAATTATTGTAAGTTGTAATTTTTTTTTTCCCTGAAGTAAGGAGTAGGTATTGTAAGTTATAACCTAATATCTTCGTTAAAATATAATTGAGTGTCCTGCTTGTCCTTTTCAAAATAACAATTATAATAGTAACATGTATGCGTTACTTGACTTCTTACGGATAGATTACGAATTCACATTTTCGTTACAGAAACTAAAAAGGCATGGGCGCAATGTAAAAATCCGGAATTTTTGAGAGTAATTTGAACATTTTATCAATTTTTCGGATAAGATATTGTGGGGATTAATTTGTAAAAATTTTGTACAGAGGGACTAAATTGTAAATTTTGGGGGACTAGATTGATAGAGATTTAAAATTTTGGAGACTTATGTCAAAAATTGCACATCCCTATAAGATTGGGTCTCGTGGCCCTGCTCAACCGATCCTCTCTCTTCTTCTCTCTCTCTCCCAGAAACTCTCTTTCTCTCTCCTCTCTCGGATTTCTCTCGGCTGCGCCACCGTCGAAGGCCGCAGGACTGCCGCCCAGCCACCGTCCGGGCCGCCCACCAACCGGCGTCGACTCGCCGAGCTGCCGCGTACCTCCGCCGGTCATCCGCAGCTGCTGTCGGCCACCAGATCGCCGGAAAAAGCCATTGATGTCGTTTTGACCCATTTTGGATTTTTGGCCGCCAGCGACGATTCCGGCCACCATTCAGCCTCAAACCGGTCCCGTTGGATTCGTATCGTCGTAAGGATCATCAATGTATATATATCTCAACTCTATTTTGTCCGGATTGAAAGTGCCATTTTTGGGCATTTCAAGTTTATGGTTGTTGTTCTCGATCTGGCCGTTGGATTGTGTTTTTGACTATATTTTTGGAATGTACTCTGAAAATAGAGAAGTTTGATATATATATTGTGTAGTTTAGTGATCGGCACGAAAATCGAGATCGGACGGTCAAGATTTTATCTTGTTTTGCATGCCACCGGTCCGGTGTGGGCCCGGACCCGAATCGGACAAGTTATATGTCCAACCTAGCTATTTTAGGTGCTAGGAATTCAGTGAAGAGGTCCGTTTATGGAATTGAAGCTCCGGTGAGAAAGTTAGTTTTTCGCAAGAGGACGATCAAGGGCTTGGAATTGGTTTGTGACCCTCCGGACGATCGTCAACAACACCTTAAGGACTCAATAGCGTGGTGTCACTATTCTGTTGAGGTAGGGGTTTAGTTACCTTCGTTTTATACCGTTTTTGTGTTAAAACTTATTTTCTGCAGCATATAAGAACAACTGTGTTTTAATGATTTGAATTATATGTGATGGAATCTGGTTATACGATATATACTGTATTGCTCTGGGAATTTGCTGTGTGCAGGTTATTTTGGGTATATAAAAAATAGAGCCGTTATGCTGCCCGTTTTTCTATAAAACCTTATTATGCATGTTTAACTGAAAAACCAGAGTACAGTAGCTTTTACACTTCAGTTTTGTATTGCACGTGTCATAGGATCATACATGAGCACTGTGTTAGCATCGTGGGTTTTACAGTGTGGCGCTGCATGCCCCACCGTCGATGAAAGTCCGTAAACTCGTGCGAGGTCTTGTTACTTCTGATTACCTCCCCATTTGGTAGGTGTAGGCAATTCGGTTACCCCTCCAGGTTTGGTAGGTGACACATGGGTGTCCCCTCCGGGTATGGGCTTAAGTATCAGGCAGGCTGTTAAGTACACTTAGTGCCATCATCCTGGGTTTTCACAAATGAGAGGATGTGAGCTCATGGGTATGGGTTGATTTGTGTCATATGCATATGGATTGATGGTTTTGATTATACTGTTTTATATATATTGGCTCCCGATTTGGATTCTATATATATGTGTGTGTATGTTTTGGATTTGAATTAGCCATGCAGGAGATTCCCATCACTGAACTGTTTTTCCCCGAGGTAACTATTTTCCTACTGGGCATTATATGCTCACCCCCCCTACCTTCCTCCTCAGGTAGTGTCCAGTGCGATCTTGGTGATCAAGAGGAGTAAGAGGTCATCCTGATTGCAGTTCGCCTCTTGGTAATGCTAGGAGTTTGTTGTCGTAATCTTTGGACTATTTGGATTTTGTGTTAGCATTGAACCAAGATTACTGCTTTCTATTTTGTCTTCAAACTTATGTATGCCATTCTGGTGTTTGACTTTTGATGGATGATGATGATACTGGGTTTTGTATTTAATTTCATGTTTTTAAGTAATTGTTCAATCTATGTTTGATGGTGTATACGAACTGTGGGAGTGGTTCACAGGATGGAATTCCAATTACTTTACCTAAATGGACCGTTTTTATAAAAATTAGAACTTTTGACACTTTTCAAATAAATTAAGGAATTTCCCACCTTTGTGAAATTCCCCTTTTGCCACTAGCCCGGGTTTTGGGTCGTGACAGAAATTTTTGGTATCAGAGCTTTGAGTTTAACAGCTCAGACATATCACCATTAAACTAGATTGAAGTTGTTTTTATGACAAGCATGCATCATTATCGCACTAACAGTTTGGCATATTGTTTCAGACTTTTAAGGATGCCTCCTAGAAGAGTTCCGAGGCACCAGCCAGATGCCGAACCTCCGCGTCCGGATTTCACTCATTTGATTGAGGCAATGTAGCAAGCATTCGTCCAGATGAGCTATCCAGACTATCAGCCTCCAACTCCGAGGGAACGTCAGTTGGATCAGGCTGATCACCTCCAACAGTTCATGCATCTCCAGCCAGGGCAGTTTGATGGTAGACCAGAAGCTCTCACGGCAATTGCTTGGTTGGGTGAGATGGAGAGACACTTTCGAGCCCTTAGTACTCCGGTTGAGTTTTGGGCTGTATTTGCTGTTACCCGTTTGACAGGGAGCGCCATTCGTTGGTAGGAGACAGTGGAACAGATGCAAGATGTAGTGGGCTTGACTTGGGGAGACTTTGAACGGAGTTTCAAGGCCTAGTATGCCAATGAGGATCAACAAGATGAAGTTGCGAACTGATTTGAGACTTTGACCCAAGGTAACATAACGGTGAATGAGTACCTGATAGAGTTCACTGAGTTGGCAAGTGTTACTCTTATACCGGGTACGAGTGAGAAGTACCGAGTTGCTAAGTTTAGGAGTCGTCTGAATCAGAATATTTTCAACAGGATTGGCACTCAGACTTTCCATACTTTTCCTGAGATTGCAGTGGCTGCCCAGCGGGCAGAGGCTATAGAAGAAAGTTTGGATTCCAGGAGGAACCAACGGAGAGAAAATGACAAGAAAGCCACCAGAAGAAACCAGGGGCAGTGGTCAGCCCAGGGTACTCCGAGCAGTGGGAGCTCAAACAGTAGTGGTTCTTCTGGGGGTGGCAGAGGTAGTCCGTATGGAGGATGTTTTGTTTGTGGCCAGCAGGGTCATCAAAAGAAGGAGTGTCCTAATCGTCTGCAGAAATCTCCTCTTTCTCAGGGAGGACTGTAGAGGAGCCAGTCAGGTTCTGCTTCTTATCAGTGTACTTAGGTATGGCCGCAACAGTCACAGGGTGCTTCGCAGGCTTTCACTTCCCCTCAGCCTTATCAGCATCAGTACCGCCCTCAGGGTTTTACTCAGAACTTTCAGACTCCTCAGGCCTCAGGGAGTCAGGGTAGGCATGGATATGGCAGTAGTGGTGCAGGATCCAGCAGCAGCCGTCCTGGCGAGGGAAGAGGCAACAAAGGGAAAGGAAAGGTGACTGGCCAAGCCTATGCTTTTATTGGAGCAGACGACACTCAGGATCGCACCGGCCGAGGTGTTGTTGACGGTATGATCCTTCTTTCACACTCTTGGGCACATGTTTTATTTGATACTGGTGCATCCCATTCATTCATATCCTTATTGTTTGCTCAACTGTTGGGGTTGGAATTTTCTGATTTGGATTATGTATTGTCGTTGGGTACACCTTTGGGAGGAATGGCCGATGTTTCTAGTGTGTGTAAGTCTTGTCGGGTTGTGATTGGTGATAGGAAGCTTCTTGTTGATTTGATTGTGTTGCCGATGAGATAGTATGACGTGATACTCGGTATGGATTGGTTGTCGAAGTATCGAGCCGTTGTGGACTGTCATAAGAAGTGGGTGACTCTTTTTCCTAGTGATGGATATCCTATTGTCTATCAGGCTGGGATGAGTCCGTTGAAGCCTAGTCCTGTTCTGAAAGCGTGCATGGGTGGAAGGAAGAAACTTGAGTGTTATGGGAGCTTATTTGCCATGGATGGTAAGGTGAGGATAGACAATCAAGACCTATGGATTCCGGTGGTGTGTGAGTATTCGGAGGTATTTCCTGAAGACTTACTGGAGTTACCTCCTGATAGGGAGATCGAGTTCTGTATTAAACTAGTTTCTGGGGCTCAGCCAGTTTCTATTCCAGCCTATCGAATGGCACCTGCTGAGATGGAAGAATTAAGAGAACAGTTGGATGATCTATTTTCCTAGGGCTTTATTCGCAGTAGCACTTCTTCTTGGGGTGCTCCTATTTTGTTTGCGAAGAAAGCTGATAGTTCGTTGAGACTTTGTGTGGATTACCGGAAGTTGAACCAGTTGACAGTGAAGAACAAATATCCCTTGCCAAGGATAGATGAGTTATTTGATCAACTCGGTGGTTCAAGATTCTTCTCCAAGATCGATTTGAGATCCGGTTATCATCATTTGAAGATAAGGGAGGATGATATACCGAAGACAGCATTCAGAACCCGATATGATCATTTTGAGTTTTTGGTGATGCCATTTAGTTTAACGAATGCACCCGCAGCCTTTATGGATCTCATGAATCGGATTTTCAGGCCGTTTTTAGATCGTTTTGTGGTTATGTGCATTGACGATATCCTGGTGTATTCCAAGACTCGAGAAGAATATGCTGAACATCTAGGGTTAGTACTCAAGACCTTGAGAGATCATCAGTTGTACGCCAAGAAATCGAAGTGTGACTTTTGGATGTCAGAAGTGAAGTTCTTGGACCATGTGATTTCTCACAGAGGTATTTCAGTCGATCCCACTAAGATCGAAGCTGTTCTGGAGTGGAAAAGACCGAGAAATGTGACGGAAGTATGTAATTTCCTTGGATTTGCAGGCTACTACCATTGTTTTGTGCAAGATTTCTCGAAAATTGCTTTGCCTTTGACGAAGTTGACCAGGAAGGACGTCAAGATTGTTTGGGATCACGAAAGTGAAGAAGCTTTTATCAGATTGAAGTAGAGTTTAATCACTGCACCTATTCTTACTATTCCTGACAGTAACGGACTTTATGTGGTGTATACCGATGCTTCAAAGACGGGTTTAGGATGTGTTTTGATGTAGAATGGTCGAGTTGTGGCTTATGCTTCTCGTCAGTTGAAGCCATATGAAATGAACTATCCCACCCATAATCTGAAACTTGCAGCAGTGATCTTTGCCTTGAAAATTTGGTGATGTTACTTGTATGGTATAAAGTTCGACATATTCTCCGATCATAAGAGTTTGAAGTATCTCTTTACCCAGAAGGATTTGAACTTGAGACAGCGAAGATTGGTTGAGTATATAGAGGATTATGACTTTAACCTACAGTACTATCCTGGTAAGGCCAATGTTGTAGCCGATGCACTGAGTAGGAAGCCTCGTGGTGCACTAGTTACACTGGTGTTTGAAGATTGAAAAAACTCAGTTACGATTGGTGATTACAACTTGCAGTATTTCGAGAATGAAGGGGTTGCTTGCCTGAGCAACATTGTGATTTCACCATCTCTTCTCCAGATTGTCCAGTAGAGTCAGTGGCAAGACAGGGAGTTGAAGACAACCTGGAACCGACTTCAAAATTGTGAACAGTTAGATGGTTGGAGCACTAATAGAGAAGGATTTTTGCGAGGTCTTGTTACTTCTGATTACCTCCCCATTTGGCAGGTGTAGGCAATTCGGTTGCCCCTCCAGGTTTGGTAGGCGACACATGGGTGTCTCCTCTGGGTATGGGCTTAGGTATCAGGCAGCTGTTAGGTATACTTAGTGCCATCATCCTGGGTTTCCACAGATGAGAGGATGTGAGCTCATGGGTATGGGTTGATTTGTGTCATGTGCATATGGATTGATGGTTTTGATTATATTGTTTTATATATATTGGCTCCCGATTTGGATTCTATATATATGTGTGTGTATGTTTTGGATTTGAATTAGCCATGCAGGAGATTCCCATCATTGAACTGTTTTTCCCCGAGGTAACTATTTTCCTACTGGGCATTATATGCTCACCCCCCCTACCTTCCTCCTCAGGTGGTGTCCAGTGCGATCTTGGTGATCAAGAGGAGTAAGAGGTCATCCTGATTGCAGTTCACCTCTTGGTAATGCTAGGAGTTTGTTGTCGTAATCTTTGGACTATTTGGATTTTGTGTTAGCATTGAACCAAGATTACTGCTTTCTATTTTGTCTGCAAACTTATGTATGCCATTCTGGTGTTTGACTTTTGGTGGATGATGATGATGCTGGGTTTTATATTTAATTTTATGTTTTTAAGTAATTGTTCAATCTATGTTTGATGGTGTATATGAACTGTGAGAGTGGTTCACTGGATGGAATTCCAATTACTTTACTTAAATGGACCGTTTTTATAAAAATTAGAACTTTTGACACTTTTCAAATAAATTAAGAAATTTCCTACTTTTGTGAAATTCCCTTTCTGCCACTAGCCCGGATTTTGTGTCGTGACACGCAAAACATGAAATAATAATAATTAAAATTTAGACTAGTTTAGACCGTCTTAACTAATATTAGAGATACACGGAATATACAATGACATATCATTATTTTTAATCATTCATTGTGTGTATAACGACGTATCATTAATTTTAATCATTCATAATTTTTGAAATAAAATTTTATTATATGATTCAAAATATATGTCACATTATTGCGTATATATTTTTATGTATATTATGTATGTCTTTAATATTATTCTTGTAGTTATGTGCACGTAATTAGCATTGCTTGACAAGAAATTAAGAATAAAAATATATAAAGTAATTTAGTATCCCCAATAAAAACAAGACACTGCTAAAGTAAGCATATCTAAGTTCTTAGAAATTAGAATCCGTCGGTAACGGGATATTTTGTGAGTAATAACACCACGGCACCAGCGACAAGACACAGTACTAGGGAATTGTTGACACAGGGCCGATTTATTATTGGAATCTAATGTCTATTTTATCGTATTTAATTCATTTGCTGAGAAAATTTAAGACCAAATTACTAAACGAGGACATGAAATGAATATATGGAATTTATTTCCCACTTTGTTTTCCTAATATAATTGTTTTCACTTCTTGTCATTTTCATATTTATCCAAGAAGTCGAGGATTTATTCACTTCCGAAATTTAAAAAAAAAAAGAAAAAAGCCTCTAGGTCGGATTTGTTGTATATATGAGTGTGCGAAGTAGCTTATGTGAGTGGACCATTTCGCTTTTTATCTCTCCCAAAATTCAGTTTTCCGTAAGTACGTACCAATCAAACTATTAATAAATTGCAGTACTTTGAACATTCATATCCATTTGGGGCTAAAAGTTAAAGTTAAAATTTTATAAAAAAAAGAGGTTTTCCACGGTCGCCAATCCTCGAATCATTGTTAATTTTTTTTAAAGCCAAATTGACTATTCTTTAGTTCTCAGTATTCTTCTGAAGTCAGCTTGTTCACATTAAGCAGTTTGTCTAATGAAGAACAAGTGTGAACATCATATATTCAAAGTTTGACTTAGACCACTATTCATTACTCACGCATTTTAGGAACTGAATTTCCGACCAACTATCTAATTTCCACTCTATTTAATGAACTAGCCCATTGGATATAGAACCATAGTTAATTATGTGATCATAGTTAATTATATCCACCATAAATTTGATTAAAAAAATTGACATTCTTTATTAAGAGTTAGTTTTTAACAAATTGCAAATTCACCAGAAGTTATTTCTCTTTAATTTAATAAATGAAAGGTGGTCGACCTATAACGTACACAATTTTTTTAAGGAGAAATCTACGTAATTCTTTTTAAGAGAAAAACTCCAATCAATCAATCTATGGATTATCATCTACATACACTCGTAGGAGAAAGAAATGGACTTATTCAGGTAGTAAATACGATACACATAATAATAAAGATAAATGTAACTTTTCCCGCCAAAAATCATGGATGGACAACAGTAAACCAATTTTGTTTTATTTATTTATTTTTATTCTCTATTTATTGCTTTGACAGATAATCTTATGATATTTTTATTTTCTGGAGGAATATTGCTGATAGTTGGAGAGATTGATTCCGTAATCAAATAGATAAAACAAATAGAAAAGTTTGGGAGAGGATGAGAAAGCATTCTTTTGGTTTTGTTTTCTTTTGGGAGTTGTTTGCTTTATGGACTACACAATTTTTAAATACAGCTTATATTATTTTATTTTATTTTTTGTTTGATTTTTAAAAAGTGAGCTATAATTATGACCAGGTGTCACGTTCTTAAAGTATGGAAACATCCAATATATTTACTTACTTCCTTCCTTCATACTCTGTCACTGAAATTTTATTGATCATATACATACAACTGGACAAAAAAGCTTTACATTCACAGTACTACGCGTTTTGATTTCTTGAATTTGAAAGCAAAAGAATTAATTGCAACCTTAATTCAGTCCCTTTGATATAAACTTTAACTATTTTATGAATACATTATGACACATTCGAAAGAATCAGACGTACCTTCACTCTCATCTCCACCAAACTTATTATGAACCAATCCAACCAATGAAAGTTAATGAAAAACACACGTACACGTACGCACTCATACCAATTAAATTCAAGTACTAATAAACACATGCATCATGCATGCGCATGATGATATTATATAACCGGCCGTTTAGTAACTACTCCGACGATGGCTTGAACCATGGCCTGATGAAGACCCGGAGCTGTCGGGAGACCCTCCGCCGGCCGCAGCAACAGCAACGGCTGCGCCAGCTGCAGCGCCGCCATGACCGTAGGCACCGCCGCCGCCGCGACTACTTTGCTCTTCTTCGGACTCCTCGACACAAGGAGCAGCGGCGGGGATCAGTACAGGCTTCTTCTTCTTCTTAGCGAGGCAGAAGAGGCCGACCAAGATGAATGCCAAGAAGAAAGCGCCGCCCAGGGAGACGCAGACTGCTATAATTGTGGTGTGGTTGCCTCCGCCTGGAGGCGGAGCCACGATCTCGGACGAAGGCGGGATGCCGTTTATGGTAGGCGAAGGAGGTCCGAAATTAGGCGGGGCTGGCGCATAGCCGTGAAACGACGGCGGCTGTGCTTGAGGTGAGCCGGGGTAGGGCCCTGGCGGCGGTTTGGAGTAGGGTTCCGGGGGTTGAGCTGGAGGAGTACTCTTACTTGGCTTAGGGGGGTATGGTTTTGGTGGCTGGGCCGGTGGGGTACCCTTGCTTGGCTTAGGGGGGTATGCTTTCGGCGGCTGAGCCGGTGGAGTACTCTTGCTTGGCTTTGGGGGATGTGCGGAATTGGGTGGCGACGCCTTGGCGGGAGTTGGGGCCTGTGGAGGCGACTTTGGTGGATACGATATTGGTGGAGTTGCCTTTGGTGGCGAAACTTTTGGAGGCGAGAACGTTGGTGGGTAAGTTTGTTTCTGAGGCGGCGCCGCTGCAATTGGCGGAGACACAGTTGGTGGCTGCGGATAGTATTGGTGGTGGTCCGGTGGCGGCGGAGGGGGTTCGGGATAAACATGGTGAGGTGGCTTTGCGGAGAGTGTTGGCGGCGGCGGAGGCGATGAATAGACGTAGTGATGATCCGGGGTCGGTGGAGGTGATGGTGATGGTGGAGGAGGAGAGTAGTAAGGATAGCCCATTTTTCCAACTACTAAGTTTGGAGATATAAACTAGAATCCAAATTGAAAGACAAAGATGGATTTGATGATGACTGTGTGGAGGGCAGTGGGGGGCTATTTGTACTAGTTGTAAGACACTCAAAAACCTTGAAAGCCTCCATATATGTCCCGGCCCCCGGGTCCCAATTAATCTATTATTATTACTACTAATAGTAAACAAACGATAATATGGAGTTGCTGTATGGTTTGACGTCATATGTGCCGAGTTGTCGTTACATACAAAATAAACAAATATAGAGAATCCCACTGTGTTTAGAACGAAAGAATCATCTTTAATTGCTGATGTCCCAATTAACTTTTAGATATTAATCCTTACACTATTTGGGGTTTGGGTTTGGTCCATAACGGCAGCTACATAAACTTTGAAATTTGAGTATACATACGTTGAGAGAAGCACGTGATGAATATCTCCGTTAAGACTTGGAAATAGCTATCATCATTGCATGACTATAATTTATGTTTTTTAATCGAACTAGTGCGGCTTTATTCTCTCACGGTTGTAATTAATAACATCAAATTGCATAAATTTAGTCGATTAAATTACAATTCTTTACCTAACTAACTCCTTTTTTTTCTTCCGAGAAAGGATAACTTCGATACAAGTATTGCGATTTTTCACGGAACCTAATACGGGGCTACTCTTAAAGTCCCATGTGATTTAATGGTTAGTGTACCAAGTAAACTACCATTAAATTCTTTTAAATAGACAGGCTTTTGGACTTTTTACACAGCTAGAGAGAGATAAAAGTGAAAAAAAAAAAACAAAAAACAAAAACAGTTCATGACTTTCAGTTATAGGCACGTACGGATCGTAGCGGCTTTTCCCATTCTCTGCTCACGCAATGCGATTGTAGAAAAACATGGTTCCATTCCAACATTTTTTTAGCTCAGTTTAGTTTAATTTAATTTTTATTTTAATTTTCTCCCATAAGCAATTTTTTTTTGTTGTTGTTTATGACACGTTTTTTTTTCCTGAAGGATATATGACACGTTTTATTTGTTTGCATATATGATGTTCAATTTTTCAAAATAGTCATTAGTTGTTGCTTCTATGATAGTTCAATTTGGTTACACCTTATATAAATATGCACATTCACTTTGTTCGGCTGATCGAGTCTATCATGATAAATTAGAATAAATTTAAGATTTAGATAAGTAATAAAGTACAACATTCAAACGAAAAAGGGTGAAATTTACAGTTCTTGTGGTGAAAAAATAACATAATAAAAATTAACTCTAATCACATGATAATTGCTTAAACATCAATTAATTAATCTATTTTTACATGCGAAAAATTGACTCAAAAAATTGCCTCAAGTCAGCCAAATTATACAACTATATATGTAGTCATGTGCTGTGATATGAAGGCTGCTACTACACTGCAATTTGGATAAGGAAACAAAAACAGTAGATTCCCAATGAGTAAACCGGAGGGCATATAAGGACCAAAACAATTACACACAAAAAACAACTACTAAAGGGCTAAATTCCATATGGGGCTGGCGTCTTTGCTAATTAATTAGTGCTATTTCAGTCTTTATAATGGCAAAAGCCACCTAAAACGTGATACGGTTTGCTTTACTTACGTGCAATGCACCTTAAAATTTCAACATTTCTACTGGTCAAGAAAAGAGACGCATATATTACTCATTAAAAAGTACTGCAACTTGGGTTTGTTTTGGACCTACTTGATTCGGCCCTTATACCCGAATATTATTGTATATGATCTTCTTTTTAATATAGGCCACTTCCTGAGTTCCTGAAATTATTTGACAAGCTTTATTAGGAAACTTCGTTTCAATGGAATAAAAATCTTATCGTTATCGGTTATTCAAACCTTACATGGCACATTCCATTTTTCCTATTTTTGATAATTAGTCGATTACATTTTTTTTTCGAGATAAATTTATGATCAGTTATAAAAACTTACTTTCCAGTACTGATTCATTTTATTCAGATCTTGAAGATAATTTCTCAAATCTTCATTATTTATGGCATCAGGAAATGACATCATGAAACATTACTTCTAATTTGCCACATAGCAGTGGCATGGGGAGTCCAGTGGGGCCACATTGGATTTTAGAAATAAAAATTACGGTTAATGGTAAGAATGCTCCATAAACTATTAAATTTGTGACAATTTAATCTTTGAAATTTTAATTGTAACAATTATGTCACGACCCAAAATTCGGGCTAGTGGCAGAAAGGGGAATTTCACAAAAGTGAAAAATTCCTTGATTTATTTGAAAAATATCAAAAGTTCTAGTTTTTATAAACACGGTCAATTTAAATAAAATAATCGGAATTTCATCCCGTAAACCACTCCCACAGTTCGTATACACCATCAAATATAGATTGAACAATTACTTATAAACGTGAAATTAAATACAAAACCCAACATCATCATCATCCACCAAAAAGTCAAATACTAGAATGACATACATAAGTTTGCAGAAAAAATAGAAAGCAATAATCTTGTTTCAATGCTAACCCAAAAAAAATAAATCCAAATAGTCCAAAGACTACGACAATAACTCCTAGCATTACCAAGAGATGAACTGCAATCCGGATGACCTCTTATTTCTCTTGATCACCAAGATCGCACTGGACACCACCTGAGGAGAAAGGTAGGGGGGTGAGCACACAATGCCCAGTAGGAAAATAGTTACCTCGGGGAAAGACAATTCAATGATAGGAATCTCCTACATGGTTAGTTCAAATCTAAAACATACACATATGTATATATATATAATCCAAATCAGGAGCCAATATATATAAAACAGTGTAATCAAAATAATCAATCCATATGCACATGACACAAATCAACCTACACCCATGAGCTCACATCCTCTCATCTGTAGAAACCCAGGATGATGGTACTAAGTGTACCTAACAGTCTCCCTGATACCTAAGCTCATACTCGGAAGGGATACCCATGTGTCGTCTACTAAACCTGGAGGGGCAACTGAATTACCTACACCTACCAAATGAGGAGGTAATAAGAAGTAACAAGACCTTGTGCGAGTTTACGGACTTTCACCGACGGTGGGGCATGCAGCGCCACACTATAAAACCCACGATACTAACACGGTACTCATGTATGATTCTATGACACGTGCAATACAGAACTGAAGTGTAAAAACTACTGTACTCTGGTTTTTCAGTAAAACATGCATAATAGGGTTTTATAGAAAAAAGGGCAGCATAACGGCCCTATTTTTGATATACCCAAAATAACCTGCACACAGCAAATTCCCAGAGCAGTAAAGTATATATAGTATAACCAGATTCCATCATATATAATTCAAATCATTAAAAATACACTTGTTCTTATATGCTGTAGAAAATAAGTTTTAACTTAAAAACGGTATAAAACGAAGGTAACTAAACTTCTACCTCAACAGAATAGCGACACCACGCTATTAAGTCCTTAAGGTATCGTTGACGATCACCCGGAGGGTCGGGAACTAATTCCAAGCCCTCGATCGTCCTCTTGCGAAAAACCAACTTTCTCATTGGAGCTTCAAGTCCACAAACGGACCTCTTCACTGAATTCCTAGCACCCAAAATATCTAGGTTAGACATATAACTTGTCCAATTCGGGTCCGGGCCCACACCGGATCGGTGGCACACAAAAAGAGACAAAATCTTGACCNTATATATCAAACTTCTCAATTTTCCGAGTACATTCAAAAAATGCAGTCAAAAACACAATCCAATAGCCGAATCGAAAACTAAAATTTAAAAACTCAAAAATGAAAATTTTTGATCTGGACAGTATGGGGTTAAGATATATATACCTTGATGATCCTTGTGACGATACGAATCCAACGGGACCAGTTTGGAGTCGAATGGACGCCAGAATCTTCGCCGGCGGCCAAAAATCCGAAATGGGTCAAAATGACTTTTATGGAGTTTTCTGGCGAACCGGTGGCCGGCGGTAGCTGCTGATGACCGGCGGAGGTGCACGATAGCTCGGCGAGTCGATGCCAATCAGTGGGCAGCCTGGACGATGGCGGGGCGGCGGCGTGACTTCCTTTGGCCGAGAGAGAGAGAGAGACGAGGGAGAGAAAGAGAGAGAGAGAGATCTGGGGGGGGGGAATGAAACGAGAGAGAGGAGAGAGAAGGGAAATATATGTAATCTGATTTTTTCCTTTTAAAAAATGAGTTTTTACAAATTAAGCCTTTGAACTTTCTAGTTAGAAGCAATTTTGTCCGTAAACTATCTAATTATAATCTATTTTTAAATTTTTAAACAAAAAAAACGTGAAGAACACTGATAACATCTAAGAGTATATATTTAAATGGTGATTTGAGAACATAAAAATAATTGATCAATCATAGAATTTTTTTTCCCTAAATTTACAGCTCTAAGAAAAAAAAATACAAATAATATATTTTTTCTTTTCTCTAAATCCTTTTGGTCTCATATATGTTTTTAATTTAATAAAAATAATAAGAAATTGCAATTTAGACATTTTAGGGACCAAATTTCTTTAAATCAGAAAATTTAGAAGCTTAATTGCCACAATTAGAAATTTGAAAACCAAATTGCCATATTTTGAATAGTTCAGTGACCATTTGTGCCATACATAAAGCCTAAAAATTAATCTATGTACCTTTTGTAGTGTTTCTATTTTTTAATCCAATTTTCTTCAAACGATTTTGATTCTATACTTGTCCCGCTCAAAATTTATAATGTTATCTTCTTCTTCGAAGAAAAGTTTTTCAATCTTGAAAATTTTTACTTTTTCTTCTTTATCTCTCTAGATTTTTCTCTTACTACTTTTGATAATAAGTTAGCTTGTTTCATTCCTTCAAATTAAGAAAAAAAAAAAGAGTAAGTTTGTTTTATGGTATTTGTTAATTTTTAAAAACTAACAATGACCATATTGTACTTGGCAGAATATATACAATTGGAATAAATAATTTTTGTGCTAACAACATGTAAATTTTGTGTGTTTTGCTGTTGGTAGATAGACTAATGTCAATATTTGTCTTATATATTTTCAGTTATATATTGTAATATATACGTACTTATATTTAGTTGTATTATTTTCATTTATTTATATCAAATGTATTAATATTTCTTTTTTCAGGATGGCTCAAATTTATATTTTCAGGAAATGTGATTGTTCCAATTAGTTAGCAGTTGTAGTTACAGCTTAGCGAAAGCACATATTTGAATCCGGATATAAATATATATATATATATATATTAATTTTAAGAAAACAATTTTTACTTTTTCTTAATATTTTGAGCACATGCATCTAATTAATTTAATTGCAATGGCTAATTAAGTTTAATAAGATGGAATTAATGTCACTCTTTTATGACAAGTAATTTGTGAATCATAATAACTCTGTGCTTCTTTTAAAAATACAAATAGAAAGTAAGCCTATACTTTGTTATTTGGAAAAATTAAATGCATCCATGCGTTTCCTTGTCATAAATCATTATCATCTATGTTCATAATTTTTTGAAGGGATATTATTATTTTTATACAATGTATTTTGACATTTTGTTCAGTTTATACTTTTTGTTTTGGTTATTATTAATATTGACTCTTAGATTTAATATTTGTTTTAAATTTATACCCTGACACTAATTTAGAGCAGTTAATTTACTAAGATGATTTAATAAACTTATTCTCAGATCAGTTTTTATATGATTTATTTTCAATTTAGAAAGTATAATTTGAATAAAGTATCAAAATATAGAGTATAAAAGTGATAATATCTCTTTTTTAAATAGTTTTCATTGAAGCGCAACTTTTTTCTTTTTTTATTGTTTTATGAGATTTGAACTCGGAATTCTCCTATTGAGAGGAGACGTAGTTACTACCGAGCTAAGCACTCGACAACAATGCATGGTTGTATTTTTTAATTTTATTTTCTAAGACGAGCACCTTAGACACATAGGTAAAAATATTTAGTACTTTGTATTTTGCAATTGGATTATGCAAGTACCGAAAGTTCTATAAGAAAAGACTTACGTAAATTATGTGCCAAAATATGATGTTTTCATTTAATTATGTGACTGATTCACAAATCATACAGCTGATTTAATGAAATTGATTGGTGCGTTAATTATCTATTCCAAGAATTAAATATGTGTTATTTATCACATGATAAATTGGGAAATTGACCTCGATAGTAATAATTTAGTAGATTTTTAGTAGCTTTTTCAAATTAACATTTTTAGTAGTATTACGAAGTGTGTGACAAAAAAATCTTATATTTTGCGATTATAAAATTATGACTTTTTGAAAATTATTCAATAATCATAAATTATGTGACCTTAATCATATAAGGTCACAAAATACTAAAATACTGGAAAAGAATTTTTTAAAACACTCCTAATAAAGTCGATTTGGTCAAAATTACTAATATTTATGTCAATTTCCCATAAGCTTCAAAATGGCTGCAATCCAATCTAACGAGGAAGGTGGCCTTTTTGTTGCACCAAGATAGCTGGGCTTTAGATTTTTAATGTAGTCTCAATCCGTGAACAAAAAATAATTATAGTGATTATAGAGCTGAAAAATATTATAAAATCAATTAATTTTTCACCACTTAGCTTTACTGTTGTTTTAATTTTAACAATTTAGTGTTATTTTAAGATAACTAATTCATAAGTAAATGACTACTAGTCAAAAGTAAATTTATAATCAAAGTTGATAATTTGTAGAGAGGGTCTGTACGGTTTAAGTTTGCACTTTAATTAGGGAGTAATGACGCAAATATTTTTGGCTCAATAGGCGTCACTGTTGTTAGAGTTATTTATATGAACTATATGATTTTAATAAATTAGTATTATATTTATCAATATTAATTAAATGGTTTAATAATATTAAGTGTATTTGAATTTTTATTGGTCAACGAAGAATTATAACTCTTCAAAACAATGCAACTTTTATGAACAGACACATATCTGATAGAAAATATGTCATAAAATATTTAAATTAAATCTGATATCTCTCTAACTATTATCAGAATTATACACAATCCATCAATAAACGTATTTTTATTAAGTATAAAGGATTAAGGGAGAAAAACTTTATATCAAAACTGGTTGACAGGTTAAAGTTCAATTGCAATGGATCTAAGTATGTCTATTACTTATATTTTAATTATAAAAATAATAAATTTTAAGATCATTTGATATTATTGATTAGATATATTAGAATTTTGCATAATTAAAAAAAACTTACGCGTCATATCTGAGCCCAGGTTTAAGAACCTATGTTTTTCCATTACAGTAAATTGTTTTCTCACTTTGACTTAAAAGGAAAAACTCTAAATTCTTAGAAAAGATTTTATTGTTTAAGTGTTTCTGCATTAGTGTTTAATTATGCATTGAATGCATATCTTCGGAAATTTACGTCGAGATGTGATTTTTTCTTTTCTTTTGAAATTAAGTCTCTTTATATTTTCTTTTACTGATAATGTCTATATACAAGCATCTGCAAATATAATGTGAAATGGGGTTCCTATATTGATCAGTAGATGCTCTTTTACATTATATGTATACTAACAGAAGAGAAAATTAAGCAAAGAAACCATTATTACTGATCAAATATGCATGATGGTTATCCATTACTTCCTTAATGAATTTGTGTGATGTTAATGGATCTGATTTATGTAATTGATAATTCTCGTATATATTACAGTATCATGTACATTCAGTTTGCATAAATATTCATTTATGTTTTAAAAGATAATCAATAAAAATACATATATTTATATCCTTATTTGATTACATTTACTAATAACTAAATTATGGTTATAGTTGCAGTTATGAATTTTGCTTTACATTTATGATGCTTTAAACTATATGATAATGAATTATAGATAGATAATCTAAAATACATCTAAACGTTAATACATTTAATCCTATAAATTTCTCGCATCATGGATTATATTTTCTATGGATTTATTTGCAATTTCCATATTTGTTTTTATTATGTAATTAATTATATTAACAAATTACTATTGGCATGATTGTTAAATTATTCAATTGGAATTCCATATTATGTTTGTTTGTTAGTCACCAAAGTGGCCAAATTAGAATGTTACATTGGTATCAAATTGAATAATTTTTTCAACACTCATTTTAAATGCTTATAATTGAATGTCTAAATTTTAGACATAATATTATTGAGTGAGCTGTTAAAATTTATTATTTATAAGATATTTCAAGATCACCCAAAGGTAGATCATTTATTCTTATAAGTAATAAATATATTGTGAAATTAGTATGCCTTATTAGATATATTTTGTATATCCAAAGATAGCAAATATATTTAATTAGGATATATAATTATCAAATAAGTGATTATATTATTAGTATTATTTTAGTTATTCATGGTATATTAGAGTATCCCCCAAAGAAGAGATTTAATATACAACTAATTGTTTCTTTGTTTGAATCAGTTTTATGTTTCATATATCCAAGCATTGATGTTAGAAATTTTTTATCATATTTGTAGTATCTTTTCCTATTTCATTGCATTCGCATGTTTCATCTATTCCTTTATTTAATGGGTTAAACTTCTTTGATTAGTGTGAACAAGTCTAATTTGACTTAGGTGTTTTGGATCTTAACTTAGCACTTTAAATTGAGAAACCTACTACTATTATAGCTACAAGCAATGATGAGATAGAGACTACCTATAAACTTTGAGAAAAATAAAACAAATTAAGCTTAATGTTTATGCGAATGATAGTAGCAAATAATATTAAGTCTATTCCTCTAAAAATTGATCGTGCTAAGGAATTTATAAAATTTGTGGAAGAAAGGTCCTAAACTACTGATAAGTCACTTGTTGGGATATTAATGGTTAACTTAACCACCATAAAATATGATGATTCCCATACTATACATGAACATATTCTTAAAATGACAAATATAGCAGTAAAACTAAAGAATTTAAGAATAAATATGGATGAGTATTTTTTAGTACAGTTCATATTGAATTTCTGGCCTCTGATTTTGTTTTTCATGCCGATCACTAAACATAGTTAATATATATCAATCTTCTCTATTTCGAGAGTATATTCCAAAAATAACACTAAAAACACAATCCAACGGTCAGATCAGAAAGTCAAATCTTAAATCTCAAAACTTAAACAACTTAACAATGGCAACTTCTGATCCAGACAAAATAGAGTAATGAGATAGATATCTAAAGATTCCTCTTGATGATACGAATATAACGAGCCTAAGAATGCGAACTGAAACGGTCTAAAATGACGCTAAAAATTGAAAGAACCTCGCAGTTATTTGTCTTTTCTAGCAACGTTACGACTTTCTGACGGCTCCTGCAAGTCGGCGGCAAGCTTGGGGCGACTCGGTGATGCAGTGCCGACAATTCTCGCAGTTGGACAAAGGGAGGAGGCGGTGCGGTAAGCTTTGGCACTCTTTGGGGTTCCTTCGGCCAAGAGTGAGGGGGAGAATAAGGAGAGTGTCGTGGGGAAGAGAGAGAGAGAGAAGAGAGGAAAAAGAGGAGTCCATGTGACATTGCATGGATCTATGCAACCTTTTCTAAAATTGTAAAATGGTTCCCTAATTTCCAAATCTTTTCAATTTAGTCCCCAAAATATTTGCATTTTAGTCCATGCTCCTTAAAACTTTTGTAATTTTATCCCTCTATTATTTAATCCGAAAATTAACAAATTGACCAAAGTGCCCCTTGAAAATATGAGGTCTTATAATTTATGTATTTCTAATATTTCCTGTTTTCTTATTTTATATACATGACTGGTTTAGATTAATAATAATAAGAATATTCTTTAATAAATATTAATATTGGACCATTACTGATACTCTTACTTATAGTTTATATAAAAACCCGGAATTTTCGAGGGTAATTTGGACATTTTATCAATTTTCTGGATATAATATTGTGGGGATTAATTTGTTAAAGTTTTGTGCAGATGGACTAAATTGCAATTTTTGAGGGATTGATTTGAAAGAGATTTGAAATTTTGGGAACTTATGTGCAATTTTTGAAAAATTACACAGCCCTATAAGACAGGGCCACGTGCACTGTCCTTTTTCTTTCTCTCTTTCTCTCTCTTCTCTCTCTTCCCCCCCGATCTCTCTCTCTCTTTCTCTCTGCGCTTCTCGGCCGCGAACCACCGGAGGAGCAGCCGCACTGCCGCCAGCCATCGTTCGGCCGAGCAGACCATCGGCGGAGCTCTCCTAGGCCGCCACGAACCAGCGCCGGCTAGCTGCAGGGTGCCAGAGCCGCACGCCGTCGCCGGAGGAGGAGAAACAGCCTCTTCAGTTTTTTCGTCGCCGGCGAAGATTCTGGCTACCATTTGACCCCTAACTGGTCCCGTTAGGTTCGTCTCGTCGCAAGAATCATCAAGGGATATATATCTCAACCCCATTTTGTCCGGATTAAAAGTTGCCATTTTTGGATATTTCGAGTTTAAGTTTGACTTTTTGATCTAGCCGTTGGATTGGGTTTTTGTTATCATTTTTGGATTGTACTCAGAAAATGGGGAAGTTTGATATATATATATATATATATATATATATATATATATATATATTGCCTATGTCTGGTAACCGGCACAGAAATCGAGATCAGATGGTCGAGATTTATCTTGATTTACGTGCCACCGGTCTGGTGTTGGCCTGGACCCGAATTGGACAAGTTATATGTCTAACCTAGCTATTTTGGGTACTAAAAATTCAGCGAAGAGGTCCGTTTGTGGAATTGAAGTTTCGTTGAGAAGTTGGTTTTTCGCAAGAGGACGATCGAGGGCTTGGAATTGGTTCTCGACTCTCGGGGTGATCGTGAACGACACCTTGAGGATTCAATAGCATGGTATTGCTATTTGAGCGAGGTAGGGACTCAATTACCTCTGTCTTTTATCGTTTTTTAATAAAACTTATTTTCTGCAACATATGAGAACAAATGTGATTTTTGGTTTTCTTGAACATTTGTGATGGGAATTGATTGTATGATGTATACATATTATATTGCTCTGGGAATTTTCTGAGTGCAGGTTATTTTGGGTATAATAAAAATAAGGCCGTTATGCTGCCTGTTTTTCTATAAAAACCCAGTATGTTGATTTTACCGAAAAATTAGAGCATGATTATTTTCACACTTCAGTTCTGTATTACACGTGTTATAGGATCATACATGAGTACTGTGTTAGCATCGTAAGTTTACAGTATGGCGCTGTGTGCTCCACCGTCGGTGAAAGTCCGTAAACTCGCGTGAGGTTTTGTTACTTCTGATTACTTCCCTATTTGGCAGGTGTAGGCAATTCAGTTGCCCCTCCAGGTTTGGTAGGCGCCACATGGGTGTCCCCTCTGGGTATGGGCTTAGGTATCAGGCAGGCTGTTAGGCATACTTAGTGCCATCATCCTGGATTTTCACAGATGAGAGGATGAGAGCTCATGAGTATGAGTTAATTTGTGTCATGTGCATATGGATTAAATGGTTTTGATTACACTGCTTTTATATATATATATATATGGATTTCCAGTTTGGATTATATATATGTATATTTTGGTCTAAACTAATCATGCAGGAATTCTCCATCACTAAAATATTTTCAACCGGGTAATTATTTTTCCTACTGGGCATTTTATGCTCACCCCCTACCTTCTTCTTCAGGTGGTCTCCAGTGCGATCTCGGTGATCAAGAGGAATAAGAGGTCATCTTGATTGCAGTTCGTCTCTTGGTAATGCTAGAAGTTTGTCTTCTTGGTGTTTGGATTGTTTGGGCTTTATAGTAGCATTGAACCAAGATTTATTACTTTTTATTTTGTCTGTGAACCTATGTATGCCATTATGGGATTTGAGTTTCGTTGTGGATAATAATGTTGCTTGGAATTATATTTGATTTCGCATTTTTAAATAATTATTTGATCTATGTCTAATGGTGTATACGAACTGTGGGAGTGGTTCACGGGATAAAATTCCGATTATTTTATTTAAATAAACTGTTTTATAAAAACTAGAACTTTTGATACTTTTCAAATAAATCAAGGAATATCCCACCTTTGTGAAATTCCCCTTCTGCCACTGACCCGGGTTTTAGGTCGTGACAGTTTATATTGGGTTAAAAGTTAATATTGTGGTACATAGAAGAGATTATGTCAAAATTGTGATATATAACCACCATGGCTTACTTTAGTTTGGCTTAATTATTATACATATTATTAGTCAACTAATAAGGAATTTAAATTTATGTTATGCGTATTATGTTTATTTATTAAACTATAAAGAAAATATGTCACATAGGCCAAGTGGGAGAATAGGCCAAGTGGGAGAATGTTAGAATTATTTATATTACCTATGTGATTATTAATAAATTAATATTATATTTATCAATATTAATTGAATAGTTTAATAATATTAAGTGTATTTAAATTTCTATTGGTCAATAAAGTGTTTCAACTTTTCAAAACAATGCAATTCTTATGAACAGACATATCTGATGGAAAATATGTTCTAAAGTGTTTAAATGGAGTCTAATCCTCTCTTTATCTATTATCAGAAATATACGTAATCCATCATTAAACGTATTATTATTAAGAATAGAGGGTTAAAGGAGAGAAACTCAAAATTTTGTATCAAAACTGGTTGGCAGTTTAAAATTCAATTATAATGGATCCATGTATGTCTATTGCCTATATTCTAATTATGAAAATCATAAGTTCTAAGATCATTCATTATAAGAAATAAGATTTTCGATGATGCATTGATGCGTCGGTAAAAGCTTTTTAACTTTTGTCAACGTAGTTTTCCGTCAATAGCCATCGTTAGCGAAAGACCGTAATTAAAAGTCACTTATTGACGAAAAATAATATGTGTCGGCAAAAATACCTTTTGTTGATACATCACGAGCTTATGCCGACACATGTGTTGCATTGGAACAATATTTGCATCGGTAAAAAATGGCGAATTTGGAGTCGTTGAACAACTATTCACCGACGAAAAACATGTGTCAACAAATGTTAAACTTTTATCGATACAAAATACGTCAGCACAATGAAAAGTTAAAAATTATTTTTTTAATTTAAAAAAACTTTCGTCGACGCACTAACATTTATCCGTCGACAAAAGTTTTATTAAATTAAAAAAATTAATTAAAAATTTTAATTAAATGTTATTAAAAATGTTAGTAATTGTTAAATAATTTAATTTTTAATAATTGTTAAATAAGTTAATATTATGTATAATTAATTCATAATATTAATAATTAATAATAAATAAAATTAAAAATAATAATTGTATTAAATAATACAAATGATTCAATTGTTCATAAATTTACAATACACTATTGTTTACAATATTATGAAAATGGAGGCATAGTTGATTAAGAGAAACTTTATTTGAGGTCAACTCCACAACCTAAAGAGCAAAAATACATATTTGTAAGCAATAGACCAATTGGAAATCTTGCACATCAATATAATAAAAGATTTGACTAAAAGAATAAATAGACCCATTGAATTTGCAAAATTCTAGAAAATCCAAAAGTAGAAGTTTTTACAAATAATTAGTTCCATAAAAAGAATTGAGTTTAATAGATTTATAGAATGTTCATCTACTAGCTTTTTTAAGACTCTTGTTAGGTCTGCTTATTAAGTATTACTGAATAAAATTAATTTCCAATGAATTATGTGAAGTGGTAATACGGAAATTATAAAAATAACACAAGATATTTTTATTTGGTTCAGTTATCTCCTGATAACCTACGTCCAAGAAGCCACGCCCAGAGAATAAACACTATTAGCAAAGTTTGAATGAATACAAATATTAATTTGACTTATACAATAAAAAGACTCACTCTTTTGATTGTCGCAATGTAGATGTATTCCTTCACTAATGTGTCTAGTGAGCACCACTCATCTTAGGTTAACTTCGTTCTTCTAAAATCCATTTAGATACTTGAAGTCGATCTTCTCCCGAAGATAATCAGCACCTTTCCTGAAGCACCATCACTTAAATGATTAGGACACCTCCTAAGTCTAAAATATGGCTAAAAGAAAATTTTTTATTTTAAAACCAAAAATACAATAAGTAGTCTCTCTACCTAAAGCTATTCTTGAGTGGCCTTTAAATAGAGAAGAGAGCAAGCCTTCACATGTAAGATTTGTAAAAGAACAATTAAGAGCATTTAATATTAATTAGAACACTTGCAAGATCAGTCAAGTTTGTTACTAAACTTTGAAAACAGATCTGAAAAGTAGTTGCTGATTCTGTCCACGTGTTATGGTTTGTCAATCCAGTCATGTTGTAACATAAAAGAAAACTTTCAGATTACTTTCTTGGTATAAAAAAAAAAATTACTCAAACCTATTTGACAGCTAATAGCACGAATTAGAGTAATTTTAATCAGTGAGAATTAACATAAATGAGTTAAGGAAACTTCCATAAAAGATATTACACATAAAATATTCAATTAAAGGAATTTCCTTAATGAAATATAGACATATACTCAAAACCAATTTAGGAAAGAGTCACTTACCCATTCCTTCTCATTTGAATCCGTCTATGCATTAATATGATCAGATTTTTATGTTTGACAACTATACAAATCGTGACCTAAAGCATATAAAAGAAAAATATGAAAAATACTAAAAAACTTATTTAGATCAAATATTTAGTCGCATATTATAACATGACTGTGAAACCAGTCATGTTACAACACGAAGGTTACTAACAGATTATTCGCTCTTTCAACCCTTGTTTTACTTTTTGTATAAGAGATAGATATCTTTCAAATAAATGTAGTAATCACCACCCTCTCAAAATACTACAACCCAAAAGAAGACCATGATTAACAAAATTCAGAACTTTATAAGCATGACCCGAAACTTGAAATCACAACAGAATACTTAAACCTTTACTTCCTTAAACTCGTCAAACGGAAATGAAATAATCAAAGCCGTATTATTTCCCTTTTCCCCCTCTTTATTTCTTACAGACTAGACAAGGACAAATTACAAAAGGTAAGAGTTTGTACTCACAAACCATGCATTTCATTTTAAAAATAACAATGTGATTTTTAAGCTCCTTAAATCTTAAAAGAAGTTTTTGTAAAATAATAACAACAATTGGACAAACCAAAATTCTCAAAACGTATATAAAACACCTTTCATAATACCATATCACGTTGTGGTGAAATACAATATACCCGAAAAGATTATATAAATCCAAATCTATAGGATTTTCTGCATTGTAAGTTATTAGGTTTTTTAAAGGGAAAAAAATCTACTTAAACAACTAAAATATATACCTCTCCAGGTCTGCAATGACCTTCTTTAGCAAGAGCAACATGGCATACATCAATGTAATATGGATTAGCCTGCCAAATTATAAATTAAAATTATGTCCTCAATCCATTACTAGGAACTAAAGTACACAAAACTAAAGTAGAAAAGGCATAGAACTGGTGCAATTTGTAAGCCATATCTTAAAGTTACTCAGGTCTTTAATATCATAAAAGTACTTGATGGTTTGTTCAGTGTAGAAATCCCTCAAGATATCCACATTACAATTTGCACGTTCATCACTTGCAAATATATAATGGACGAGAATAATCACAATCTTTTCACGGTCCCAAACCTTTATGTCCAATGTCAATGTTAGTTAGAAACCAAATCGGCTAGTTGACATATTTAAGAAGACATCATGCACACACTCACACGTATCCTTCGACAAAACATAAAAGCAGAATATTTAAACTCAAAGATCAACAAAGGAAATGTGACACTGAAGAGATTGCTAAAACTAATTCTCTCTCAGACCTAACTATGTCTGAGCAAGTATATATATATATATATATATATATATATATATATATATATATATATATATATATATATATATNTTAACCATAGGTAAAAAAAAAAAATTATATCTATTGGATTGGCAACTTCTATATATATATATATATATAAAAAATTATATCTATTGGATTGGCAACCTCTATATATATATATATTTATATATACGACACTTCACCGTGGATGTCAAACAATCGTATAAGTTCTTGGGTGAGTATGAAGAAAAACTTAATCCGTTATATTTCTTCAAATTTCAAAAGACGAACTTCTTAAGTCATTGTTTGTGTTTCAGCCAATTAAGTGATACATAAACACGATGTAATTTGCAGCTTACGAACCAACCAGGCGTTTGTTATCAGTATCACTTCAGCTAGTTCCAATCAGTGATCAGTATGAGTTATTCTCTAAAAAGTGTTTATCCAAACAATTGATACAGTATGGTCTAACAAAAAGAGCTAAAGAATTAAGTACCTTGGCATTCTGGTCGAACTCTTTCTTGAATATTCCAAAGGAACCAGGGTCAAACATCAACATTAACCCAAACATTCTCACCTAAGCTCAAATGGGTTTTCTCAGAAGCCCGAGTCAAAATCTTCTCAGTCATCGTCATCCCCGTCTTGACCTGAAAAATCAAACCAAACCCACGAAACTTAGGATACCCGTATTAACGCAAAACTCCACAAAATCAACCTTACAAAGAGAAAAAATTAACCCCAACCGAGCCAGTAGTGGCGGGCTTGCGTTCTTATTGTTGCGGCGTCATGACCGAACAAATTTTCTTAGAGACAGTTCTTTTGCATCTCTGAACGGAAAACGCCTGTGAAGACAAGAAAGTTGAGAGACCCAACTCTTTCTGAGACCAACAAAAAATATGGGTCAGGAAAATTTTGGTCCAACATGACAAGAAAATGGGAGATGGGAAAATGAGGAAAACTCACCTTGTTGATGAAAGAAGCTGAAGTTGGAGCAATTGCAGAGGACAGTTAACTCTGTCCAATCTCTAGGCGAATAGGGAATACGCGAAATGGAGAGACTGAGTCACTAGATTAGGAGGAAGAAAGGTATTAAGAATGGGCTACTAGCTTGTTACTCGGGCCCAAAAACAAATTCTAACCAGGCCTCAAAGATTAGATCAGTTTCTTTTTTATATATATACCTATATAAACGAGGGCACCGGTCCACCGGCTATTTTTTTATTTACAATTAAAATTTATTTTATATATTTTTTAATAATAAAAAATAAAAGAAAGAAATAACATTAATAATGCATATTTTTTTATGCACTTTATAACCGTTAGATCATTGATCCAACGATTAAAAAAAAATATATATATAAATACAAAAATACATAAATAAAAAAAATACCTACGCAATCTATAACTTATAATGCATTTATTTTAACATATAAACAAAAGCAAATTCATACAAAAATTACTTCCATTTTATTCAAAAACATGTTTACTTATATACATACTTATGTTCAAAAAGGTGAGCTTATATATACATTTATATATATATATATATATATATATATATATATATATATATATACACATGTGTGCAAGTGCACCACAATTTTATCAAATCATAATTTTACCACACCATCTAAAATTCCATTTTAATTTAGGCCCTTTCCGAACTCAATTTTATTTCAAAAGTTACCTATCTCTCTAAGAAATTATCTTTTTAATCCAAGTTCAAAATAGACTCTCCAAAAAATTAACTTTTTAATCTAAGTTCAAAATAATCTCACTAAGATACCTTTCTAAGTTGATTGTTCAAATTGCTGACTTAAATTATCTTAAAACTTTTAAAATAAATTTAATAAATTGTTGAGGTTTTACAAAAATACTACCTTAAAATTTTTCCCATCCAGGTACTAAATACGATTGTACAAGAGTAACAAGACCATAATATTAATAAATAAATATATATATATATATATATATATATATATATATATATATATATATATATATATATATATATATATATATATATATATATATTAAAAAAACGATAACTAGAATTAAGCATGCAATTATACAAAAGGGTATATACATCTTCCATAACTAGAATTGGCAATTCCTAGATGATAATACCGCAACATATTCTCATCTATATTACTATAGAATTTCTATTAATACGGTTACATCTATCTAAAAACTTGAATTTCGCTTGCATATTAACTACCTTATGCAATATCAAGATATGGCATAGTTAACTTATGTAAAATGATTTTTTACAATACCGAGAAGTAAGTAATAAAGCATTTAGTAATATATCTTATTTTGCCTTTTTTTTCTCCAAAAAAAATTTCTCACATAAGCAAGCCCTTTCAATTAGCATGATAGTACAAGAGCAAAATAAAAAAAATTGCATGTTCAAACTCCATATAAATGTAGTCCAATTGATTAGGCGGCACCACGACATAAAGTATTTTTTCAATTATAGAGCATATATGATAACAACAACATTAATATTAATAAAAATTCTAATGCAATACTTTCTGTAAAGATAAATAAACAATATTTTTCACAAATTTGAACATTTTTACGATAAAAATATAGTATGAAAATCTAAAAACTAAAATTGAAATTTCAGCTAGAATTATATGAATAAAATATTCCCCGTACCATAAGTAACTCAAAACTGATTGCAAATCATCTTATATCAAGCTACTTAAACAAAAAGAAGTTTGAAATAAGAACGATGAAACTTTTGAAAAAAGTCAAAATTATTTTTTTTCTTCCCTCAAATTTGTTCTTTTTATTATGATTAAAAGAGAGATGGGAAATGCATAGATAATAAAAAGATAAAAAAAATATATTGGTAACTTTATCGATAATAAAAACATAAAAAAAAAATGTGTGACTTTTGCCTACACAATGATAATAATGTGTTGGCAAAAAATATTTGAAAATTGTCCAAAATAAATACGCACCAAATATTTGTTCAAAATTTACTTTTGGTGGGAATTTTTTTTTTTTGGTGGGAGGGGGAGAGGGGCAAACCTTTGCTGATGCAACATCAACAACAGGTTTGTAAAAGATATTTAAAAATTTAATTCAAAACAAATACGTGCTCAAAATTTTTTTCTTTCACAAGGACAATCCTTTCCTGACGCAATGCCAATAATATGTCAGCAAATGATATTTAAAAATTTATCTAAAATAAATACGCACCCAAAACTTTTCCTTTTCATGGGGGTATTTTTTTGGGATAATCCTTTGCCGACATAATGTCAATAGTGTGTCGGCAAAAGATATTTAAAAATTTATCTAAAACAAATACGTGCCCAAATTTTTTTTTTTGCGTGGGATTTTTTTTGGGAGCAACTCGTTACAGGCGCAAAGTATAGATAAAGAAAATAAAAAACTTTGCTCGACTTTAGCCAACGCAAAAGAATGTCAATAAATGTACATTCCATTGATTTCTTTTAAGACATGTATACCGACGAATATATCTATATAATGTGTTGGCAAAACATATATTTGTTAATGCGTGATTTATATTATGTCCGTGAAAGTAATATTTTTTATAGTAATTTAACACAAATCTGAATGTATCAAAGTAATTTTCCGGACGGGAGGAAGTTAATTCCTTATTTGATGCATGGTCAAAAGGCCCTTAGAGCCATGATTTGACTCTAGTTTCGCGAAGTACTGTTTGATGGTGCTATACTACTATTACTGGCAGAGTACGCGACCATTTTAATTAACTACGATCCAGTTGGTCATATCACCCTTAAAATGCCTACGCCAATAAAATGGGACCATTTTTTCTTATACAGAAATATTCCCACACTATTCTACTGATGTTTAATCAGATCATAAACAACCAAGTTAATAGCATCCCTTACAATCACGCCAATGGCCTTTGATGTCTAGCATTCTGTTAAAGAAAATGTTAAGGGATCAGACAATAATATACAAATTAAGGGCAATGGGTTTCCCACTTCCAAAACCAAATGGGCCACTGGGGCCCAGTTAAAGGTCAAATCCACAAACGAACTGAGAACTGACAAATATGCGTTGGTCAACGGCTTGACTAAATATATTTAATTGTACGTACCAGGTAGCACCCGGGGTACCGGCTCCATCTTATCCTAAATCCCAATGTTCGCATATGGGAGGATCATAATATCACTTTCATAATAGAATATTTGAGGAATCCTTTAAATTGGAATTTTGAAATTAATATATTATTATCATCAAATCAAGTAAATAATATAAAGAAGAATTCCTTTTTTAATTTTTCAAACAACCAGCGAAAATTAGAGATATCAAAAGTGTTATGGGTAATATAGGCGTTCTGTTATCTCTCTCAAATGACAACTACCACAGTCCAAGAGATGATATATTTCAAGATTAAGCGAACTTCTCTTTTGTTTTTTGTTTTTTTTTTGTTTCTGTATAAAATCATATCAGACTAAGCGGACTTCCAAACTCAGGTTTTTTTTTCCCTTTTCTTTTTTAGGTTCCACAATTATCTTAGTTTGTTTTACTAATTATGATTACTACACTAGTTAATTAATGTTATATTGTTTAATTCACTCTCCTAGTTACGACTATTTCATTATTTCATAAAGGAAAAAAAATGATGTATTTCATAGTTTTTTTTTTTTTTTTTTTTTTTTGGAAAACGTATGTATTTGATATTTTTTTTTGAATAAAAAATGTATTTTATAGTTGAAACATATATATAGTAACACATGATTTTTGTAAGGTAAATATATACTACATGATTTACTATTAACTAAAACAGATTAAATTCGTGCATAAGATGCTAAAAGATGTACGCTCTCTTTTTAGCTTTTAAAAGTGATTAGAGAAACTTTCAGCTTTTAAAACTAGTTAGAGAAAAAAATGAGAGGATGTTATATGGGAAGCTTCTCTTATTTATTTATTGTTCTTGAAAGCTTCCGTTGATTTCACTAAAACATATATAACTTTTGAAAAAAAAGGAAACAAATATAATGACATGACTTATATATATATATATATATGGTTGCCAATCTAATAGGTATTTTTTTTCTTTACCTATGGGTGGGTAGGTATTTTTTTTTTTAGTCGTTGGATCACCACTTAATGGTGATCCAATGACTATAATGAAGTGCATGAAAAGACGTACATAATTAATGCTCTTTCTCTTTCTTATTTTTTATAATAAAAAAATGTGCATGCTAAATTTTCATTGGCCAAATTGATACCTATATATAGGTAAAAAAAAAAAAAATCTATGATGCTTTATATATATAAAATAAGAGAGAGAAAGAGTATTAATGATGCACGTTTTTTCATACACTTCATTATATCCATTGGATTACCATTAGATGGTGATCTAATAGCTAAAAAAAAAATACTTACCATAGGTAAAAAAAAAAAAACCTATTAGATTGGCAACTATATATATATATATATATATATATAGTGCACACACCCTTCAGCTCTTTTTTTATTTTTTTTTATTTTATATATATATAGTGCACACACCCTTCAGCTCTTTTTTTATTTTTTTTTATTTTTAAAGAATTTCTTAGTCCTTATTCATGGAAAAATTTTATTAGAAAAATGTAATTCCTTGACAATCGGCTTTTTATTTTTTTCAGAGTACAGCAATAAAAATATGCATGAGCTTCTTCTTCTTCATCCTTTTTCTTTTCCATTCATATTTTATAAGAAGCCCATTATTTCTCTTGTCATCACACTACATAAATAAGGAAACAAACTACAATAAAATTACTATGACAGTAATTGTCGTTCCTATAATAAGAAGACCAACATCATCGAACCTAAATATTGTACAAACCACACGTACAAGGAACCTTAAATTTAACGATCTCACACAAACAAGTGGCTTAAATTTTATAAAAGCATCAGCTTCGAAAGTGAAATTAATGAAGCAAACATTAATAATCGTCCTCAGCCGTTTTGGTGACGTCTGGACGGTCCAGTGTTCCCCGGTTCACAACTCGGACCGGCGTTAGTAGCACCAACCGGTGCTTCCTGAATTTCCACGTCATCGACGATCGTGACAGTCACAGTTTCCTCACCGCAAGGGCCTGTAGTTTTAGTGATAGTCTCCTGAAGGTGCTCGTGTTCCTCTACACAAAGCGGCGGCTTGTCTTCCTCTACACAAGCCGGCGGCCTCCTCCTCTTCTTGGCCAAGCAGAAGAGACCGATCGCCAGGAAGGCTAGGAAGAAAACGCCTCCTAGCGAGACAAACACTGCAATATACACTGTAGGATGTGGTGATGGCGAAGGTGACGGTGGTAATGGACAGTTGTAATCGCATGGCGGAGGTGGCGGGTTGCAATTGTAATAGCATGGTGGCGGCGGTGGTGGCGGCGGTGGTGGCGGCGGTGGTGATGGTGGTGGTGGAGGAGGAGGTGGTGGTGGCTGTGTCATGTAACAGGGTGGTGGTGGCGGTGGCGGGGCTGGCTTGGTCATGTTGCATTCTGGAGGAGGTGGCGGTGAGGGAGGTGGAGAATAGTATGGACTCACCATAGTTTGCTGAATAATGAAAAGGACAAGGTTTTTTTGGGCACTTGTACTATAGTAGATGTGGTACATATGGAGGAGGGTTTTGTAGCTATTTATAGAAGTTCTACACTAGCTAGTTCTGGCAAATAAATCAAGAGCAAGTTAGTTGGGAAGAGAAATTTTGCTTGACATTGTACAAATAATATATCCACATGGTTGAAATTTGTTACTCTGCAAAATGCAAATTGAACGCATACTTCAACGGTCGGGTGTACGTATAATGGGTACATCATATACGTATAAATCTGTTTTTTCTTTTATATATTACCAAATTGCAACATGTATATAATAAAGCTTAGTTCTCATTTGGGGCATGCAGAAAAGGAAATGATAATCAAAAGATATTAGATGTTTCTACTCTTTGTTAATTCATGACCAAGTCTAATAACATTTTTCCGTTGATGTTACCTGGACAGTGTAATGAGGTTATGGAAGCTTTGAGATAGAATTTATGCATCAAATTAATCAAAGTAATGAGTACAAATATTATAAAACAAAAATCTCAAGCTAAAAGGAATAAAGAAGAAAAATTAAAGTGGGATAATACTAACGCTTGAAGTTAGTTTTCTCATTATTTCTCAATATTCTTCCACACAAATTTTCATTATTTTTATGTTTCATAGTTACATATTTCTTTTTTAGTTTAACATTACCTCCATCCAATATTTTACATATTGGAGTTAGTTTCCTTATTCTTTTTTTCTTCTTTTCAGTGTCTAGCAGCCTCTACTATATTTCTTTCCTCGGCCTTTATTTCCACTTTTATTCTCATTAATTTTTATAAAAAAACATCTCTACTGTCCAATATATATTAGTTTGAATAAATATGTATAGCGATTAATTAGGATATTGGAACTTAAAAAAAAAAGTTCTGATGATTATTACTTATATGTGATTTTTTCTAAAGATTATATTTACTGTTAATTGTTGATCCATGTTGAATAGAAATTCATTAACAATTCAGTGTTTTTTTTTTTTGGTATCAAGAAAAAATTTTCCCCGACTGAAATAAAATTCTGGATTATTTAGCAACCTCTTTCATCTCCTGCTACTTAGAGAGATGCCTTTATTAATAAACGCGTATATGTGATCAATGAATTATGACCGTAATTGAAACAACTCGAAATTCATAATTTATCAGAAGAGGTTCTTCGTTATTCAACATAGTCATGCAGCAGTTAGGGCTTGGCGGATAAAGCAATAATTTAATTCAAGTCTATCTAAGGAACAAACATTAAGGATTTCAATATAGGATAAATGGCAAATGTACACGCGACCAAGCATGACTGAGTTTGTATACTTAAAAACGCAACACGAGTACATATGGATTAACTACACTCTACACAATGTCGTATTTATATAAAATATCAACTTGGCACAATTTCGAGTTTCGATAGTAGTCATCGAGAAAATCATCTTTATGTATTAACTATTCTTCATAACATAAGACCTAAGTTTCGTGCGAGGGTTAACAAGCGAAAATGTCTTTCAAATCTACTAAAGATTTCAAATCCTATTCTCTTTCTTTATTTCAACTAACAAAATTCCTACTATTTATTATATAAACTTCATGCTTTCACACATTGTTAGTGATTATTGTAAGTCTCACTTGAATCCATTGGTATAAATTCTCCCAGAATGCCTTTTCTCATAAGGGAGTATTCGTTTGACCATACATATTGCTTCGAATCACTTCCGACAGAGAAACCGTGTTTAAAAATCTATTTTTAATTACACAACTTGCTATGCATACATATCTATAGAGTAATATTGTGATTATATCCCGACAAGTTTAGTTTTGTTGGTAATTGTTCTACCACCTACTGAATTGAGGATTAGTGTTCAAATTTGCCAAATATATATATATANAGTATGTATATTTTTTTTATTTTAAAAAATAAGAGAGAGAAAGAGCATTAATGATGCACGTCTTTTCATGCACTTCATCATAGTCATTGGATCACCATTAGATGGTGATCTAACGGTTAAAAAAAAATATCTACCTATAAGTAAAAAAAAAAATACCCATTGGATTGGCAACCTATATATATATATATATATATATATATTTTTAAAATAAAGGTTGTTATTATTTCCCCATGTACGGAGAAATAGGACCAATTGATCACTTCATGATCATTCTAAACTTATTTTGTTAAAATTTTTGACAGCATTATAACCTGAAATTAAGTTACTGAATTACACGTAAAAATATATACTCTTTGGTGTCAAAGTTCTATATATAGTTGCTTAAAGTTTTAGTTGGCAAAACAAAAATAGTACTTCAACTATTTGCCTGGTAGGAACAAATAATAAATGGAGTTTTTTTACTGTAGTGGTACTAGAAGAACCACAAAGTCATCAAATAGTGATGGTGTCGTTTTACAGTCAATTGTTTTTTCTCAAATTGTGTCGTTTCGTGATTGCTGTCATTTTTTTTATGTGCATTCTATTTTCTGGATGGGATCGTTTTTCTAGGTTGATGTCACTTTGAGGATACGTGTCTTATATTGTTATCTTTTTCCATCAATGACGTGCCTCCCGTTTGAGAAATTTGAGATGTATGCTCCAATCATCAAAACTTATATATATATATATATTAATAGATACTTCTGGGCACTTATAGAAAGCTAGAACCCTCGATATTTTACATTGTTCTTTCATCTCTCTAAAAGCCTAAACTGTCTCTGTAATTTCCTCTTCCTTCTATAATTCTTTCTATCTCAATGATTTTTTTTTTTTTTTTCCAAACTAGAGAGAAAAGCATCACAATATGAACAAAAGATGCATTTCGTGCTCAAGTATTATTAAGAAAAACAATCAAGTCCTCAAGCATATCATTGGCTCCGTCCGATTTTGATCGACACACAAAGTAAGTAATTTCTTTATGTTTCAACATCATGTATATGTTTTGTGATAGTTTATTTCCAAAAATGATAATTTTAGACGAAAATGACCATTTTTAATAAGAAAATGCTGATATTAAAAAAAAAAAGACCAAAACGATTAGTTTTGAAAAAAAATTGAGAATTTATTATTACCCTTTTGAATTATCAAAAACTGCGTTAAAATTACGGATTCTAAAATATGTATGTATAAAACGTTAATGACACTAAAATACTTTGAAATTTAGGTTTTCTACATGGTCTTTTTTCTGAAGTTTGGGTTGTATGGAAGGTAGACATTGCAAGAAATTTTAAATATAGATATAAAACTTGCAAAAGTGAAAATATGAGGTTTATTTTACAGAAAATCGATTGTTTAAGTTTTTTTTTTCCCCACTTAACCCTCTATATATGAGTATAGTACACTAAATCAAAATTCATCAAAACATATCAAACTTTATTGAACAATGGAAAAGATGGTCGAAAATCATTGTATTTTTGATCGAGTTCTTATTATTTTTCAATTAAGTTAAAGGGTTAAATTAAAGAAGAAACCTTCTGAAGAATGTACTTTTTACAAATTAAAGAAGAAATTTTCTGAAGTATGTATTTTTTACAATTTTAACCATATTTTTTAGGTTTTGAAAAATTATACTTGCAAATTTCAAAATTTAAAAAATCTGTATCCCACACATGAAATAATGAATTTATTTCCCATTTAAGATTAAAATTGAAATGAAGTTTGTTTATTCTTTTTTCCAAACACATAAATTGTTATTCTTTTTTCCAAACACATAAATTGTATTGATAACGTATAAAGTTTTAAAAACAATTAAACCTTGAAATAAAAAAAATTAAAACCATTGAATTGATGTGATTCTATTTTATTTTTCTTTCTAATTTTTGGTTTAATTAATTTTTTTTATTTCGTTATTTGGTAATATGGATATGAGGGGGCAGTTTTGACTTTTAATACCGCAAAGCACTCAAAATATATGGATGATAGAAATTCTAGAAATTCAAAATCTAGAGATGTAATTTTCTAGATGCCAAAATATAGGGTTTTAATTGTAGAAAGTGTACACTTCAATTATTTATTTATATATTATTACTCTGCTGTGTGAGTTTTGACTAGTACCACAAATAATTGATTGTAAAATTAGCCTAATATCTATAAAAGGCAGTTAGTTCAAGAAAGAAGACATAATTATCCAGTATTATTTACTTACCTAATCTTAACATTGTATTATATTTTATTATGTAGTTTTTTATTTGTAAAATAAGAAAATTTGAGATATTTTTATCTATATAAAAAGAGTAATCTCATTATTTTACACAACACTCAAGAGACACTCAATACACTCAGAATTATACACAAAAAAAATCCTAGGTAGAACACTCACCTTGAGACTCTATGCTCTCATAAAATCTCTCTCATATGGTGGAAAAATGACTGTGGATGTAGGCCATCCTTTTTGAGTTAAACCACATAAATTTCTTATGTTCTTAACTATTTAATTATTATAATTTTACTATTATTTGTAATCTAAACCTAACCGAGAAATTCAACCCATCACCTACTACAGTTCATCTACACTAATTTAGATGGCTATCACAAAAATATTGTCAATAAATTCTAAATTAGATAATCAAAGTGTACCTTGGCTTTTTTAGGAGTATTTTTGTCCAAATGTATATATATATCTCAAATTTTGTATACTAGTGGGCATAATTAGTAATATTTTCTGTTGTTTTCACGTGTGCTTGTCCTTTCTCCCACTAAATTGGACCGTGTACATAACTTTCAAATCAAAATCAATGTCTAACTAAATTTTAACAATGATTTCGAAAAAGGTAAACAAAATAGCCATTTATAAAAGCTAGGATTTTAAGAGGGTAAATTGAGAATTTTATATTTTTTCTGATTGACTAATAGAGGAATTTAATTACAAAATTTCTTTGGAAATGGGGATTGAATTGCAATTTTTGAAGACTAGATTGAAAAGATTTAGAAAAGTAGGAGACCATTATGCAATTTTTGAAAATTGCACAATCCCATAAACTGGTCGTGTAGGCCTCCTCTTTTTTCCTTTCCTTTCTCTCTCTTCCCCACGACATCTCCCTCTGCTCTCTCTCTCTCTCTCTCTCTAGCATTTTCAGCCGAAGCAACCCAAAGGAGCTGAAGCTCATTGGGCTGCCATCTAGCTACCTTGATCACTGGTGAGGCCTCCCCATGCCACCCTAAGCTCGCCGCTGACCTACAGGAGTCGCAGGAGAGGATGAGTAGCTGAGAGGTTCCTTGATTTTTCGACATTGTTTTGGATTATTTTGACCTGTGTACTTGGGCTTGTTGGATTTGTATCGTCGAGAGGAATCTTGAGGTATCTATTTCATTACTTCATTTTGCCCGAATCAAAAGTTGACATTGCTGACTAGTTTGAGCTTTGAGATTAAAGATTTGACTTTTTGATCGGACCTTTTGGATTATATTTTTGATGTTTTTTTTGGAATGTACTTGAGAAATGGAGAAGTTTGATATATGTTGACTATGTTTGGTTACCGGCATGAAAAATGAAATCAGAAGGCTAAGATTTGCCTCCTTTTGTATACCACCAGTCTAGTTTTGGCCTGGACCCCAAATCAGATAAATTATATATCTAACCTAGCTATTTTGGGTACTAAAAATTTAGTGAAGAGGTTTGTTTGTTGATTTGAAGCTCCGTTGAAAAATTGGTTTTTCATAAGAAAGCGATCGAGGGCTTGGAATTGGTTCCCAACCCCACGAACGATCATCCAACGATACTTCGAAGTTCCAATAGTGTGGTATTACCATTCTAGTGAGATAGAGATTTAGTTATCTTTATTTTATATTATTTTTAATTAAAACTTACTTTATACAACATATAATGACAGTCATGATTTTAGAACTATTTTGGGATATCTATATCAAAATTTGATTGTATGATATATATTGTATTACTCTAGAATTTTTCTAAGTAAAGGTTATTTTTTAGTATATCAAATAGGGCTGTTATGCTGCCCATTTTTCTATAAAACTTAATATGCCACTCTTATTCAAAAAATAGAGCATGACTATTTTTACACTTCAATTCTATATTGCATGTGTCATAGGATTATACATGAGCATTGTATTAGCATTGTGAGTTTACAATATGGCGCTGCATGTCCCACTGTCAGTATAGAGTCCATAAACCCATGCAAAGGTTTGTTTTCTCTGATTACCTCCCAATTTGGCAAGTGTAGGTGATACGGTTGTCTCTTCAGGTTTTGTAGGCGACTGTTGTCGATTTTATAATAGCTACGCAAGTGCACGTGTCGAAACAAGTAATATAGTAGTGAGTGAGTATCGTCTCCATAGGGATTGAGTACTAAAATTAAATACGAAAACTAAATGTTAAATGTGCTGAATTAATGAATGAGAAATAGAGATTTGTGATCAAATGGCAAATATTAGAAATGCAAACAGGAATGTAAAT
>JXTB01000103.1:965278-1013063 GCA_002914805.1 Parasponia andersonii | reverse complement strand
GCATCTTGCTCTGTGAAGGTAATATCCATTTCTGGCACTCGCTGAAGCTTGCGTGGTCGCTGATCAAGATGCATGACGTTGGTTAACGACTGCTGTCGAGCTTCTCGTGCGTATCTATCCTGTGCTCGCTTGGAATCTCCTCCAATATGCGGCCCTCCAAAAATAGTTCGTACCTCATGCTGAATTTCTGGAGGTCACTATTGGTCTCCTTCTCACCATTCATCGCCTTGCCTGGTATACTGCCGCAATCATCCTTCTCTAATCAGCCTTTCAATTTCATCCTTCAGGGCAAAGCAATCGTTAGTATCATATCCAATATCATTGTGATACCGGCAGAACTTTTTGGGGTTGCGCTTTGCCCTGTCTCGCTTCATCAGTCCCGGTTGGTGGTATCGCTCCTTTTGGTTTGTGACCGCATAGATATGATCTATGGGAGCGTTTAACTCGGTGTGGTTGTTGAATCTCATGGGAGCCTTTGAAGTCTCCTGCCTTTTAGGCCTAGGCTGATTCTCATTGGCCTGTTCATTATTCCTTTTGTTTTTCTTATTGCCGCTATTGTCGGTGATGACCGCAACCTTTGCCGCATCTGTCTTTCCTCCTTTTTTGGTCTTTTGAAGATTCTTATGTGAAGACTCTAATCTTAAATGTCGACCGACCCTTTGGTAGAAGTCTTCGAGAGTTCTACACTCTCGTTCAAGCAATTCCTCCCAGAGTTTTGTTTTTGGTCGCACCCCAGCCATCATAAGAATAAGAACTCCTCCTTCAGGGGGGTTGTTAACCTTCGCTAGCTCTGTAGTGAATCGATTGAGATAAGACTGGAGAGTTTCGTCTGGACCTTGCCGGATTGCGGACAAACTGACAAGCGGAACAGTGAAATTTTTCGCGGCCTGAAATTTCTCAAGAACGCCGTCTGTAGTTGTTGCCAGGATGAAATCGAACCGGGTTTGAGTCCTCGAAACCACTTCTTTGCCGCTCCTGAAAGTGTTACAGCGAAACATCTGCAGCGTGCATGATCACTAACTCGATGAAGTTCCATCAAGTCGCTAAAGTGATCCATATGATCCTGTGGATCAGTCTTTCCATCAAAAGTATCGATGGTGGGAAGTCTGAATCCGGTGGAAGGGGCTGCAGCTCGAACTTCCTCGCTGAATGGCGACTGGCGATACCCATCAGCGAGCTCATCGTCCTATCCAGCAAGTGCATCTAATGCAATCCTTAAATTGTGAACATCGACATTCAAAGGGAAAACATCATTCCTTGCTGGTGGTAAAAGCGACCTTTGTTCGTTATCCTGTTTCACAGTGGGTTGGTTAGGTAGAATTTTCTGCGACCTATGAGTGGAATTCAACGACATAGTGCGACGAGATTGGCTTTGGATGCTGTGATGAGATACAGTTCGATCATGACCACGTCGTCGCTCCGAATAATGTCTTAGGTCTGTAGGATCTTGTCTTGACTCCCTGCTGATTCTTTTGAAGACGCTTCTCGATGGTTGTCCTTGTTTGCCGCTCAAGTGATCCTGGCTATTAGTGGATTTGCGAGAAGGTTGTGTGCGACCACGGTTCGTACTTGAACTTTCTGTACCAGATTGTGCGACCTTGCCTTTCCCTTTAGAGATGCGATCTTCATGACGCTCCTACTGAGCTTTTGGCTGGTCGCGTCTTCTCGTCTCGAGGATCTGTATTCCCTTCTCAGGTAATTGAGCAGGACATTCTTTGGGACGTTCATGTTGTGGTGGGGTCACCATCTGCCCTTCAGCAAGTCGTCGCAGGGTGTCATTGATCTGGTTAGTGACTTGCTGAAGATTCACGAGCGTTTCCTCCATGCGATCCTGTCTCTGGGATAGGTTCTCTGTTGCCGTCATAGTAGGCTGATCCGGAGTAGGGTCTGCCTGTGTAGCAGCGGTACTTTGAGGTTGATTTTGGCTAGTTCCGGTGACTCTGGTAGTGTTTCTAGTGTTTGCCATTATTGAAAAGGTGGAATTTTGACAAACTTTTCTATCGGAATAGCCCTCCTTCTAGTGCCAATTGTTGATGGAGGTTTTATCAATAATAATTTTAGAAAAAATCAAGAGATGTGGCTTATGTGAACCACTATAAAAATCATCTCTCTTTATTTGCTTTGATTATTATCACAATTCACATAAGCCACATCTCTTGATTTTTTTCTAAAATTATTGTTGATAAAACCTCCATCTAGCGCCAATTGTTGATGGAGGTATTATCAACAATAATTTTAGAAAAAATCAAGAAATGTGGCTTATGTGAATTGTGATAATAATCAAAGCAAATAAAGAGAGATGATTTTTATAGTGGTTCAGCCCCGAAAAAGATGAGCCTACGTCCACTGTTTTCTCACTATTTTATGAAGGATTACAAGCACTCAAGGTTTCAGTCTCTCGTCTGGAAATTGAAAAGACTGAAAAGCTATTGAAAAACTAAAAACTTAGAATACTCGAAATTATAGTGGTTCAGCCCCGAAAAAGATGAGCCTACGTCCACTGTTTTCTCACTATTTTATGAAGGATTACAAGCACTCAAGGTTGTAGTCTCTCGTCTGGAAATTGAAAAGACTGAAAAGCTATTGAAAAACTAAAAACTTAGAATACTCGAAACTTGGAATGCTTCAGACTTTTGAATTACTAAAACTTGATCTCTCTCTCTTCGGAATTACTCTCCCTTTTCCAATACCCTTCAGAACATTCAGTCCCCTTTATATAGGTAAAGGTAACCTTATGTCCCTAGGATCCTAATTGTATAAACGGGTAACTACATAATTGGATAATCATAAATTAAGTAACAACTTAATTGGATAACCCTCAAAAAATGGGTAACTAGTCGATCACAAATAGGAGACTTCTGTTTCCCTTTCCTTGTAGGTCTCCTGTTTGACAGCACATATTTGTTTCCCTTTCCTCGTAGGTCTCCTGTTTGATAGCATATACTCGTGTAAAAAGAGACTACACGGAGAAAGTCGCATATAACCATCACGGAGGAGGTCGCATGTAACCTACACGGAGGAGGTCGCTTATAACCATCGCGGAAGAGGTCGCATATAACCCTTAGGATTTTAGACCGCACAACAGGTGCCATGCCAAGTCGAGCAAATTTAGAAACAATATATTCTAAAAATTACGAACGATTTTGCCCCACCGTGACTTGGTCTATAAATTGGGACTTCTAGGAGTTATTTTGGAGGCCTTTTAGAGCAGAATAAAAGAAGAGAGAGCACGGGATGAAAAGGAGAAGATGGCTCAACCCAGTGACGGGCTGCCACTTCGAATGTACAACTAGTGTTTTTTCTTTTCTTTTTGATGATCTTGTTAATTGTTAGGATGTCTCTTTTTTTTTTTTTTCCAATTTAGTGTATGAATTATTTTCATAGTTGAGTTTTCATCTTTGTTCTTATTGTTTCTAATTAAGTGGTCATTAATTAGATGAATTATTAATCATGATGAAACTAGAATGAGATTTATGTATTTAGTTTGTTGGGTTTAAAACATAGATTACATGTGAAATAAAAATATATTTACATAATTTGTATAGTCATTGTATAAGTTTCCAAAGATTTTAATGAATTATTAATTAGTTTAATTTACATAAGAATATAGCGACTTTGTAGTTAAGGGTGTTTTTGTTAAACTTTTGGAGATTAGTAAATAAAATAAGGAATCTTGACTATCTACTAGAAGAATAATTTTAGACTAACGAGATAGATAATTTAAAGTGGATTAGTTATGATAGAATTAGAAATTTTAGAAGCTTTGCTTTGATTAATTAAAACCTAGTTTACTTTTGTTCCTGTTATTTTAGTTCTATCAGTATTAATTTAGTCCATCTCTGATCGTTTAATTCAAATAAAATCAGTTAGAGTTAGCACAATTTCAGTAATTAGTAATCCTACTGTCTTCGTAGGATAATACTTACATTTAGTTTATATTACTTGTCATGATTTTGTGCATTTACAAATTATACAACGTCCCTCCATTTTTTTTTTTCAAAGATGGTTGAAGCTGGAAACCAAATGAAGAATCTGGCAACGACCGAAGATTCATTTGGAAAAGCCTTATTGTATTACATGAGTACCATTAAATCGTTATGATACCATTAGGTCGTCGTGGATACTATACTCGCCTTAAGTATTGTGAACTTAGGGAAAAAGCAAGGAAACCAAGGAAGACAAATACTCATCATGGAGAACAAAACTCTCATCTTGGGTGCCAAAAACCTTACCATTGAGGGATGAAGTCTTTATCGTAGAAGGACAATAAAAGGGAAAAAAAAAATGCCATGGAGGACAAAATTCTAAACAATAGAAAAGCACAAGAAAATAAAATTTTGAAACTGAATCCTGTGTTTAAAATATTTGTCAGAAGACGTATATAGTGAAGAGATATGACCCTAAAGAGTTTTAATGACGTGTGTACTTGTTATTTTTCAGACAGAAAATGAGACGTATTTTTGACGAAGGATCTGGATCCATATTTTTTTTCTTCGCACATCACATTAGCAAAACAATACAAACACAAATAATTTAAACAACAGAAGATGTATTTGTAATCAAATACAAACAAACTTGTTCTTTTGTTAAATTAGGACAATAATTAGAAACTAAGAGCCAATACAGGTTATAAAGAACATCTTAAAATATTATGCACTTGCATGACAGATTAGATATATGAGGAACCAAAATCTTTTCAGGTTGTCAGGAAGAAGTTGAAAAGTTTCCCACTTCTTAAAAGCTCTTTTCAATCTTTTTTTTTTATTTACTAGTTCATACTTGAAATTAAAGAGTAAGGAAACAAAAAGTATACGTTTTAAACTATTGAATAAAAGGAGGAAACTACATCCTTTTCTCTAATTAATAATCATATTGTCAAAACCCATAGTTACTGAAGGGTTTATTGGGAAGTTAATCGAAAACTTTTGTTCAAATGATAAAAACGAGTTAAAACAATTTTGGACTAAAGTGAAATAATTATTGAAACACACGGTTTTTTTTGAAATTTTGGAGGACTTAATTGAGAGAAAACATCAGAGGTGGGGATTTACTTGTAAAGCTAAGAAAATTTGCCCAGAAATGGGATAACACATGAATGTGTGAGTTTGTGCAGTGACTTTTCGATCAGGCTATCAAAATGAGATTTCGGTAATTATATTTGAGTTTGTTGATGCTTAGAAATGGACTTTGATGTATGTATCCATATGTTTATAGCCATGTATATCACGACCCAAAACTCGGACCAGTTGTTGAAGGAGAATTTCACTAAGAACTTTCTTGATTTATTTTTAAAAAGTCTTAAAAGTTTCAATTTAATAAAACAGTCCATTTAAATAAAATATTTGAAATCTCATCCAATGAATCTCTCCCACAGTTCGTTTACACCATTAAATATAAATCGAATAAAAACTAAAAAATATAAATCAAATTTAAGTTCGAGTATCATCATCATCCACAATAAGTAACAAGTACTAATATGGCATACATAAAGTTCACATGCATTATTGAAAGTAGAAATCCTAGTCTAATACTAAAACATATCTATTCAATCCAAACACCACAACAACACCAAGCTTCTAGCATTAGCAAAATAATGTACTATATTCAAAGGATAACCTCTTAATTCTTTTGATCACCAAAGTCGCATTGAACACCACCTAAGGAAGAAAGGTAGGAGATAAGTATGAAATACCCAGTAAAAAAAAATTACCTCGCTTATAAACATTTTAGTGATGGAAATTGAAAATTCATATATACGTATATATATAAAACAATATAATCAAAACCATTCAATTCATAAGCACATGACATAAATCCACCCATACCTATGAGTTCACATCCTCTCATCATAGAAACTTAGGATGATGGCACTGTGTATACCGAATAGCCTACTTGACACCTAAGCCCATATCTAAAAGGGACATCCATGTGTCACCTACCAAACCTAGAGGAGCAACGTATTGCCTACTGCCAAATGGGGAGGTAATCAGATAAAACAAACCCTGTACAGGTTTACGGACTCTATACCGACGGTGAGGCACGCAATGTTACACTGTAAACTCACGATACTAATACAGTACTCTTGTATGATCCTATGATACGTGTAATATGGAACTAAAATCTGAAAATAGTCGTACTCTGGTTTTTCAATAAAATAGACATATTAAGTTTTATAGAAAAATAGGCAACATAACGCCTCTATTTTTTGATATACCCAAAAATAACCTACACTCAAAAAAGTTGCAGAGCAATATAATATATATTATACAATCCAATTCTATCACAGATATCCAAAACACTTATAAAATTATGTTTTTCATCATATGTAACATAAAGTAAATTTTATTGGAAATGGTATAAAAAAAAAAGGTAATAATAGAGCTTCAAATCAATAAACTGATCTCTTCACGGAATTCCTAGCACCCAAAATAGCTAGATTAGACATATAATTCATCCAATTCAAGTCTAGACCGAAATAGACTCGCAGCATGTAAAACGAGACAAAATCTAAATCGTCAGATGTCATTTTTTGTGCCAGTCACCATACCTAGTCAATATATATATATATATATATCAAACTTTACCATTTTTTGAGTACATTCCAAAAATAATATTAAAAACACGATCCAACGACCCGATCAAAAAGTCAACTCTTGAATCTCAAAGCTTAAAGTACTCAACAATGGCAACTATCAAACCAAATAAAATGGAGTTATGAGATAGATACCTAGAGATTCCTTTCGACGATATGAATCCATCAAGTCAAAGTATGCGACTTGAAACGGCTCGAAACTACACTGAATATTCAAAAACCTCGCGGTAGTCTTGGGCTCCCTGCCGATGTTTGATGGCTCTGGCAGTTGCAGAAGTTGGATAGTAGATCACTGGTAGCACGATGAAGCTTCATTGGAAGTCTTTATGGCCAGACAACAGCCAATGAAAGTGCGGCAAGCTTCAGCTCCTTCGGTGCTTTTTCAGCCAAGAGCGAGGGAGAGAACATAAAGAGGTCAAGGGAGAAAGAGAGAGAAAGGAGAAGGAAAAAAGGTGGTCCATGTGACCATGTGTATCGGACTGTGTAATTTTTGAAAATTTGTATAATAATCCCCTATTTTTCAAAATACTTTCAATTTAGTCCTCAAAAATTACAATTTAGTTCTGTTTCCAAAGAAAATTTGCAAATACATCCATCTATTATTAAATCTAGAAATTGGTAAAACTCCCAATTCATTGTCTTAAAATTCGAGTTTTTATATTCTTCCTTCCTTATAAGAATTTCGTCCCAAAATTTAATTTCAAGTCAATGTTTATATCACAATATAACTTCTAACAGAAAGTTAAATAAGTAAGGGTACTTCTTGTACATCTCTATCTTGAGTTCCTAAGTAACCTTGTCTTCCTTAGGATGTTTCCAAAGTACCTTAACAACTGAAATCTTTCTGTTATGAAGCACCTTCAATTCTCTTGCCAGCAAGTGAACATACTACTCTTCACAGGACACATCATTCTGGATCGGTACATGCACGTATTGAATAACATGAGATGGGTCTAATGTGTACTTCTTCAACATCAGCACATGGAACACATTATCCATATGGCTGCACTATGCAAGTAGATTCAAGCGATATGCCACTAGTCTGATTCTCTCAACGATCTCGAAGGGACTATACCTTGGAGCAAGCTTATCCTTAACTCTAAATCTTGTAAAACCACGTCTTGGAGTCACTTTCAAGAACACAAAATCACGAGTATGGAATTTTATCTCACCCTTCTTAAGGTATGCATAACTCTTCTAATGACTCTGGATTTCCTTGAATCTCTATTGGATATTCTTAGTCTTCTCAGTAGTCTTCTCAATCAATTTATGTCTAAGAGTAACATGCTTTTCAAGTTCTACCTGACACAATAGCAATTTACATGGTCTTCCATATAGTACTTCATATGGAGCCACACCCATACTGGTTTGGTAACTGTTATTATGAGTAGTTTCCACAAAATAAAGATAGTTATCCCAGTTTCTACCTAAATCTAGCATACAATATTTATCCCAGTCCTCAAGAATCTTAATAGTCCTTTTAGATTGGCTATCTATCTTAGGATGGTGAGTTGCACTGATATCCAACTGTGTACCAAATACTTTCTACAAGGCTCTCTAGAACTTAGAAGTAAATCTTAGATCTCTAGCAGAAACTATGCTCAAAGGCATACCATGCAAGCGCATGATATTCTCTACTTATAGTTTATTGAGCTTAATAAGTGAGTAGCCAATCCTAATCAGTATAAAGTAAGTATTTTTCATCAACTGATTGATTATCACCTAAAATGTATCATTCTTCCACAGGGTCTTTGGCAAAATAGTCACTAAGTCCATCATGAACTTGTCTCTCCTTCACTCTGGAATGGGTAACAGTTGCAATAACTCAGCTGGCCCTTGGTGCTTTGCTTTGACTTGTTAATAAGCCAAATACTTGGCTATGAAGGTAGCCATATCCTTCTTCATATTGATGTAGGACCCAACCCGTGGCACCCATGACGACACTATTCACAAACCATTTTCCCAATTTTCGTGCTATTTTAGAACATAGTGATATTTTATATCAAAAATTCTTCTCTCGGCCTCACTGAGTCCAAATTCGAAATCAGAATTTAGTTTCAAGATCCTCAACATTAAATAGGCTCAAAAATCCAAAAAAATAAAAATATCAATATTTAATAATTTTTAGAAAATGCTACTTTTCTATTTGAAAATTAATGCATTTCTAGATACCGTTTCGACATTTCAAAATGTTACTTATCCTTGTCTCAACCTCTTAACATGATATAATTTTCTCGGGCTAAATAATTCATTTCCAAAATAATTATTAAAATATTGTAATAGTGAAGAGTTTCTCATGGTCGGAAAAGACGACGGTATCAAGATTATGCCACATGTGCCGGCGGTGTGCCAAACCGACATCAGACGGCAAAACATTGACCAAAAATTCTATCGATAAACGTTGATTCCGGACGGCTGTATCTTGGGCTACCAGTATCGAAATGGGATGGGGGTGGTGGGTCCGACTTCGTCGGTAGCTCTTTTTCCTTCGAGGCAGCGCATGGGACTTCTCGAACGGTGGTTCGACTTCAGATGAATAGTGACCACCGAGTGTGTGAGAGAATCAGTTAAGGACCTTGGGGGAGAGGAAGAAATTCTCGGGAGATTAATAAGCAATTTCAGAAACAGGAGCCCACGCGTCAACTGCTGCCTATGTGTGGCAGTGTTTCAAAAATTGTACTTTGGCCTATATTTTAAAAAATTCTTTCAATCATATCTTCAATGATTTACGTTTGGGTCTCTGATTTTTATTTTTATTTTTTACTTTTGCCCAAATAAACCTAGACCTTAGATTCAACTTAATACTTTAATTTAAAATATCCCAGATAGTTTTATTTAAATAATCCAAAAATCTAAAATTATTAAAATAGCATGACCTTAAAAATTACTCCTTGACCCTTTAAATGAACCCCTTTACCCTTTAAATGAACCGGATTTTTCTGTTTAATAATAAAAGTTCCACATAATTTACTTCGATGAGTGTGCTTATAATTAATATTTCTTTTCTTTTTCTCCCCCTCTTAGACAGGTAGTCAATTATTAATGTTATATCAGTCAAGTTAGAATGAGCAAGTATACATAATCCGATATTGCAACTACGCAGATATGAACATAAACGTTTTTAAGTAGCATCACAATTTGCAAAGTTTAATGCTTTTAATTAATAATATAGGCCTCAATATGCACAATTTAATGCTTTTAATTAATAATACAGATCAAAGATTTAATTTGATATTAACGTCGCTTTAAATCCTTCACTTTTCCTTTGAATCCTTAATGAGATGGAGACCAATGGGAGAGGCTCGTCCTTATTTTTCGTCCATAGATTTAACTCTATATTTATTAATACTCTATCCATCTATTTATAAGATCATGTACGGACAGTACTACTCAGGTAATTTATTAAGCTAGCTGTCATTGAAAAAAGATTAAGCTATACATGTATACGGTAGTAATAACAAGTAAGGGTTGCGATTACATGTGAGTAATACTTTAATATTAAATACCCTTTCTACAAGTTGGCGATTTTAGGTATTTGATAGAAGAAAAATTCAACCATCATCGCCTTATACTTTGTAAGTCGGGGTCTTAATAACTTCTACACTTTTCTTAATTTCTTGTTCTATTAATAAAGAGAGGAACAAAATCAAGGTCTAAAAGTTCAGTTCAATGTGGTGACTCCTACAACACATATTTAATAACGCAAATTTTGTCAAATTTTTGAGTACTTATTATCGTATTTGAATGAGGAAGAGAGGTATTTTAGAGCTGGTGTGGCCCAAGTCGGTTAAGAATTGAGGGGGTCTTGGTGATGAGCTTTCGAAATGAACTACTTAATTACATAAATAACTGAAACCAAATTACTAAATGCGACCTCATCATCATTCTTCCAAACAAATAGATCCATTTGGCAAAAAGAGAGAGACCAAATATAAAGAGAAACGAAAATCATACAAGTGAGAAATCACCATCAGGATGGGTCTCATGAAACTGTTAGTCAACATATTCGTTATAGCTTTATTTCTGTTGATGTCATCAAATATTGCAGAGTCTCAAGTATATCGCCTCTTTGATGTGACAAACAATGGTACAATATTGCCTAACGACGATATCACACAGGTTAAAAGCTCTTATATTAATCTAATTAACACGCTAGAACATGACTATTATAAACAAATCACATCATATTCTTCAATTAACTAGTCTTTAATTTTCGCGTATACATGATCTGTATGTCTTATAGTCTTTGTTGGAAGGTTGGACCGATGCTTGTTCGTCAACGAGTCCAAGTAAAGTGGTGGTGCCTAAAGGAATATTCAAATTAAGTGGCGCAACCCTACAGGGACCTTGTAACGCTCCCATTGAGTTTAGTCTCCAAGGCATATTACAAGCTCCGCCGATCGACAACCACTTCAAAGGCGGCAATACTTGGATCGCCTTTGAATACATCGACTTCCTCACCATCTCCGGCGGAGGAATTTTTGACGGGCAAGGCAAAAACACTTGGGGCAAGGAATGTGCCGAGAATGAGTACTGTGGCAACCTTCCTATCGTAAGATCGTATTACTTATCATATTCTCTAATAAATAGTAGAATAATTATATATGTTGTGCTTGTACTAGTAAGTAATTAACTATAGTTAATTTTTCAAACAGAATATAAGATTCAACTTCGTGACAAACTCCATAGTCCAAGAAGTAACGTCCCTAGACAGCAAACAATTCCACGTCAACGTCTTAGGGTGCAAAAACCTAACATTTCAACACGTAAAAATCATTGCAGCGGAAGACAGTCCTAACACGGACGGAATCCACATCGGTCGCTCTACCGAAGTCAAAGTCCTCGACTCGAACATCGAGACAGGAGACGACTGCGTTTCGATCGGCGAGGGCAGCGAGCGTATAACCGTCGCGAAGGTAACATGCGGACCGGGCCACGGAATCAGCATAGGAAGCCTGGGAAAGTACCCGAACGAGGACCCCGTGAACGGCGTAACCGTCAGGAACTGCGTCCTGAAGAACACACAGAACGGCGTAAGGATCAAGACGTGGCCTAATTCCCACGAGGGAATGGCTTCGCAGCTGCATTTCGAGGACATAATAATGGAGGACGTGGGGAATCCGGTGCTGATCGACCAAGAGTACTGCCCCTGGAATCAGTGCGATTCCAAGATCCCCTCACGAGTGCAGATAAGCGACGTGAGCTTCAAGAACATAAGGGGGACTTCTTCTACGGCTCTTGCTGTCAAGCTCGTTTGCAGTAGCGGTCTTCCGTGCCGGAATGTGGAAATGGCGGACATTGATTTGAAGTACAGTGGAGAGGAAGGACCAATCACTTCCGAGTGTAAGAATGTCGAGCCAACAGTGTCCGGAATTCAAAACCCTCCGGCTTGCCTTACTACAACCGCTTAATTAGATAAACCGTAATTTTTGGGATTAGGAGTTAATTTTCACCATTTGCGCTTAATCTAATTGTAAGGGAAGGGCAGAACAGAACGACATACATAGCACCACGTACGCCTTATTAAATGTCACTAGTGGTACTTGGGGACCTCATCATATTTTGATTAACGTTTTGTGCTGTGTATCAGCTTTTTTTCATCAATAGCATTGTTCATTGTAAGTCTTTTCGCTTCGGGAGATTGTTTAAATGATTTTAGTTAGTTTTGATTTTGGAGTCTGAGTGATAGGGCTCCATTAGTTTTGGTCTGTTTTCCTTTTTCATGATTTTATCTTTTATTTATTTATTTTTTTGGCCTTTTCTTTCGTTATATGTTTTTCTCTTATTTTGATGAACGAAACGTAGTAATGTTGTCGAGAGCATTTTAGACATCAGGATCTAAAAGTATGCATTTATTTATATATAAATTTATACGAAATCAAAATCAATTAACACATCTACGAGAAACCTATATCACTAGAAGGACTTTCGCCCATTCATTGAAACGTCCGTAAAAATATTCAAAATATGTCCGTAAATGTCTTTTGACTTTTTTTGACGTAATTTTTTTTTTAGCGGTCATCGTCGATGAAAGACTGTAGTTGAAAGTCACTTATCGACAAAAAATTATGTGTCGGCAAATGATACATTTGTCGATACATCATAAGTTTATGTTGATGCGTGTGTTGCATCAGCAAAAATCTTACGTCAGTGAAAATATGATAAATTTGGAATCATCGATTAACCATTCATTGAGGCAAAACCTTTGTCGGCAAATGTCACATTTTTACCGACGCAAAAATATGTCAGTAAAGAAAAATTTCAATAATTAATATTTTTAAACTAATAAAACTTTTGCCGACACACTAGTATTCATGCGTCAACAAATGTTTTATTAAAATTTTTTAAAAATTAATTATTTATTATTAATTAATAATAAATAATTAGAAGTTTTAATATTTGACAAATAATTTAATATTATATATAACTAATTCATATACTAATGGTTTATAAAAAAATAATTTTATTAAATAGTAAAAATGATAAAAATGGTTCATAAATTTTACAATATAAATAAAGAAAAAAAAACTATATCCCATGAGGCAGAAGTGCCACTTGGATGTAGAGACCGTTGATGTCGACTTGTCAAATATATAGATAATAAAAAAGTATAAATTTATTGACTTTTACCAATGCAAATAGCCCTCAGCAAATGGATAGTTAATAAAAAATCTAGAAAGTTCTCAATTTTTGCCAACGCTTTATTGGAAGAAAAGGCTAGACTTTTGCTGACGTAAAAGCACGTCAACATATGTATAATAATAAAAAATAAAAAATACATGTACTCTTTCCCTATGTGTGGAATTTTTTTAAGGATAATCTTTTGCCAACGCAATGTAATAAATGCGTCAGTAAATAGTATTTTAATTTTTATCTAAAAATAAATAGGTACTCAAAATTTACTTTCTTGGAAATTTATATTTTGGGCACTCCTTTGCTGATGCAGTGTTAATATAAAAATGCGTGTGTAAAGGATATTTCAATTTTTAACGAAAAAATAAATACGTGCTAAAAATTCTTCTTTAGTAGGGAATTGTTTTGGGATAACCCTTTATCGACGCAAATGCCAAACACGTTGGCAAAGGGTAGAAAAAAACCTAGGAATTTTATGCGCCAATATTTCCTGATGGGTAGCTGGTCGGGAAATATACCTCCTATTGAATTATTTTTAAGATACTCATACCGACGCATAGATATGTGACACATCGGGAAAACATATTTTTGCGTCGGGAAATATACCTCCTATTGAATTATTTTTAAGATACTTATACCGACGCATAGATATGTGACACATTGGGAAAATATATTTTTGTGGACGCGTTATAGTTATTGCATCGGAAAAAGTAATGTTTTTTGTTGTGTTTGTTACTGAATAAACATAGTAATGACATTTGGAAAATGCCACTTGTATATCAATAAATTAAAATGTTAATGAGATTAGAAAATACCAGTAAAGATAAATTTTATGACTTTTGTAAGCAAATAGCTATTTTTAGGGCATAAATAGGTAGTTTAAAAAAAAATACCAATTGGATTGGTACCTGACATTATTTTTTGTGGTAGTATCATTAAATGAAATGTTACACTACTTTTCTTGTAATGACAAAGTCAATTATGTGTCTCGTTGTTATGTGGCGGTTCTGATGTAAATTAAGTTAAATTTTAATATTATTTGCAATTCTTTTCTTTTTTCAGTTTGGCTTCTTGTCATTTGTCAACTAAACGCAAGAAAGTCATCAGTTTGTCAACGCTGAGCTTATGATGGTTTCCGCTTCATGATATTCAACCCAGCTTAAATTTTACTCGAGTCAAATAACTAAGATAACTACTAATATATAGGTAAAATCTTGAACTAGTGAAGATCAACATTAAAGAATAAATTGTCGGTGTTGCTCCCTCCGAATCATTCTATCATAATTAATTTGCGGAATTAGTAGCGCAGTAGCATTGACTCCTGGCTTTAATCCCGAAGGCCCACTCCATTGTCTTTCCCATAATCAATCGGGCCTATTCTTCCCCCAACTACTTACCTATATAATCTTTACCTTTATACCTTAATTGTCCCCACTACCCATCACCCTTGAATCTTGATTCACCAAAAAGCCGTGGATGATCTTGCTTCTGACATGGACATCTTCATTAACCAAAAATAATGGACTTTAAATTGTTGGGACGTAACCAGATCTTCCATTTACTCAAGATCACACAGAACTAGCCTGTGTAGTCAGACTTCTGGCTACACTACAAAGAAAGTGGACGTGCAATTAGTGATAACGTTTTTTAGTCACAGTAACAAACAAAAAGTTCTTTGTCACTAGTAGTACTATTAATTAGAAACAAATGATCTCACTAATATATATATATATATATATATATAGCTTCTTATTTATAATAATTATTGACGGAGGTTTTGTCAATAATAAATTTAAAAAAATTACGAGATGTGGTTTATATGAAAAGGGTTATTAATCAAAGTAAATAAAGAGGTAAAGATTTTATAGTGGTTCAGTCCCGAAAAGATGAGCTTACGTCCACTGTTTTTTACTATTTTCTGGAGAATTACAAGAACTCAAAACTACAATGTGTTGTCTGGAAAGAATAAAATACTCTTAAGAATTCTTTATCTTCTCTAGATTCGAAAGTCCTCATCCCCCTCACTGAAACATTGAACTCTCTTTATACAAATGAAGGTAGTTCAATGTTCCCAATTATGAGAATGAGTAACTGTACAATCAGGTAATATAATTTGAGTAACAATATAATTGGGTAATCACTTAAATTGAGTAATTGGTTGAACTTGAAAGAGAAACTGTTGTTTTCCTTTCCTTGTAGGTTTCCCATTTGACTAAGCAGAGATTAATCTCCTTTTCTTTCAGGTCGCATGTAACTCCTGTGGTGGAGGTCGCACATAACCTGTTCGGAGGAGATCGTACGTAACTTATACAGTGGAGGTCGCATACAACCCTTTCAGATGAGGTCGTATTTAATCTTACTCATGCGATCTAACATTGGATTTTAGACCACTCAACAATTGCCCCCCAGCTCCATTAGTTCTTTATGGTCCACCACACGGATGGATTTTCACTTGTTAGGATTGTACTAACAAGCAAGCTCATCGAGTTTTTTCTAATTGGTCTACGGATTCATAAAAATTACTCGAGCAGTTCGTCAAAAAATAAAATAGGGTATCAGACCCTAGAAACTCTTTTCACAAGTTTATCTCTGACCATTATCTAGTAAGAGTATTCTATGAACTGGTAAATGGGGATCTGAAAAATTCCCATTCCAGTTCGTTCGAATATGGGATGTGTTTCTATTCCTAGAAATTGAAACTGTAAGTTTTTCCGAGAACAGACGAAGAACAATAGGAGAGAAGGAATGAACTAACCTTTCTTTGAAAGCGGAGGGATTGAGATATGGTCTTAATTCCGTCGGAAAAGATACTGGAATTGTGCGAGCTAAAGAATGAAACGGCGCTGTAGGGTTTGAAATACTTCGGAATTTTAGAAAGATGGAAAACGAGTCTGTAATGAAGAGGCAGAAGTGGATTGATTTCCGATATTTATTTCTCGAGTATCGCTAAATCATAGCCGTAGATCAAGATATTTGATTTTCATATCTAAAGGCCGAAGTTTACGCAAGATTTGATTTTTTCCGAAATTAAATCAGTATATTTCGAAATTTGAAACGATTCGGTTGAGACGGCAGTTGGCATCATCAATATCCTTGAGTCTCCTCAAGTTCTGCTATTTTTCTTAGAAAAGGCGACACGTATTTTCGTCTGTCAGAAAAAAGTGCACGTGATCTTAAGAAAGGTGAGATTTAAGATCTGGCGACTCTTCAAGGATCTCAAATCTAGGTCGTGACGTCATATTTTTTAAGTCCGTACTCACTTACATTAAAAGGAAGTTTCATTTTGTCCTATGCGAGCATCAAGGATTTTCACTATGTGTTAGTAAATTTTGAGGGTCCACCACACGGAATTGCTTCTTTTTCTGAAGCAGTTCTCAAGTGCAGTGTCCACCTCCTACTTTATCTATACATAAAATCAATTATCGACTACTATGGGGTTGTCCCTTTCCAATTGACTCCTAACACATATAGATACATGGTAGGTTTGTGCATACTTTACCATAAACTAGGTTTAGAGACCCCTTCTCCTAAAGAGTTCGCTAGGTTTTATCAAGTGAAATCAAACCCGTCAGATCTTGGCTTCTTTTATGCAAGCAAATGGTCGAACCAGATAATAAAAACGATCTACAGGGTTCGCAACAACATGGGAAAATGGAAAAATCTATTTTTCCACTTTGACTATGCGGATAACAGCTTCTTTCAAAATCCCGGTAGGTAGTTTTCCAATTTATCACCTTTTTCTATTTTGTTATTTTTATCCTAATCGCACTCGCATGTCATCGTAGACAACAGGGAACGGCCCGGACTTTCCAGGGAACAACTCGTAAGGGTACAAAATCAATGATCTTCCCATCGAGGAATTTGATTGGAAGGTACTTGGAACTTCAAAGAACCTGGTCGCGTGCGGTCTGCTTCCAAAGAGAGCCGCATTCCCTGATCCCCCTATCCGTTCGTCCAGACCTTCGAGCTCAAAGGAAAAGAAGCCAAGGAAACAGACGGATACAGGTGCCTCGTCTTTCAGACTTGGGAAACGAAAAGCACCTGCCACCCTTCCAGCTTCGGAACCTTTCTCTCCAGAAACAGCATCACCACCAGCTCCTCAACCCGCTCCTCAACAAGAAGAAGGTAATCATATATACATTTTTTAATTATCAATATATCATATCACCTTGCTCACTGACGTATTTGTACAGAGATGGTTATCGGTAGTGGCCTACGAGCACCACCCTCCACTCTCGGGTCCATGGCAAAATCCAAAACATCCAAGAGTACTCCGCATTCGAAAGGGAAAGAGAAGGTCGACAACTCTAAAAAATGAAAAGTTGCCTTTGAGGACATCCCAGCAAGCTCGCCTCCTTCACAGCCTCAGATATCGAGCCACTCTGAACTACCCAAAGAGGCTGCTACCTCTTCGGAAATGATCCTGACAGATAAGGATGAGGAGCTCTTTGCGCTCCTCAATCAATTACCAGAGAAGGCTGGTATGAGCGCAGCCTTCATTGATCGCTTCACTTCCGAGAAAGGCTGGGAATGGATGAAGCGACGATCTACCAAAGTCGCTTTTGGTTCTGCGATGAGGACGCTGGCCAATGTATGTACCTTTTTATCCTCTCCTCAAAATGTATTATTTCTTGGTATTAATGATTATATTTTCAGACCGCGGCTGCTGCTGTCCTGATGCATGACCCGGTCCTCGAATGCTTGGAGAAGGCCAAAAAAGTTGAAGAGATAACCCAAGTATTCGAGAACTCAGAGAAAGCTCGGGAGGAGGAGAAAAAAGCCTTTGACTTGGAAAGGCAGTAGCTGCTTGAAGGCCTGGCCAAAGAAAAGCTCGAGAAGGAGAACCTCGAGGAGAAAGTCAAAAAGCTCGAGAAAACCATCTCTGAGCATCCGGATTGCTTGAGGGAGGTGACAATAGAGGCGGTTCATAAAGCTATCGAAGAGTTCAAGGCGACTGAAGTCAAAGAACTCGAAGATAAAGCTAGTGATATCGCCTCGTCGACCATCATTTTTAACATTTTCTGTGAGCATCCGGACTTTGACTTCTCCATCCTTGGCGAGGACGTGGTCGAGCTTGTCCAGAGTTGGAGGGAGGATAATGCCAAAACTGGGGATGGCGGTGCAAGCACTTCTGCATAGTAAAACTTGTATATATTTTTTATTTTTAGAACAATGCGGGCTTGGTCCCCCTCCTCTCTGCTTATGTACGGGTTCCAAAATTAATGAATATTATTTTTTCCGTCAAATATTCCTGCAAAATAATGAAAACACAACACTAACTTTAACTAAGTAGTCAATCACTAAGTGACTGATTAGTACGTTTTTTGCGATTTGAATCCAACTAACTTAAAAAATGAGTTTTAAGTGTTAGGATAGGTTAGGTCGCTTAAGAAAACAGCAAATACGAGTGATGCAAACTCAAAACAGTTTTTCAAAAGTTCTATGGAAAAATAGAATATAGCAATATATCACATGGAACAATGAATGTTTGGCTTAGTTACTCTTTTGTTCGAGGAGGGAAATTGTGTAATACGATATGCTGAGGCATGAAGTAAGGAGAAAATCCTAGGATTTTAAGGAATTTCAAATACTTCGACAATCTAAAACTCCGTCCCCTCTAAATGGATGTTTTGCATAGTCCCTTAGGAAACAAGTAGGAGATAATATTTTGATCCTACTACCTCCCGAGTTTTATAGTATCCGAAAATTTCCATAAAACTATTAAGAGATGAACCAAATGAAGTTGAAGCAATAGCCGAAGAAAATTTTATTAACGAATGACGTCGAATGTCGAAATAATGAAGATACAGGAAGCCGTTGAAAATACAGAAAGATAAATATGAAGATTCATTGATAATAATGACGAAGTTGTTCTGCATTCCAAGCATGTTCGATCTTTTGTCCGCCGATGCGAGTTAGCTTATATGTCCCAAGTCAAATAACGTCATCAATAACATAAGGCCCTTCCCATGAAGGTCCAAATACACTAGCATCATACTCTTTATTATTAGGTAGAACTCTTCGAAGGACAAGATCACTAACTTCAAAATGTCTACTTTTGACTTTGGAGTTATAATGCCGAGCAGTGTGTTGCTGATATGAAGCAATTCGAAGTTGAGATTGTTCACGCCTCTCTTCTAAAAAATCGACTTTAATTCTCAGTAACACATCATTCTGATTTTGCTCATAAATAAATCACCGTAGAGAGCTCACACCAATTTCAACTGGGATCATTGCTTCATATCCATAAGCTAAAGAGAATGGGCTATCTCCAGGAGTGGTTCGTTGAGTGGTGCAATAAGCCCATAAAACTTCTGGAAGTACTTCTAGCCAAGCTCCTTTATACTCCTCCAACTTCGTCTTTATATTCTATTTATGTATTTTGTTTATCGCTTCAACCTTCCCATTGGCTTGAGGATGAACAACAGCGGAGAAACTCTTCTTGATGCCTAAGTTGTTGCAGAAGTCACGGAACTCATCACAGTCGAATTGTTTCCTATTATCAAAAATTATAGTATGTGGTATACCATAACGGCAGATTATAGACTTGTAAACAAAATCTATCATCTTCTTTGCAGAAATGGTACTCAAGGCCTCAGCTTCCACCCATTTTGTGAAATAATTGACTGCGACTACTGCATACTTCAAACCACCCCGTGCTAATGGAAGCATCCTGATAATATCAATTCCCCAAACAGCAAATGGTCATGGACTAGTCATTGAAGTTAAAGAAACATGTGGTTTTCTAGGAATAGTCACAAATCATTAACATTTATCACACCTCCTAGCAAATTCCAATGTATCCTTCTTCATAGTCAGCCAAAAATACCCTTGTCGAAGAATCTTGTTTGCAAGTGCTTGCTTCCCAGAATGATTTCCACATATTCCTTCGTGAAGTTCCCTCATAATATAGTGTGCTTTTTCATCATTGACACATAATAATAATAGCGAGCTAAAACTCCTTCGATAAAGCTTCTCATCATGGATGATATAGTGGGCCGCCTTTATGCGGTGTCGCTTTGCATCGTCTTTACTTTCAGGAAGATCGCCATTTTGTATATATCGCATTATAGGATCCATCCACGACATTTTTTCGTCAATTGGCATAGTTGCTTAGGGTTCAACCTCGATGCTTGGTGATACAAGAAATTCAACAGGAACTACCTTCAACAACTCTGCATCTTTCGTAGAAGCGAGCTTAGCAAGGGCATCCGCCCGGGTATTTTCATTGCGAGGAAGAAGCTGAATGTTATAAGCAGTGAATGTTAATAACAATCGTTGCACCTCCTGCAAATAAGCCATCATTCTTACACCTCTCGCTTGGTAAGCGCCCTTAACCTGACAAACGACCAGCTGAGAGTCACTGTATACTTCAATCATCTCGACCTTCATTTACTGTGCAAGCTTTAGCCCAGCTATCAGTGCTTCATATTCAGCCTCATTGTTCGATGCTGGGAACTTGAAGCGAAGCGCACAATGAATATTATGTCCTTCAGGACTAATTAAAACTAGGCCCGCACCTGCTCCATTTTCATTCGATGACCCATCAACATAAAGTTTCCACAGCCTTGATGTATCTAAAGGGGGTTTCCTGAGTACTCCTGTTGGAAGTTCGACATCATATATGAATTCTGCAATAAAATCTGCGAGGGCCTGACCCTTGATGGCAGTGCGAGGTTGAAAATTGATGTCAAATTGACTCAATTCAATAGCCCACTTAAGCAGCCGTCCTGATGCCTCAGGTTTCTGTAGAACCTGTTTCGACAGGAAACTCGTGAAAACCCTGATAGAGTGAACATGAAAGTAAGGTCGAAGCTTTCTTGATGCGATGATAAGCGCTAGCGCCAATTTTTCCATCTCTGGATACCTAGTTTCAGTATCAAGTAATCTTTTACTTACATAATAGACAGGTGACTGTATTTTTTGCTCCTTGCGAATTAATGCAGTACTCGTCGCATATTTGGAAACAACGAGATATAAGCATAATTCTTCTCTTGGGTTTGGCTTCGATAAGAGTGGAGGAGAACCCAAGTGCTTTTTTAACTCTTGGAACGCCTACTCTCATTCTTTCGTCCATTCGAACCTCTTTGATCCATTCAATACTTCAAAGAATGGTTGGTATTTATCGGTTGATCTGGATACAAACCGACTCAGTACAGCTACTCTTCCTACTAGGCTCTGTACATCCTTGGGTTTACGTGGAGATTGCATATCAATCAACACTTATATCTTCTGAGGGTTCGCTTCAATACCTCACTGATTGACCATAAAACCCAGAAATTTTCCAGATCCTACCCCGAATGCACACTTCTTGGGATTCAACTTCATTTGATATTTCCGGAGAATCTTGAACATCTCATCAAGGTGCTTGATATGATCTTCGGCTTTCTCCGACTTCACCAACATGTCGTCGACGTATACCTCCATCGTCTTACCAATTTGTTTTGCAAACATCATATTGACAAGATGCTGGTAGGTCGCTCCTGCATTGACAAGTCTGAAGGGCATCTTTTTATAGCAGTATAATCCTCGATCTTTGATGAACGAGGTATGCTCCTCATCTAGCTCGTACATGGGAATTTGATTATACCCATAATATGCATCCATGAAACTTAAGGGTTCATGCCCCGATGTCGCATCTACAAGCTGGTCGATTCTCGGAAGAGGGAAGCTGTCCTTCGGGCATACTTTGTTGAGATCGGTGAAATCGATACATGTTCTCCACTTCTCGTTGGGTTTCTTCACCAAAACCGGGTTTGCAAGCCAGTCAGGGTAAAAAGATTCTCTTATAAATCCAATTTCGAGCAGCTTCTCCACCTCTTCTTTTAACGCGACGTAGCGCTCTGGATTCATAGCTCTTCTTTTCTGCCGTACAGGCTTTTTTGTCGGATCTATGTTTAGAAGATGGCATATGATCCTCGAATCGATACCTACCATGTCCGAATATCGGCACGCGAAGACATCCAAGTTAGATTTTAGAAAAGCGACCAACGATGCTCGCACAGACTCTTGAATCTTCGTTCCAATCTTTAAAGTCTTGGAAGACATGTCGAATGATAAGTCCTCCAGATCTTCAATGGGTCCAGTTCTGACCTCTTCGTCTATTCTTCGAGGATAAAGTCTTCGCTGGTCGTGTCGATTGACACTTTAACTGACGGTTCGACTGGTCTTTGTCTGACAACTCAACTGAAGCTTTGACTGACGACTGAACTGAAGCTTGGACTGACGCTTTGCTCAATGCTTCACCTGATGCTTTCTCTGGCAGCTGGACCATCATTATGCGAGACGTCGCATCCTTTGCTGCGAGTTTCAACGAGTTGTTATAACAAGTCCTCGCATCATATTGGTTTCCTCGCACCTCACCTACCCCGTGTTGGGTCGGGAATTTCATAGTGAGATGGTAGATTGAAGTAACAGCTCGAAGTTCCCTCAGTGTCGGTCTTCCCAACATAGTATTGAATGCAGATGGGAAATCTACCACCAAAAATTGGGTCATTATCATTGAAACCCTAAGATAGGTTCCCACGTTGACCATTAATTCAATCATGCCCATAGGAATTAGGCTATCACCAGTGAAACCATAGAGTGGAGTGATGGTAGGCTTCAAGTTGCTCTCATTCAACCCTATCTTCTTAAAGACGTCATAGTAGAAGATGTCAACAGTACTCCCGTTATCAACCAACACTCGCCACAACTGCGTGCTTTTACAATTAATTTTTATGACCAATACGTCATTATACGGATAATGGACCTCCCTTGCGTCCTGTTCGGTGAAGGTAATGTCCATGTCCGATACTCGTTGAAGCTTGCGGGGTCGCTGCTCAAAATACATGACGTTAGTTAATGGCTATTGTCGAGCTTCTCATGCATACCTGTCTTGAGCCCTTTTAGAATCTCTGCCAACATGCGGTCCTCCGAAGATAGTTCGGACTTCGCGTTGAATTTCTGGAGGTCACTGTTGGTTTTCTTCTCGCCTTTCGTCGTTTTGCCTGTGTACTGCCGCAGTCGCCCCTCTCTAATCAGTCTTTCAATTTCATCCCTCAGGGCATAGCAATTATTGGTATCATATCCAATATCATTGTGATACCGGCAGAACTTGTTGGGGTCGCGCTTTGCCCTGTCCCATTTCATTGGTTCCGGTTGATGGTATCGCTCCTTCTGGTTTGTGACCGCATAGATATGATCTATGGGTGCGTTTAACTCAGTGTGATTGTTGAACTGCATGGGAGCTCTTGAAATCTCCTACTTTTTGGGTTTAGGCTGATTCTCCGTCAATTGTTCATTACTCCTTTTATTTTTCTTATTACCGTTATTGTTGATTATGATCGTATCTTTAGTTTCATCTTTCCTTCCTTCGTTCTTTGTCTTTTGAAGATTTTCATGCGAAGATTCTACCCTCAGATGCCGACCAACCCTTCGGTAGAAGTCTTCTAGAGTTCTAAATTCTAGCTCAAGTAATTCCTCCCAGAGTTTAGGTTCTGGTCGCACCCCAGCCATTATGAGAGTTAAAACTCCTCCTTCAGGTGGGTTATTGACCTTCGCTAATTCTGAGGTGATTCGATTGAGATAAGATCGTAGATTTTCCTCTGGACCTTACCGAATTACAGACAAGCTAACAAGTGGAACAGTGAAATTCTTTGCAGCTTGGAACTATCTCAAGAACGCCGTCTAAAGTTGTTGCCAGGACGAGATTGAGCCAGGTTTGAGTCCTCGGAACCACTTCTTTGCTGCTCCTGAGAGAGTTACAGCAAAACATCTGTAGCGTGCATGATCATTGATACGATGAAGTTCCATCAAGTCACTGAAGTGATCCATATGGTCCTGTGGATCAATTTTCCCATCGAAAGTGTTTATGGTGGGAATTTTGAATCCAGTAGGTAGGGCAGCAGCTTGGACTTCCTCGCTGAATGGCGATTGACGATACCCATCTGCGAGCTCATCGTCCTAACCAGCAAGTGCGTCTAATGTGATCCTTAAATTATGAACATCGACGTTCGGAAGGAGAGCATTATCTCTTGCTGGCGGCAAGGGTAGCCTTTGATCGTTGTCTCGTTGCATGGCGTGTTGGTCAGGTAAAGTCTTCTGTGACCTGTGAGAGGAATCCAGTAAAATAGTGCGATGAGATTGGCTTTGGTCGTTATGATGCGATATGGATCGTTCATGGTTACGTCGCCACTCCAAGTATTGTCTTAGGTCTGCAGGATCTTGTCTCGACTCTCTGTTGATTCTTTCGAAGACGCTTCTCGATGGTTATCTTCGTTCACTACTCAAGTGATCTTGACTATTAGTGGATTTGCGATAAGGTTGTCCACGATCATGGTTAGTACTTGAACTCTCTGTTCCAGATTCTGGAGGCAAGTTTGCGACTTTGCCTTTTCCTTTAGAGATACGATCTTCATGACGCTCTTGCTGGGTTCTTGGCTGGTCACATCTTCTTATCTCTAGGATCTGTATTCCCTTCTCAGGTAGTTGAGCAGGACGTTCGTGCTGTGGTGGGGTCACCATCTGCCATTCAGCAAGTCGTCGTAGGGTATCATTGATCTGGTTCGTGATTTGCTGAAGGTTAACCAGTATCTCCTCCATGCGATCCTGTCTCTGAGCAAGGTTTTCTGATGCGGTCATAATAGGCTGATTCTGAATAGGGTCTACCTATGTAGCAGCAGTGCTTTGGGGTTGGTTTTGGCTAGTTCCGTTGACTCTGGTAGTGTTTCTGGTATTTGCCATTATTAAAAAAATGAAATTTGATAAACTATTTTGCTAGAATAGCCCTCCTTCTAGCGCCAATTATTGATGGAGGTTTTGTCAATAATAAATTTAGAAAAAATTACGAGATGTGGCTTGTGTGAAAATGGTTATTAATTAAAGCAAATAAAGAGGCAAATATTTTATAGTGGTTCAGCCCCGAAAAAGATGAGCTTACGTCCACTATTTTTTACTATTTTCTGGAGAATTACAAGAACTCAAAACTACATTGTGTTGTCTGGAAAGAAGAAAATACTCTTTAGAATTCTTTATCTTCTCTAGATTCGAAAGTCCTCATCCCCCTCACTGAAACATTGAATTCTCTTTATATAGATGAAGGTAGCTCAATGTTCTCAATTGTGAGAATGGGTAACTGTACAATCGGGTAATATAATTTGAGTAATAATATAATTGGGTAATCACTTAAATTGAGTAACTGGTTGAACTTAAAAGAGAAACTGTTGTTTCCTTTTCCTTGTAGGTTTCCCGTTTGACTAAGCAGAGATTAGTATCCTTTTCTTTTAGGTCGCACGTAACTCCTGCGGTGGAGGTCGCACATAACCTGTTCGGAGGAGATTGCATGTAACTTATGCATTGGAGGTCGCATGCAACTTATTCAGAGGATATCGCATGTAACTCATGCGGTGGAGGTCGCACGCAACCCTTTCAGATGAGGTTGCACTTAATCTTACTCATACGACCTGACATATGATTTTAGACCACTCAACAATAATAAAAGTCATTTAGTGCGTATGAAGGTGTTTTGCGAGCCCAACTCTTAATTACGCACCTTTCTTTAGCCTTAACAGTCATGATACCATTATCTAAAACATTGTTTAAGTCATGCAATTATTCGCTCCCTTTTTTTTTAAGGAAAGAAAACTGTTCGCTTCTTCTAGTTATGATAAATGGCAAGATTTTTATGATACCATATAATTACAGCAAAATAAAGAGAATAAAAACTATTTACAGGGTTCGAAATGCCTGCTTTCATTAAAAGGGAGATCAAGTCAAGTATCACTTGAAATAAATTACTATAACAACACCCCTCAACTTCTCTCTGTTCAATATACCAGTTATTATACCCACGTTCTCTTTGAGAGTGAGAATACTTGAACTGCTACAACTATATTTAATAGGAAGAATATCACTCCTAAATTAATAAACAAGTCTATCCACTTATTCCTCCACCTCCTCCGTCACTTTCTTACTTTATATTTATACCATTTGCATTAATACTTCCTTTCACAAGCAACGAAGTCATTTTTCTTTGACTGCACAACGAAAAAAATTTGCATACGATGTTTTTTTTTTTTCCCACCGCTAAAAGTCATAGCTAGGAAACTAAACCTGAAAGTTAACATAGCGCCTTTGAGTAGCAAGAGTTACGTACATGTTTTCTTTTATTAAGGACATAATTGATATGCCATACTATATTGTATTAGATGAATTACATTGTGTTGTTTATTATACAATAAAAAGTATGCACGTGTTATAACCAATTAATCAATGAATAAGGAGAGAGAAATATATGAGAGAAAATAAAGAGAGAGATAAATCAAAAGACAATAAGAGAGAATAAAATTGAGACTGTAGAGAGAGAGAATAACAAGATAAAATTAATCGAGTATATATTACACAATATTATGAGGAGTGTAAAATATACTTTCTTCCTAACTTTTTTTTAGAGTATCTTATTTCATTACTTATACTACTAAAAAGGGGACAACGACGTCACTTGATCAACGTCATTTTTCAAAGAAAGAGACGTGTTTGAACTTCCACGTCACGTCATTCAAAAACAACTTGATTGTAGGTTATATCACATCACTTATGCAACAAACGACATTGTTAGCCACATACCACGTTGTTTTTATAGAAAGTGACATGGTATATTATTTTATTTAATACTATATCACTTTCTGCAAAAGTGATGTGTAAGAGGCTTGTATTAGCTACATTTTGATCCGTACCTCAAAAAATAATCCATCACGACCACCTATTCAAAACCATAAACTTCACTAAGTCGTGTTCTAATCCCAATTAGAACAAACCTAAAATTTTCAATACCCTTTTATTCAAAATCTACCAATTTCAAATTTTAGGTACCTCTCTCTTTTTTTAGTTTCTTCCATTTTTAGATCTATAAAAATTTCTTTAGCAATCCTTTTTGGTCTTTCAGGTGTAAGTTCTTGAGCTTTCTAACTATCATCGACAATGTTTAGGTACAGAAAGAGAGGTAAGAAAGGAGTGAAATAACACCATAAGGGTCTGGGTAAGGGATCGTGAAGTTAACAATTCGGCTTTTGACTCGTAGAGGTAGTGCAAAGCATATTGGTGGCCTACGAAGAAACCTGTAGATGGCTCAAGATTTTTAACGATGTCGTGACCTATACTGGTCGAGCACGCAAGGAGCAAGACGACACCTAATATGTCGTTTCTTGAAAAAGCGTCATAGTATATAGTATATACCATGTCGCTTAATGGAGGAGTGACATGGTATCCCCAAAAATGATGTGATAGGACCCTAATAACTAATAATTTATTGCATATTTTGATCTGTCACATTGCTTTTAAAGCGATGTCATATGGTGTGAGACTACCACATCATCTTTTTCCACGTCGCTTATAGAGTGATGTGATTTTTCCACCACATGGTCCTATAAGTGAACAGAGTGATGTGATTTTTCTACCACATGGTCCTATAAGTGAACAGAAAATGTTTTCTGTTATAGTATTAGGATGTTAACTCGAACAATGACTTATCATATTATCAAAATATAAACATTAAGTAGTGTCCACGTGTTAATCAATGAATGAAAAAGAAAATGTACAATACAATATTATAAAAAACTCACTTTTTGTGTATAACCTAAAATACACTAATATTAATCATATTATTTCAGTGTCATATATTAAGTTATACAATACAGTATTACCAAACATAATAGAGAATGAAGATATTTAATTTATAAAAAAGAGAGTTCATTCGAACCAACAAATAAAGTTGAGAGCATAGTGAAAGTACTATGGACAGCTTGATATATGGGCCGCTTCCCATCAATGCCTTATTGAAGGGGAAATAAAAACTCGAGAAGGGAAAAACAGTGTTCCATGTTAGCACAAACAATCTCCTTATAACACGGTAAAATAGACACGGGGACATGTCCCTATTGACAAAAGGCATACAAAATCTTGATAGAAAGACAAAAGTAGATGAATTTTATTGTAGACATCGGTCACCAGAGAGTCTGCCACCTTATTTCCTTTCATAAAATTGTGAGAGTGGCACATATTCATTTTTCCCATCATAAAGTTTTCATGGTGCATGAGAAAAGAGAAGCCTGCAAATCTGGTGCAGGACATAAATTCAAAGTACTAGGCATCCTTCAAGGAAAATTTAAAGATCAATTCTGAACATGGAGTCACTTTCAACCAAAATTATTGGACCAACCTGTTTATAAAGCATAACCAATAGCATGAATAACACTTCAGATAAATTTCCACATCAAATACAAAACTTGTTTTAAATGAATGGAGAAACAAGCATTGATTAAAAGTGCAAAAAACACCACCATAAGACAAAGCACCAAGAGCACCCATCGCAACACCATCACCAATGTTAACCTTAATCCAAAAAAATAATTACGTGGGATTGATAGTTTGAGTTTACACGCACTACAAGAAAATCAACTTTTTTCGACGAACTAAGATTAGCTCGTCAGAGAAAGTTACATTTACCGATGGTTTAACTTAATTCTGTCGGCAAATGATGGCCTAAAAAAATCAACTTTTGGGACCTTTATACTGACGGGCTACTCGTTGGTATATATTCAATATATCGACGCATGATTAACTTTTCGTCGGTAAAAAGTATATGGAAAAAATCCCGGATTTTTTCCTGCGAATATTAATTTTTGGGCGTGAGTATTTTTAACCCCAAAAAAAGACATTTTATAAAAATACATTCACCGACGGATTTGTATTGTCCGTCGGTGAAAGTGTCTTCCTTTAAAATTAAAATATAGTCATATTTTTTAAAAAATATTCACCGACGGAAAATATTCATCTGTCGGTAAATCACTACAAGAAAACAGACTTTCACCGACGGGCTATGTAAAACCCGTTGGTAAATTTTTACAATAAAACCCTGTTCTCCTCTTTCTCTTAGTCTTGTTTCAGCCGCAATCCCTATTTTTCCCTTTCTCTCATCGCTCATAGCCCCTCTCTCTCTATCTCTCTCTCTCTCTCTGCCCCTTTCTCTCTCTTCTGCCACTCTTCCCTCACCATCACTCCTTCCTTACCGCCCTTCTCTCTTCCGTCGCCCTCTCTCTTTTGCTCTCGGTTCCTCTCTCGTTTGCTTGGTCTCAGTTTGTTTTGCTTGGTCTTTTGGGCTCATGGTCTCTTTTTCTCAGTAATCTTGTTGTTTGAAAGGTAAGTGCTTCTGAAACTGATTTTGTGTATTTATTTTTTTTTCATTTTAATTTTTTCATTTTTTTTATATAGCCATTTTAGGTTCAATGGATTTGTTGTTATATGCATTGATCAAGACTCTATTCAAGTGTTAGTAATGATGGGATTTGCGAAATTTTCTTCTTTGATAAAATGGGTTTTTTTTAAAAAAAAAAATCTTCTGAATATTAAATTTGAGACTTAGAGCCGTGAGATGTTAAGATGTGGGAATCATTTTAAGTGACACATTTATACGTTTTCTATAATTGCATATTGATCTTCTTCGAGTTTGAGTTGTCGAGTCATTGATCTGAATTAGAAATATTGGCCCGTTTGGTATCAGATTCAGATCCACTTTTTTTAAACTCAAAAACTTTGAAAACTTTGAGTTGTCAGGTCCAATAAATACTTGTTTATTTGTTGGGCTTGTATCACAAAACTGTTTTTGTGCTTCTGAAACTGGTTCTGAGTGCGATTTCTATTTCCTGTTTCAATTTCCTGCTTTGCATGTTTACATACTTTTCCATGGCATATGTTTCTCATTGACGTATTTATTATTTGGATAACAATCTCTCGAGTCTCATATACAAGCATGAGCCAGTAGCAGTTGGAAGGCCTCATATGACATAACATGCACGCATATATTATTATAGTTGTAGAGGAGGAGAGAGAGAGACCTCTAGAAGTGGCAACTCATTGCTTTGCGTCTGTGTGTTGTGTTTGAAAGCAATACTAAGGGAGAGAGATAGAGAGAAAGGTTGAGTGACGTTTTTTAGGGAGTTAACTATGGAGGAAGAAGAGTAGTGGAGGGAAGTTTCTGCTTCTTTTGTTTAGCTCAAAAAAGGAGGAATTTGTTATATTTTTCTTTGGTGTAGAGTCTGTAGAGTAGACCTTGGACTTTTTAGACGGTTGCTTTTAAAATAAAAAGAATAGAATAGAACCATGTTATTCAATACGATGATTTATATTACTCCTCCCCTCCCCTCGCAATCAAATTCTGTCAATCTTGCGCATAAAGATTATCGACCTCATCTGCACCTTCAATTCATTCTATCATATTCTATTCTGATTAGCTTTATATTTCTGTACTTCCGAATTCCAAATTTGACTTTTATTTCATTGGTAATCCCTTTTTATTTAAAGGGCTAGCTATTTGTATCAAACTAGCCTGATCTGAGTAGCACTCATCAAAATAAACTTATTCAACAGAAGACAGATAGCACATAAAAATGTATACCAATAATGTCTTTTTATGCTACCCTAAACTTTGGATGTATGAGTTATACTTTTTATTTTTACTCACTAGTAGCTGTTGATTATTGTGCATTTTGGATATTATACTTACTTTTATGTTTACTTGGTAGATTTTTTTTTCTAGTTTTTATAGTTATCTATATATTTTAGTTTTATATCTAATTTGTATTATAATGTAGGTGATTTTGTTGTGGGAATGTGCACACACTTGGCTACAAGTGTTGTGTGTGCACATATATGCACACACTTGGTATTAAGTATCGAGTGTGCATACTTAGTGTGCACACCTCTTGGTACTCAGTGCCTGCAGCTTGTTAAACATAATTTTTGGAACATGTGTTCATCATTTTAGTGCACCAAAATATGTAATAAAATTTTGAACACCAAAAAAAAGAGGAGGGAACTTATACCGTCTTTTGGAGGATCCTTAGTGGTTAGGATCCCCTAAAAGTGGTACAAGTTCCCCCCTTTTTTTGGCACTTAAAATTTTATCCCTTAAAAATTTTAGATTTCATAATATACATACTAATTTTTATTATTAGATTAAAATCATAGTAAATAAAAATTATGTATTAAATAAAAAATAATCATATGAGACCTAAAATGATAAAACACCCCTATAAGACATAAAACATGCTAAATTTCTCAAAATATTATTATATCGGTGGGGAGAGAAATTTTTTTCAAGCTTTTTTGTAATAGGTAATCTCCAATGTAGGGCCATATGTCAAAGGCACCATTCGACCCTTTCATGGCACATGTTTCAATCTCTTAGGCTTACTCAACTTGTATAATACAGCTATCATACTTAGTTGTCAAATTGTGGTGTTGTCCTTTCCTCTTTACCGTTTAGATTATGCCTATCACTTCTATTAACTAGTATGTTATTTCCAAATCCATTACCTAATATGGTAACGAAAATGAAAAAATACGTAATGAAATTAATTGAAGAATTAAACCATAATGCATTGTCTTTCAAATTTTTAATGAAAGAAACAAAAAATCTTTGTGAAAGAGAGAGGGAGACAAGTAATTTTATTAGGCTGGTTCCTAGTTCTCACATACACTCATCCATAAAAATGTTGCATTGATTTAATGATAAATTATAATGAGAGTGCAAGAGGTTTATCTATCGATTTCTATATCTAGCACTTTGGATTTTTGTTTATTATTTGCTAGTATGCCAATAAAGAATGGTAATATGTCAACTCATGGTGATTATAAGTTAGCAATATATCAATATTGTAACTATACATTTCCAACTGTCGTCAAAGAATATTAACAAACTAATTTTAAGAAGTTAAACAATTATACACCGTATGTACGTACATCTAAATGGTGATCAAGATATACACGTGGTACATTGAACCAAGAGAAAAGTACAAATAATTAGTAAACAAGATCAAAACTTTTCATTTATCTAATGGTCCTAATATGTAGATTATCTCTACTACAAATCAGAGGGATGTGAATGTAATCCCAATTGATGGTATACAATCTCAAAATCTGTGTGCTCTATATAATAAACTCAGCCTTCTTTTTTTTCTGAGTTATCTATTTTTGTGATATCCTTTTTCTTGGATCGGCAATGAAGTTGATTGAAATGGACTACATCCAAGTAAGAATAACTCATGTGTACAAAGCGTGGATTGTACCTCGTCCAAATATAACATCCACTACCTTATCTTAATTAAGATCATCTCTATCATCTATACATTGAACCCAATATATATATATAAATACAATCAATTACTACACTTCACCTTCTCTGTAAAGTAATCTGTATTTTTGCATTTTGGATATTATACTTACTTTTATGTACTTGGTAGATTTTCTTTTCTAGTTTTTATAATTATCTATATATTTTAGTTTTATATCTAATTTGTATTATAATGTATGTGATTTTTTTGTGGAAATGTGCAACACTTGGCTACAAGTGTTGTATGTGCACATATATGCACACACTTGTTATTGAGTACCGAGTGTGTACACTTAGTATGCACACCCCTTGGTACTCGGTGTTGTGTGTGCAGCTTATTAAATATAATTTTTGGAACATGTGTTCATCACTTTAGTGCACCAAAATGTCTAATAAAATTTTGAACACCAAAAAAAGAGGGGGGAACTTGTAAATAAAAATTGTGTATTAAATAAAAAATAATCATATGATACCTAAAATGATTAAATATAAGACATAAAACATGCTAAATTTTCCAAAATAACCCTAGAGTACATGAGATATCAATAAAAGATGTAGATTTTCTAAAATACCCCCATGACACCTTTAGAAGTCCCGAAATTATGAAAATACTCATAGAAGAGAATAATCGATCTACAGTTATTCCATCAATTGATGATTTCTTTTCAAATATGTACGCTTATCAACTATCTTTAATATATACATGATATATTTTATGCACGAAATAAATTACCTTAGACTCGTTCAGGAGACGGTGAGAGATTATGCATCTCGATATCGACTTCTGAATTGTCCCATTTGAACAATTTGGGATTATATGTTATGTGTTGTCATTTGCTTATAAATATTGTTCTCTAGTGGTATCTCCTTATGTTCTCCAAGTGTGTACATATATGTAGTACATTTAGGAGAACTATGGGGAGTTGCTGCTAGAATTTCGGCATGAACGAAACAATGTTTGAGTAAATGATGGACCATATAACAAAGTAATCTTGAATGGGATAAGGCCTTACCTTTTAGTAATGGAGTGATAAGGTGGATTTAGGACACATGCACACAACGACTTTATATTTCATTGAATGTGCTCTTTACCAATGATTGTTCTTTGCTATATGTGGACAATATAAGATGGAGATCGACAAGAGTTGGATGAGCATAAGGAATCGATTGTCAGCTCAGTTTAGAAGTGGTGCTAAGAATTTTACTGAGAGATCAAAAGCATTTGTCAATGACCAAGATAAAATGAGACATCCGTGTAGAAGATGTTTGAATGGGAAATTCCAAGACCCAGATACAGTGGAACAACATATAGTTGAGAAGGGCATCGAATAGTCCTATACTATATGGTCATATCACGGAGAATCATTTCCAGTAGTAACTGCGGAAAGCGAAAGACGAAGGGGATGAGATGCATGATCTCATGGTTGATATTACTGGAGTAAGTGGACCAAGTCATGAAGTTGATCCAATCTTAGATGACATCCCGACATTTGAAATAAATTGATATCTCCATTTTTCAAGTAGATAAGAATTTTACCTTTTTCCTTTTACCGTTATTTTTGAATCATCACTGAAAGAAATATTCCCATTGATTAATTCATCAAGCTCCACGAACATTGATCGATGCCCACACATATGATTTCAAGTACTAGTGTCAAGATATCATGTGTTGTCTTGTCCTTCGTTGTTGTCGTTATATGCAAGTAACATGGTGCCATTTTTTTCTCTTTCTTCTTCAACATAATTGACTTTCTCTTTAATTCTATTATTAGGTATTCTACATTCTCTAGCATAATATTCAAACTTGTGACAATTGAAACATTCAACTTAAGACTTCTCATACCTTGAGTTCATTCGACCTTTACCATGACCTCTTGTACAACTTTCTCCTCTTTCAAAATAGCTAATATTATAATTGTGGTTGTTGTTGGAATTCTAATCTCATCCACAACTTCGACTTGTACCACGTCTTTGTCCTCGGGCTTGTCCTTTACCACGACCACGTTGACTTCTTTCACTATATTGGCTATCTTCTCTCTCCGTGAGTTGTGTCTTAAGAAGCTACTCTTCGAAATTTGGCTTCTTCTTTTTCTTTTTCTCGTGAGCTTGTAAAGAACCCAAGAGTTGTTATATCGTCATGACTTCCAAATCTTTTGTTTCTTCGATGACAGTAACAATATTCTTGAACTTTGGATCTAACGATCGAATAATCTTTTTCATGATTGTAATATTTTCTATTTTCTCACCATTTCTCTTCATTTGATTTGAGATGATTAAAACTCTTGAAAAGTAGTCAAAAACTGACTTAGTCTCCGTCATGTGTAATAAATCAAAATCTCCTCTTAGAGTTTAAAGGTCTGTTCAGACTCTGATTGAGCTGATTTTTATGATAGCATGTTCGTCTAGTCGAGCTCTTCGATTTGATATGTAATAATAGTATGTTTGGAACAAATAGCTAATAATCTCAATCTCAAGAATTTTTTTCTGATGTGGAAGATCATTCAAAGCTGCAACTACAGAGCATACTTAGAATTTTAACAGAAGTCACAACTTCTCTCTAATACCATTTTGTTGGAAATAAAACAAACTTTATTATTCACTCAAATATTATTATAAGTACAAATTCTTAATTTCACTCTTCAAGCTCGTTCACTCATTAGAAGTTACGCTTCTTTCTCTTTTCTCTTCACTTTTAGAAGCTTTGTTTTTTTACTTGATACTTAGAACTCAAATGAGGAGAGGTATTTATACTACATGAGAAACAAGGAGAATTATACAAATAAACAATTACAAAATCCTTAAGTCATATATATTTTCTTCTACACACTTCTAATAATAATTTAAGTAATTAAATGATTTATATGTAAAAAACTAATATCTAACTAACACTAGAGAATTCTAGGTAGAAGACTTATTTAATTTGAACTTGGACTTCTTATTTTATAAGTTTTATACTTTGATTAATTCCAACTTATTGAGTTTCACGTTAATGAGCCTAAAATTTTTTTTATGGGCTAAACAAATTTATTTTTCAACAGTATCGCCGCCTTTGAATCTGGCCGGTGCTTGCAATGTGCCTTGGAGATTGAATTCGGTTGGAACCTTACAATGTCCTTTTAGATTTGCTTGGGTAACTCTGTAGGTACCTTTTGGCACCACCACTTTACTCCGACTCTTCGATGCACACGCTCTTTAACAGGTTTTCAACAAAATCTAAAGCAAAAATGAACAAAAGTTACTACAAAAATGCAAACTAATTGTGACGAGCCAAGTGAAAAATGTAGTGCGTACGTACATATGGTATGTGCTTAATAAAACAGTTACATGCTTTACCTTGGTGATATCAGACTTGGGCTTTCCACCACCTTTTGTCACATCAAAGATTTGGGCATTCGCAATATTAGAAGTCATTAACAAGCATAAGGTGATACCAATTATTCTCATAAACTTGATCAGACCATTTTGAAGTGTTCGCACTAATATAATTTGTTCAGTTCTGATCTTTTCTCACTTAAGCCATACTTTAGATTTGGTTTTTCAAACATATTAAATATATATATAAATATATATATATATATATATTTCATTTGGAGAGCTCCGCACCTCTCAATGTTTTAACTGATTATTTACAAAATTTGTTGGATTAATTTCACGCCATTTCTTGAAATCAATCTTTTTCAATCTAGCTATATGTAAATGGTTTTCTCATCGTTCATAATTATTTAAGGTCGTGCATGCTAGTCTTTTTGACTTCTGATATTATCTTCCCTTCCGTACGTACTTAGGATTCACCCATTGACTTAAATTTCTAAACCTTAATTGACCCGGAAAAAAAAAATGGAATTGACTCAAGTCCTCTCTAGAAAGAATTATGGGAAAAGATAATGTTTGAGGTATTAATTTTTATTTCAAAATTTTAATATTAATACATATGATATATGATTTGTCATTATTTAATTAATGATAATATTTATTTTATTTGTAGTAAATATTAGCACACTAATTAAATGTTAACAAGTTACATATCATATGTATTGATACAAAAATTTTGATGCAAAAATTGAACATGCAGTGTTATTCTTTCTAAAAAAGATTTAAGAAGTTAATCGGCCTCTTTATTTATGTACAAAGCTGTCCACGATGAAATTAGCCTCTTTCTATGAAGTAGCCATTTGCCAAAACCTACGGCAAGTGTTATCATGCAAATACAAATATATATTAAACTATTAAATTTTGAATTGGTGCTAGATTTAGTCTAGGTGTACTCAAACGTATATGTCACATGCTCTTTGCCAAAGAAACCCTGAGCTTTTGCAAATAGATCAGTCCGTACCCCCCACAGAACACAAATTGTACGTGGTCCGGCACCATAAACTACTTGCATTATGTATACATAGTATATCATGGAGAAATATTATTCTTGGAGATAAAATCATTTTCTATATTTTGTATATAGTAATATTATTCTCAGAGATACTATCATTTTTTATATTTTATATTTTGACTATTTCTTTAATTTATATTTTACATTTTTATTATTATCAAATAACGTTCAGATTAAAAATTTGTAAAAAAAATTAATTTGTATCCCACCAGGGTCAAATACCCTTTTGAACTTTAAATGCATATTTAAAAAATTATTCATAACTTAAAACTAATTAATTAATAATTATAATGTTAAAAGTTTAATAAAAATATGCAAGATCTTGCAATTATTGAATATTTTTTAATTTCTAGTAAGTGTTAAATGTTAATTACTTTTTAAATATATATCTAAAATTTAAAAGAAGATTTTGGTAACCCCAATTATCAATATAAGTCAAGACTTAGAGATCATAGAAATTTGTTCTAAGTTTTAAAGTTGAATATCAAAATTGATAAAAAAATCAAAATGAAAAGTATAAATTAAATAAATTGTTTAAATATAAGGTATAAAAATATAATTATTTCTAATTCTTATCTTAGCATGAAAATATTTAACAATTTATTTAACGAAATAAAGAGAGGATATCAAAGTCCAACGACACATATCCCCACCATTTGAGAGAAACGTATATATTTAGCTAGCAATCAGTTAGTTAGTGTATCGAGATTGGTGGGTTACCTGTTGGTATTTTGGGAATTCCTTGCTCCTTTGAGAGCTCACTTTTTTAACAGAACCTTAAATGAAAAAAACAAAATATCATTATTGCATTCGTAGCATCCAAATCAGCTTAAAAAAAAAAGCTATAAAGCTTCCCCAGAACAAGGCTTTCTTGAGTCCATAACTTTGGATTTTGTACCCAATTACAGCATAGTTGATATATATGTCAAACGAAAAGCATAATTCAAATTTGACAATATTTTTTCGAGCCAACGATCTGTTTAACAACTCACCTTGCATACTAAGCTTTGAAAAAGGCCAACAATAGCAACCTCTGATCAGCGGCAAGTTAGGCCGCGAGAAAAGTCACACATGAAGCTGGTAGTTTAGGCTTCCTTCCTTTATCGACGACAAGCTTCAATTTGGCCGAAAAATGGCCAGAAATGGCAAAAAAGGCCCGTGGTTTCTCTTTCCCTCCGAGCATTGGCGGCGTTGTTCGGTGGCGAGGACCAAGGCTCGTTAAGAATTACAATTTGACCCCAGTTCCTCCAAATTCCACGCACTTTAGCCCACATCTGAAATTTATTCATTTTCTAGCTGTTTGTGAAATGACCAAAATAATCTTGATAGGTTGGTTACGCTAGCTTATAAACATGAAATTTTTCTTTTTTATTTCTTTCTTATTTATAGAGAATTGAATCAAGTTGTTGATAGGTTGGTTGGTTTCGATCTTTATGTTGAACATTGTAACTACCGGCACTCATCTCTAGATTTTATTTATAAATTAGTTTACAGGGATATGATTCAACTTCTCTCTTACCAGTTTTGTAGATGACTTCTCATATGTACTCTTTTTCCTGAATAATTTTTTTTTTCTAGTGGGTACGATTCAAGGCATTTGGGATATATAATATCCAAATGACCTTCTGGATGCGCCTTTCTTGGACAACTTTGTCTATTTTTTCTCAAACTTTCTTTCCTTTGAAGTTTTTTTTAAATTAATAATATTTCCTTCTTTGGGTTGTTGAGCATGGAGGGTCTTCTTCAGCTGGATGGTAATATGGTTGGTTTCGTTCAACAAAAAAAGGCAACGCTACATACTATACTCTATGTAACTTTCTAACAATAGAATCAAACTTCACCAAAAGACAATTATACTTATTTTATAATATATATATATATATATATATATATTGGGCCCTAATCCACTAAGTAGGTTTTTTACTTATACATAAATATTATTTTCCTAATTAAAATTTATCATGTTTGTCATTTTATAGTATAATGTAAAAGAGAGAAATAATATTAATGATACACGTCTTTTCGTGTATATCATTATAGTCGTTGGATCACCGTTAAATGATGATCTAACGGCTAAAAAAAATATCTATACATAGTAAAAAATATATACCTATTGGATTGACAATCATATACATTAATTAGGAGCCAGTATAATAGATAATTTTGTATTCATTATTAGTAAATAAATCAATTTTGACCAATATATGTCAATCTAACAGCTATAATTTGTAATAACCCAGTTTTTTTAAGGGCAATTTGGTTATTTGATCTTACATTATTTAAAAATAAATAAATTAAATTATATATATATACGTATGTGTGTCTCTCTCTCTCTTCCCTCTCCCCTGACTCAGTCTCACCCTTTCTATCTCTCTCACTCGTTCTCGGCCAAAGGAGGTGAAGGAGAGCCAGAGACGCCACACCAGACCACCGACGGAGTTCTCCTGTGCCGCTAGCAACTCGTTCCACCCGTCTCCGGTTGCTTCCAGCGACGATTCCAGCCGTTTCAACGCATGTTCTTGGACTCGTTGGACTCATCTCGTTGAGAGATACCTCAAGGTATATATATCATGATTCCATTTTGCTCAATTTGAAAGTTGCCCTTTTTTAGTGTTTTGAATTTTGAATTTTGGTTTTCGATCTAATCGTTCAATTTTGTTTTTGTTGTCATTCCTAGAATGTATTTAGAAAATGGTAAAGTTTGATATATATATATATATATATATTAACTATATTTGGTGACTGACACAAAAATCACTATCTAACGGCTTAGATTTTGTCTAGTTTTGTATGATACCAATTTGATGTCAGCCCGGACCGAATTTGGTCGAGTTCTATATTTAACTTGGATATTTTGAACATTAGTAATTGAACGAAGAGGTCCGCTTATTGATTTGAAGCTCCGTTGAGGAGTTGGCTTTCCTAAGTGAGCGATCGAGGGTCTGGAATTAGTTACTGGCCCTCCGAGCAATCGTCCAATTGGCACCTTGAGCATCCAATAGCATGATATCACCATTCTAGTGAGATAAGGATTCAATTACCTCTTCTTTAAGTCATTTTTGAATAAGACTTATTTTTTGCAAAATATATGAGAACAAACATGATTTTAGAAGTTTTAAATATCTGTGATGGAATTGAATGGTATAGTTTATGTAATTTCTCTAGGACTTTTCCAAGTGCAGATTATTTTTGGATCTGTTAAAATAAGGCCGTTATGCTGCCCATTTTTGTACAAAATTTAATTAACTATTTTATTAAAAACCAGAGTATCATTTGAACTTAAATTACTATATGGCTACTTTTACGCATTAGTTCAGAGTACACGTGTCATGGGATCACTAATGAGTCCCAGGTTAGCATTATAGGGTTTTTGTAGTGTGGCCTGTAGCCCCACTAATGGTGTAGAGCCTGTGAACTCATGAGAGGTATTTCTTCTGATTACCTCTTCATTTGGCAGCCGTAGCTAATGTAGTTGCCCCTCTAGGTCTAGTAGGCAACATACGGGTGTCCCTTTCAATTATGGGCTAGGTATTAGGTACAAGTAGTGCCAACAATCTGGTTTTCATTTATTAGAGATGGTGAACTCATAGGTATGAATAGATTTGTGTCATGTATTTGTGGACTGATTGATTTTCAGATATCATATTTTTTTGTATATCTTTATATAGGTATGTGCATATAGACTATTAGTTTTGGATAACTTGTTTTCATATCTATATCTATATATATGTATATAAATATATATATATTGTTATATGCATATACATATACGGGCTATCAACTTTGGAAATGGATATATATAAATATATATATAGATATGGTTTTGCAAAAAGGTGTTTTGGATTAAACTAACTATCCAGGGGCTTTTCATCACTCAAAAGGTTTTCAAATGAGGTAACAACTTTCATACTGAGCTTTCAAGCTCACTCTTTTCTATTTTTCCTTCCTTTTAGTTGGTTGTTCATTTGAGTTAATTGTCTCGATGGTTGGGCAAGTCACATTGCTTACATATGTGGTCTTATCCCTATTCCTCTTCAGTTGGTTCTCATAACTTGTTCCATTCTTTTCATTTCTAATTGTTTATCCAAATTTGTTGTTTATGCTAAGTCAATATATAAGGACGTATTTTCTACATTCACGGATTTAGTGAATGTAGAGTACGGCTTCAGATCCGTTTGGGATCAAGTTTCTATTAATTTTTAGTGTTTAAAAATTTTTTGGAAATAATTTTGATAAATACCTCATACATTACATAGGAACTGGCTAAATAAGTTGCTTCTGCTCCTATTCCTTCCAAATCCATTCTTACACTTCTCTAAAGTGAATTTTTGGTGTCTTTGGGATGGTTATTTCCCAAAAAATTTAGTCTCGGAGGTATCAGGTAGACATGAGATTATTGATTTCAACTCTTAACGCAATTCTTCATTTCGAATGGATATTCGTTCTTTTACTTTTCTGTCCATTTAGATTGTAGGCTACACGAATCTCGTAGGTTCTAAGGTAGCAATTTGCTATCTTGCATCTTGATCACTGTGTTTTGGCTTTCTTGTGGATTGCTTATGTGTTATCCCTCTAGTCATATTATCATCCTTGTTGGTAGTATTTGATTATGGTTGTACCTTCTTGGAGTTTTTTACTTATGATATACTAATTTGCTATTTGCTCTTTGACTGATATGGCTTAGCTCTGTTGATGCTTATGAGATTAAGATTTTTTTTTCTTGGGACTGATATCTCTGTGATCATTTAATTTTGATACATTGTGACTTGATTCTATATTTGAGTATTTATATTGATGATACTTTTGCATAGCATACTTATTGATTGAGTGATTATTTTGGTGATTTAAGATATTGTTTAGCTATAGTAGTTGCATTTCTCTAGTTTCATCAAGTTTCATTATTATAACTCCTTAGTTGAGAATTTTTGAATTGTTAAGAGTTTGGTTGGATTTAAAAATTGAGTTATTAAGTTTCAGAACTTTTAGAAATACCAAGTTGACAATTAAGGTTTTAACTAACATAGACCTTTATATTTGACCAAAGTGATAAGTTTAGTTTCAAAGAGAACATGAACATTTTAAACTTAAGCACTAGTTGGATAAAAATCAATACACTTTTTCAAATAGGGTATTATTTTAAACTAATATGCTAGCTTGAGACTAAATTTTGTGAAGTAACCAATCTATTTGTATATTAGTAAGATTTTGTTTTACGCTTGCAAATGTTGATGTGAAATATCTTTAGACCAAGTAGTTTATTTCCATAAATGTATATACATAAAATCAAGCTTTTCAAATTCTTTTGCTAACTTTGGACTTAGTAGATTACAAATTATTTTTCAATTCTTACTTAATACTTGATTTGAGATTTAATAAATGCTTTCACAAGTATGCATGAAAAAAAAATGAATGTAAGTTACTTAAAGAAAAGTTTTGAATAAAAATATCCACAGATTTGACTACTTGGTAAATTTTGGTGTTGATTGAAAATGATTTTAGGAGAAAATCTTTAGCTTCACGTGTGCATTTGAAGATTTATACCTATAATTTCTCTAGAATATACCACTTAGAGGATAGAAACTTGATGTGGTTACTTGTATTATAAAAATCCTTGTTTAGTGAAAATGTTTGAGTTAGAAATTTTGATTTAAATTCTGAGAGGCTTGTCACTTATACCTTGTGTGTTTGATGGTCCAAATTGCATGGTTTTTTCTAAATTTTTCTTGATATGGTTTAACTTGTTGATTGGTGCATGGTCCCTTGGTGTTTTTTTTTTTTATTATTTAGTAAAATGATTCATACTAACATGATTTTTGCGGTGTGAATAAGTTGCATTAGACTATGCAGGATTTGTTTTGATCGGATTTTGGGCATTATGCAATTAGTTTAGACTGATCTCCCTAATGTTGGGAAAATTAGGAAGGAGAATAAAATTTTAATTTTCAAATCGTTAAATGGTATTGAGTTACATGCCTTAGTTTTATATTTGATAAGTTTTGAGTTATATGCATTAGTTTTATGTTTGACATACCTTGAGTGGTGCATGTTAGTATATGATATCTTCTTGAAGGTTTAATTGTAGCTTTCCAATTCATAGAGTTTATGTATATATCATTTAGTTTGTTATGTCTAGTATAAATCTCTATTAACTACTAATGTCTATTTTGAAAGGTTAAGTGAGAATTGATATTAGTTTTACAAGCTTTGAGAAACTATTTTGACAATGTTTCGCACGTTAATACTTTCTTTCCTTATATATATTAAAAAAAAAGTGTAAACTTTCAAACTTTCTGAGAAACTTATTTGTTTATCTTGGTTGTGATTTGGATTAAGGCCTAAATATTTTATTAGTTTTAAAAGAAAAATCGACTATAGTGATTTAAGTATAGCCTCATTTATCATTTTACAAAGTGTGGATTTCGTGATAAATGCCTATTTTGTTAGTTATGTGAAGCAAACTAGTGTCTTTTTCATGCATTTCCTATTGATTTTAATAAATGATTATCATATATAACTCGAATTTTTAGGTTGATGCTTGTGACTATTAGATATTTTCATCATATATGTATGGAGTGAAACCTTTCTAGATGTTGATGTTATGTTGGATTTAATCCCTTATTTATTTAAATTATATATAGCATAGTTATTGTTATATGACTAATAATAATTAGACTGAGACTACTCATGGGTTTTACTTAGAGTCATTGGACTCTACTTCTATGTTGTAAAAGGGTACTCAAAGTTCAGGTGTGGTTTACCTTTAGTCAAGGAGAAACTATTTTGTGAATTAGTATAGTATTCATAGGCTCCAACATTTTTTTACATTAAATATTTTTTAAAATGTTTTCAAAATTATTTTTATTAAAAATTGAAATGACGTTACATAGGAGACAGGCGTCATTCGAAGATGGTACTAGGCCGTCTATCCTATTAGGACCTTCTTTCTAGGGCAATAGTGTTGATTTTAGTTATATGTGTATTTCAAGGACATTAGATTGTGTCTATATCAAAGACTTGAAGAGTCTTTGGAACAGCATTCCCTTTGATTTTCTTTGATGAGATTTTATAGTGGATAAAAAATTTGAAATACTTTTGAAACTTCTCATGGTTTGGGTACTTACATTAGGATTGATGTTTGTATTAATATCTTGTATTGATAATTTCTACTTTGGGTATTCTAGTCAAGCATTTGAGTAGAAGAAGTTTGTGTTTTGTGTCATTCTTTGCTCTAATTGGAGAACAGAAAATGATTGTGAGCCATTGAACTCTCTTTATCACCTTAGATCTCTAAATTCGTTTATCTTGACTGGTGTAACACAGGAACCATTGTTCCTCATCTTAAACTCTATTCGATAATATTTTGCACTTGAAGAGAGACTCTTTAAGAGTTATTGACTCAAAGATTGTCTAGGTCCAAGTTCTAGCTATAGACAAATGGATATGTCCTAGGAGATTGTTGATTTGGTTTGATCAAGGGGGGACGGTATTCTTAGATTTGACATTTTTCTTACCGACCTAGTTCGGTACCTTACAATCACTATTTGGAGTCCCATATTCTTGGCTTCTAACCATGGTTATTATCATTATCTTTTGATCACTCACATACTTGAGGTTGTCATTTCCAACCATGGGTATTACAATTCTTGTACAAATTATTAAGCCATCTTATGATTCCATATCTTTTCGGGTGCACCCTTATCCCATACCATTATGTGAGTCTGTTTGTTGGTGGGATTCTAATGCCAAGTGAAGGGTTTCTGTTTCACACACTTTCATTAACGAGCATTCGGTTTAATACTCTTAAATTCTATAGTCAAGTATTCACTACACTTCCAGTGACTATTTCTTGGGATCTTGTTTATACTCTCGGTTTGTACCTGAATTTCGGGGCAAAATTCTAATAAGGAGGGAAGAATGTAATAACTTAATTTTTTAAGGCCAATTTAGTTATTTTACCTTATATTATTTAACAAAATTAAATTCAATTATATATATACATATGTGTTTTTCTCTCTCTCTTCCTTCTCCCCCAACTCACTCTCACCCTCTCTATATCTCTCATTCGTGCTCGACCGAAAAGAGGCGAAGGAGTGTTGAAGCTTCCACAGCCACCGTTTAGCCCTCCAAACCACCAGCGGAGTTCTCCTGTGCCGCTAGCAACTCGTTCCATCCATTCGTGGTCATCGTTGAGCTCAATGTCACTAGAAAATGCCATTAATGGCCATAAGAAACTTTGAATTTCCGACGCTGATTCTAGCCATTTTAACGCCTGTTCTTGGGCTCGTTCGACTCGTCTCGTTAAGAGGGACCATAAGGTATATATTTTACGATCCTGTTTTGCCCGGTTTCAAAGTTACCATTTTTGAGTATTTTAAGTTTCGAATTTTAGTTTTCGATCCGACCATTAGATTTCATTTTTGTTATCATTTTTTGAACATACTCAGAAAATGATGAAGTTTAATATATATATATATATATATATTGACTATATTTGGTGACCAGCACAAAAATCAATATCTAACGGCTTGGATTTTGTCTAATCCTATGTGATATCGGTCCAATATAGCTCGGACCCGAATTGGTCGAATTATATATCAAACTTAATTATTTGGATATTAGAAATTCAATGAAGTGGTCCACTTGTTGATTCGAATCTCCATTAAGGAGTTAGTTTTCCCAAGTAAGCGATCGAGGGTATGGAATTAGTTTCCAACTCTCTGAGCGATCATCCAATTGGTGTCTTGAGCATCCAATAGAATGTTATCGCTATTCTAGTGAGATAGGGATTCAATTACCTCTCTTCTAGGTCGTTTTTGAATAATACTTATTTTCTACAACTTATGAGAACAAACGTGATTTAGGAACAATGTGATTTAGGAACTTTTAAATATTTGTGGTGGAATTAAATGGTATGAATTTTGTATTGGATTGCTCCAGAACTTTTTTGAGTATAGGTTATTTTTGGATTTGTTAAAATAAGACCGTTATGCTGCCTATTTTTCTACAAAATTTAATTAACTATTTTATTAAAAATCAGAGCATTATTTGTACTTAAATTACTGGATAGCTATTTTTACACATTAGTTCAGAATACACATGTAATAGGATCACACATGAGTTCCAAGTTTGCATCATGGGATTTTTATAATATGATGCTGCAGTCTTATTGATGGTGAAGAGTTCGTGAACCTGTGCAGTGTATTTCTTCTAATTACCTCCCATTTCGTAGTTGTAGGTAATGCGATTACCCTTCTAGGTTTGGTAGGTGACACACGTGTGTCCCCTCTGGTTATGGGCTAGGTCTCAGGTATGCTGTATGACAGACATAGTGTCAACACCTTGGTTTCTATTAATGAGAGGGGGTGAACTCATGGGTATGGGTGGATTTACATCATATGTATGTGGACTGATTGAATTTCTAATATATATACTTTTTTTGTATATCTATATATAAGTATGTGTATACGGACTATTAGTTTTAGATAATATATTTTCATATCAACAGATATATAGTTATATGCATATATATATATATAGACTATCAGCTTTGGAAATAGATATGTGTAAGTATATACATAGAGTTTTGTAAAAAGGTATTTAGGACTAAACTAACCATGCAGGGGATTTCCATCACTAAAAAAGATTTCAAATGAGATAACAGCTTTCCTACTAAGCTTTCAAGTTCACCATTTCTATTTTTCCTTCCTTTCAGGTATTTGTTCATTCGTGTCAGTTGTCTCGATGGCTAGGCAATGCACTTAGTTTACTTATGTGGTCTTACCCCTATTCCTCTTCGGTTAGTTCTCATAACTTGTTTCATTCTTTTCATTTCTAACTGTTTAGCCAAGTTTGTTTTTTTATATTAAGTGAATGTATGAGGATGTATTTTCTACTAATTAGGGATTTGGTGTAGAAACAAGACCCTTTGGTTCCTAAAGAGAATGTTTTTTAAAGATTTTAAGTACTTGGAATTTTGATTAACTTTGTAAATCAATTTTTGGACTTTATTTTAATCAACATTAAAGTTTTTATCCAACCAAGTTTTTGTACAAATTAACTATATTTTCCTAAATTTTGAGTGGCGTATCTTTTTTAATAAACTAAACTAAGGATGAACTTCTTTTTTTATAGAATTTCTAATGATTCAAGGACTAAAATAAAAAACCCAAGTACTTAATTTTCTCTGAATTTTGTAAAATTCTTTATTTATATTAATTTACACTCGAAACTATCAAAAGTTACGATCTTGAATTTTGGGTCGTGACATAATTGATTATATTTGAACAAGTTCCAATGCAAATTAAATGATAGCATTTGTATTTATTAATCTAACTGTCAAAATCGATTTATATACTGATGGTGAATACAAAAAATACATGTTGTACTAGCTCCATATATTATTATTATTATTATTATTATTATTATTATTGTTGTTGTTATTTTTATTATCACATTTCGTTCCTAATCCAATAGGTTTTTTTTTATCTGTCCGTAGGTATTTCTTTTTTTTTAGCCAGTAGATCATTATCTAACGTCTATCATTATTTGGATAATCAGAAAAATAAATAAATAAAAATAAAATATATATTATTTAATGTTTTTCTCTCTTTACTTTTTATATTAAAAGATATGCCTAATAAATTTTAATTGGGTAAAACAATATCTATGGAAAAGATAAAAAAAATATATCCATTATATATGTAAGTTGTAGAGCGTATATTACTCGGAAACAATAAGCAAAAGTTGATAGCCTTTAATTGATAGTATTAGGCTATTACATTAAGTGTATTTCCCTATTCACGGAAGTTTGCACCGCTACAAAATCATAAAATCACTCAATGATCAACAAACCACATTCCTCTTGTTCATATGGCGAATGTAAAAAGTGCAGTGAAATAATCAAGAAAAAAACAAAAGAAATGAACCAAAAATCTTTGATTGGCATGAAAATTAGTGTGATAATATAAGCCAGTATATTTAATGGGCGCAAGCCGCTGGGTTCATGTAGCCAGAGACCTTGGGCTTGACA
>JXTB01000103.1:942674-964101 GCA_002914805.1 Parasponia andersonii | reverse complement strand
CATTTTGTTTTTCATCAATTTATAGTCCAAACGAATGATGAAAACCATCAATTCTAAACTAATTTGTACCAAAATTAACTTTAGATCTCGCGACGTGTTGGCAAGCTCCCCGATAATCTTTGACCCTTTTCTTGTATTTCCTTTTCTGTAGGGAAACAGAAGCCCAACCAGTCCCACTATCTTTTCAAAAATAAATAAAAGCACATCCTCTGTCATAGTATGTCGTCCCGGCTGCATGCAATTTTCACAGCCGTCTACGTCGCCAACGTCCATCGGATATTCTTGAACACCACGCTGCTCGTCTTAACACGAGAAGGAAGCTACACACCCATTTTTTATATAATAATAATAATAATAATAATGTATACATGCCAATTAACTAGAGTGACATAAAAGTCGTCGTTTTTCGAGTTAAATAATTTTTATCAATGGGAGCATAACAAATAGAATATGGTTATACACCATTTATGTGTGGCATAATAATAGAATAATAGTGTTGCATACAAATAATATAATAAAGTGAAATGTCATCCGTAATTCTACTTGATAATTTTAATTAAGTAAAAATTATCTAAGGAATTGCTGAACTTTGGCATCACAAATTTGGTGGAACTCCAACCCATCACTTTTTACTTTCGTAATATTTAATACTGATCTTACACATATTAAATTTTAACTTGGCTTTGATATTACTTGATGTGGGAGCATATTGTGAAAAACGCATTTTTTATGATGGTAAAATGGACTTTCCATCATTTTTGGGATTAAAATATGGTCTATTTGACTAAATTTGAATTTGGGCTTGAAGGAGGAAACTTTTGAAACTGGGACTAAAAAGCAATTTGGAGGGACGTAACTGGAAAAAATTGAGAGGGAGTGGGCAAAAATGCAATTTCACAAAATTGGCTAACCATTTGAGCTGGTCCATGTGGCTCACTGTCCATTTCTTTCTTTTCCTTTCACTCTTTTCCATTTGCTCTTTCTCTCTCCTCTCGGATGCCTAAATGCTGAACTCTCGGCTCAGCTCCATTGAGGCCCCTCCTCGCCATTTCAACTGCCACCACTTGTTAGATCCTGTCGTCCCCCAAAATCGCTCCAGCCGAAGTTTCGCAGCTGTTGGAGCCTTCAATCAGCAGTGGTGAGGACCAATATTTATGGCACATTTTCTGGCAACGACGAGTTTTCTTACCACTTCAGGTTGTGAAACTGAGCTTCTCAAATTCGTCTCGATAAGAGAAATCTTTGGGTAAAGGTCTTTTAACTTTATTTTTTTTCTTCTTGATTTCGAGTATAATGAGTAGTTTTGGGTGCTAAATTTCAAGCAGTAAAATTTTGATCCAGCTGTTATCTTGTGATATAATTGTCATTTTTGGAACTCAAAAAATGGTGAAGAATGACATATATATCGACTATGTTTCATAGTCACGGACATAGAAAACAAGATCGAATGTCACAAGATAGTCTTATTTTACGTGTCGCAGGTCGGGCTTCAGCTTGAACCTAAATTGGTCGATTTAAATATGTAACCTAGTTATTTTGGACACTAGAAATTTAATAGTGACATTAGTTTTTCAATCTGAGGCCTCGTTGGAAAATCAACCCTCTAAAGAAAACGATTAAGAGCTCAGAATAAATTTCCAATCCTCTGAATGATCGCTCAACTATACCACAAATATTGAATAGTATAGTACCTCTATTTTGGTGAGGTAGGTAACTCAATTACCTATTTTCAATACCATTTTGCATAAAATGCAATTATGTTGACATATTGTGAAAAATGTAAATTTTATTGCTTTGAATAATTTTATAAATTACCTACTCAATTGAATTGATTATAAATTTTACAGGTTTAAATTTTGGATTTATCCAAAATACAGCCATTATTCTGCTGGATTTTCGAGAGTATTTGAGGATTAGATGTTTATGGTTTCAATCAAGTTTAGCAAAGTCATTAAGCATAAGTTTTGTTATGTGAACTATATAATCATGCTTGAGGTATTTAGGCATCACGAGACACTTAATTAGTAGTTGGATCCCGACCACAATTAGTGCAAAGTCCATAAATCTATGTCTGTTTCTCTAGTTGGTAGGTTGTACGGTGCAAAGTTCATAGACTCACGTAGAGGTCCTATGCATATGGCCATGTGTAGGTTTGAGTTTAGGGTATTTAGTTCATACTAGTATGGGTTACGCTGGAGTGTGATGAGGTAATATGAGCTCATCATATATTTGAGCTAGTTTATGCTACTTGAAGGTTCCCATAATTTGTTTATTATGTTTTCATATGTAGTTTTAATTATTTTTTAGCATAACTAATGTAGACATTGTCAAAGGAAAACGGTTTTTAAAAAAGAGTAATCAAGTTTCTTATTGGATATTTTATGCTCACCCTCCGTCTTCAGTAGTATCTAATGTGACGAATTTGGTGACAAAGAGGATTAGAAGACCATCTTTCGATAATAATTTATTGTTTTGGTAATACTAGAGCTTAGGTTAAGCTTTGGTTTTGTTATTTTTAGATTATGTGAATAAAATATGCCTGGAACCAAGATTACTACTTTTGATTGTGTCTATTACTTTATATACCATATTAGTACTTGCTACTTATGGTAAATGATGATACATAGATCATATTTTTGATTATGATTGAATCTACATTTAATGATGTATACGGACTACAGAATTTGTTCACTAGACAGAATTCCAATGATCTTTTAAAAATATATTCTTTTATAAAATTGAAACTTTTTGGATATTTTATAATAAATTAAAGAATTTCTAATTTCAGTAAAATTCTCATTTGCCACTGATGTAGAGTTTGGGTCGTGACACATATTATCTGAAACGTCAAAGAAAATAAGAGGAAAACAAGAACAAAGAAGTTGTACAAATTTAATACGGTTAAGTTATAAAATATAGCCCACATCTAATGGGCACAACTTAGAATATTATCCATATTATATTAAGGAAATCATATAAGTGTTTTCACTATCGTTTACAAGTCACCCAAGCCATCTCTCTAAAAAGAAAAGAAATGTACAGAAGAGATAATATAAATTTTATTGAAATAGGCTACATAACATACATTAGATTAATACTATATATACACATAGTTTATTATTACCGTTACTAAGAATTAGCTAGACAAATCTACTATAATCAAGTATGATCAGTCATAATAAAGAGAATTATGATTGTCAATAAATCTAGAATATTCAAGATTATTCTTGTCTTGATATTCTCCTTTTTAAGTTTGATCTTTTTTCTTTATGTTCGTTGAATTTAAATTTTGATTTGAATTCATATTCCTTCCTTTTACACTCTCAAAGATTTATATTCCCCACTAATCCCCGGCCAAAAAATCAGTTTGCTATTTATGATCAGCCTCGAACTCTTTAATTAATATAATGAAACGACTTCAAAAACATAAGACTCATAGGAAGAATTAACACTACAGATATAAAAACTACTGGGAGTCTTTTATAGTAGTTTATAACAATATCCTAAAAATGCAATTCTAATGTCACACCACCGGGAGAAGCCAGCCAGGGTTTTGACACGAATGTCGTTTTGGATTTTGGAGAGGGTGCAATTTCGGACTATGGTTTTTCCTTTTTTTTTTATTCATAACTTTATTTTCCCAAGTTTTTGGACAGCATAAGCGATTTATCTTTAATCTTTTTACTTTTAACAAAGGTGAAAAGGCATCAAAATCTAACAGAAGCATGGCAATTGTTTGGTACTCAGCTGCTGTGGAGCTAGAAATTTTTTTCAAATGGGACATAAATTATGAAAATTTTTTGAGTTATATATAGTACATTTTGCTTTATATATATATATATATATATATATATTTTTCAATTTGTAATTGAGTAATATATTTCATAATAGAACTTTTGAAATTCATATAGCAAATATAGACCAACATAAGATTAAAAAGGATTTTTAAAGTGAGATCAAAGACATTTTTTCAATAAAAAGTAAGGGTAAAATTAAATATTTCAAAATAATAAATAAAATCTAAAACCACAAAATTAAGTAGAGTCGAGTGAAGCATAGCTGAATTTGTTTTTAGAAAATGTCTGTGGGTGAAATTTAAATTTTCAAAAATTAAGGGAGGTGCAATCCATATTGTATTCGATTCCCTGTTGATTTTACCAAATAAATAAATTTAAAAAAAAAAAACGAAAGGGGTAATATATGAATGCCACTAAGATGTACATTTAAAAAGGGGGGAAAAAAAACGACGAAAATGATGGATTTGAGTTTAGATGATATTGTAAGGAAAAGTGTATCAATGTTTGATTGAGTTTTAGAGTGTTAGGATATCTCTCTTTATTTTTCCATTAGGCTTCATAATTTTGTAAACCAATGAGCCCGCATAAACGTACATTAGCGGTATCTTTCCTCTATTTATTCAACTTTTTCTTCTTTGGTTATAAAATTGAATGTCGTTCAATAAGGTTAACATATTCATAGGAATTTCTACTCTCCAATTAGGTCCAAACGTAGGCCCCTCCTTTATTTAATGTCTATACGGTCCATTCCCACCTTGTCCAAGGACTCAATTTCAAAATTCCAAAATTTTTCTTTGCACAAACACCCCCCAGCTGGACAGTTATTAGATTATATATTTCGAGGAAATTAGGCTCAGAACAAGGAAATATTTACTCGAAAACCATTGAAACATAATATTTCCATATGCAACCCATATAAAAAACTGTTAATCCAATTATCGATTTAAATTCCTTCCTCTTGCTCAACTGTACATACAATTATATCCTTTCTATGATGGTTCTTTCCGAATGACAACAAAACTTTTGTATAAATACAACGCAATATTTTCCAGCTCAAATATTAGATCAGCTTAAAAAGAATTGCTTTCAACTTAATTTCAATACAGTTCAGGTATAGCTAGCAGCACACGCACCAACTTCAAAAGGATGTTCTGTTTTCAATGGCAGACTTGGTTCTGCTGATAAAATCATCGACTGTCATGGTACCAGGATCTCCGCCAAATCTGGATCTTACAGTAACGGCATGTGTTTCAAGTTCCTTGGCTCCCACAACTGCCATTAGAGGAATCTTCTGTGTTTCAGCATTTCTAATGAGCTTTGGCAGACGCTCGCCATGGCAAACTTCAGCTCGAATTCCATTTGATCTTAATTTGTTCGCCACTTCATTGCAGTATTCAAGCTGTATCAAGACATTCATCATGCAAAAATTATAGCCTCAACTCCTCCATAAGATATAAGAAAGCAATTCTAACCCTCTGCCAGTTAATCCAACGGAAAAATCGATGCACACATGTTGTAAACCAGCCAAATTCACAAATTTACCAACATAATTAACTTTACCATTTATGAGATGCCAATAGATTATTTGCTTTTTGATTAACCCAGATGTTCTTTAGGATTTCATTATGAGTTGTGAATTAGATTCCGTAGAATATGTACACATGTTGACTACTTTGGACAACCAAATGGTTTCCGAACTACTTAAAGAGTACATGGTTTAATTGCTCTAGAGTACCTGGGAATCAGTAACTGGCAAAACTCGAGCTTGGATTGGAGAAAGCCATAATGGAAAATCCCCAGCATAATGCTCTATGAGGACTCCAAAAAATCTTTCCAAGGATCCAAGCACCGCTCTATGGATCATAATAGGCCGCTTCTTTTCTGAGTTTGAGTCAACATACGTGATGTCAAAACGCTGTGGTATGTTAAAATCAACCTGGAGAACAGAGAAGAACAAAAATGAGTCCACTGAACAATTACCCATCTATTTAGTTTATAGTATCACTCAAAGGCAAGTAAACGTTGCACAAAATACTTCAGCACAAACACAATGAAGATACGTATAGACTCCAAACCAAAATGATAAAAAGCTCTGCAGCTCTGCTCGATAACAATTTGATAAAATTGATGTCTCTAATCCCCACAAAATAAACAAAAAGAAATTTTTTTTTTTTTAAAAAAAAAGGTTAGTTTAAAAATTGCCTGAATGGTTGAGCACTGCCATTTCCTTCCTAGAGCATCCTCAATCTTAAGATCAATCTTTGGACCATAAAAGGCACCACCACGTTCATCAATTTGATAACTCCAGCCTTTATCATCTAAAGCATCTTTCAGGGCATATGTTGCTTTTTCCCATATATCATCATTTCCTACAGACTTTTCTGGCCTTGTAGAAAGATTCACCTCATACTTACTAAAGCCAAATTGCAGTAGAATTTCCTCTGTAAGATCCAGGACACCCCTGATTTCATCTTTGATTTGATCACTTAAACAAAATATATGTGCATCATCCTGCAAAATTGATCCGAGGTTAAACTAACAAGTTATTTCTTTTGCACATTTTGTTAACCATAATAGTCAAAAAGGATTTACGTGATAATAATACAAATTAAGGCAAAGACACCATATTCTTTAAGTAATATCCACCTCATAATGGCACTCTCTCATTAATGACTTGGATCACCATATCATATGATTGATTATGTATCTTTACTAAGTTTAATATAAATATATGCAGACAAAGTAGCAAATTAAACTATGAGATTAAATAACACATGTACCTGGGTGAACCCTCTTACGCGAAAGAGGCCATGTAAGCTTCCAGATAATTCATATCTATATACTGTTCCCAACTCTGCAACTCGAATTGGAAAATCCTGATAAGAGTGAAGCTTTCTTTTGTAAATCAAGATATGGTAAGGACAGTTCATTGGTCGAAGTTGATAAAGTTCCTCTTCTATGTTCATCTGATCATACATATTCTCTCTGTAGAAGTCTAAATGGCCACTAATCTGCCAAAGATCTGCCTTTGCTACGTGTGGAGTATAGAGCAGATCATAACCACGTTCTATGTGTATCTTTCTCCACAAATCTTCTATTACGTTCCTTATGATAGCCCCTTTGGGATGCCAAAAGACTAAGCCCCCTCCAGCCTCATTCTGCAAAGTTCAGCCTGTAAGCTATAACATTCAACACAAATTGTACTTTGATAGAATGCTGAAAATGCAATCTACTTGATTAGAACAAACAAAAGAGAAATTTAACAAATTCCATATTGAATACCTGTATAGAGAAGAGATCAAGATCTTGACCAAGACGTCTGTGATCCCTTCGTTTAGCCTCCTCTTTGAAGTGAAGGTAAGCCTTCAATTGCTCTTCACTTTCCCATGCAGTGCCATAGATCCGCTGCAGCATTGGTTTCTTTTCATCTCCTCTCCAGTAAGCACCAGCAACGGATTCAAGTTCAACAGCTCTTCTGTTAATTTTCCCAGTTGTTTCAACATGAGGCCCAGCACAAAGGTCCCACCATTCCTCACCTAGGAGATATAAGATCAGAAAGAATGAATTAAGAAATGCGGAAATCTAAAACAAGGCAGTGCAATTCAAAGAAAATGGCAAAGTGATGCCAGGAACACATTAAAAACAGAGAATTTGTGTGAAAGCCAGCAAAAACAAGTCTGGAGAACCACAAAAATCAGGAAAAACAAATTATCACGTACAGTTACTTTGAGAACAATACTACGAAGTACTTTCCTCAATCTAATAGTAAACTAATAAAACATACCATGCACGCCTAAATTGAAAAAATTTCATCGCTTGTCACTTGTTATACAGAGTACTAAAGAGACTTGGAATAGAGACTCTTACCAATGTGGTAGATGGTAATGGGTTCTTCTTTAATATTTTCTAAAATTTCCAATTTGTAAGGTTCATTGAGAGCCGTTATTCTCCTCTGTGCTTCATCCCTTGAAACTTCTTCTCTTAAAAGTGGTAAATTACTCCCAATAATGCGATCCTACAGATAAACAAATAGACTCCTTAACCTAGAGCAATATATAGGACACCTGTGCTTAGCACCCCGAAGAACAATGTGAAGCCAATGCAAAAGGGTACTTGCAGTGCTTAGCATCACAACTCTAATAGAAGTATAGGCACATGTAAATTTAAAGGTGTGGCGCTGACTCTACGAACTATATCAGGTCTAAAATGTTTAGCCAGCAAGTGCTCTTTAGCATTTTCAAACCTGAAAACCAAAATCTGATGAATAGTTTCCCAGAAAAAGGAAGAAAAAAATTAATAAGAGCGAACTCTGCTTACCATTTCCTTTTTAATCTTCTTCAAGTCTCTATCTGTTAATGGCTCCATATCAAAGTCATAATAAAACCCATTTTCAATCCATGGTCCAATAGTAACTTTTGCATCCGGGAAAAGCTTCTGAACAGCCATGGCCATTACATGTGCACACTGCACGAGTACATATTTCCAATTAGACCCCCCCAAAATAGCGGCAACGAAACCAAATTTTCATGAAAAAATCTCATCTGGGTTTCTCGAAATAAAGCTAAAAAGGAAGAGAGTTCATTTTCATGACAAAAACTCATCTGGGTTTCTCGAAACAAGGCTAAAAACGAAGAATTTTCTTACTGTATGGCGAATTCTGAGGAGCTTCTCAGACGACTCGTTGGTCGGAAGAACGACGATTTTCTCAGAAGTGTCAGTTTTCTCCAGAGGGGTCTTCTGTTCCAGTGTTTCGTTCTGGTCAAAAGCCAAGGTCTCGGACGAAGAACCAGTAGCCACAGCCGAAGAAGAGGTAGAGAAACCATTTCTGGTATTGTAAAGGGCGAGAGCCCTAAACTCGAACTTGGGCGGCGACCATGCGAAGCGATTGAGATTGGAGTGTAGAGATTTGTTTAAGAGAGGGCCTGAGACAAAAGCTGAGGCGGCGAAGAGGGAGTGAGAGCTCGCCATTCTTTGAAGAATGAACATTTGGATATTCTTCGATCGAACCTCAGTGGCCAACACCAGTAAGCTGAAGCAAGCTTTGTTTTGAGCTTGGTTTCTTTGTGTGTGGTGGAGGTTTGGTTTTGCGTTTTCTGGGAATTTGGAGGTTGAGAATATACTCCAGGCTAGATTGGGAATTTTGCTCCGTGTTCACAGATGTAACAGAAATTTTAAGAGTAAAGACTTAAAATTTGGGACATCAAAATTTTGTTAAAAAAAAAAAAAATAATTCTACTATTGTAGTTAAAATGTATGCCACGTTAAATGATTAAATGATGTAAATTTTTAGCCGTGTCGGTACTCAAATTTTATTAAGGTGGGTTACCTTTTCATCTATTTTTCCCCTACTTTGTTTTACTAATGAGGGATTTTATTTGCACCCAAAAGTTGATAAAGGCACCTCCTACATTTTGGAAAAAAAAAAATTTGAAGGAATAAACTCTTTCAAAATGAATTTTAAACAAATGTCTAAGTTTTAGAACTCTCTGCATATTAATATTTTTATATTATCAAGTACAATATTGAGCATAATCAAGTACTTAATTGAGTATAATCAAATATTATTAATAAAAATTATTTTATAAATAAATTGAAAATATAAACATTTTTTTTGTAAATATGTATTTTAAAAGAAGTTCTTTTGCCAATTGATTTTCAAGTTGAAAAGACAAAATTGGATAATATGTAAAATTAAAAGACGGGGAATGTAAACAAGCGGGGTAGAGACGGGGAATGGCCCCCTCATCCTCGTCCACATCCCCAAAATTCTCCCCCTATCCCCGCCCCAATCCCCATGTAAACTGAGGCAGGGGCAAGGTTGGGGAATCCCCATCGGGTAGAGTCCCCAGTGGAGAACTCATTAAAAGGTGAAAAAAGTTTAAAATAAAAGAAAATCACATTTATCTAATGATTTAATATTCACAATCAAAATTAAAAATCACAGCCATCGCAAACAATTTTATACATTCTAAACAAATAATATTTTATTTATTTTTTAAAATTATATATGTATATTTATATATATACTTTTTTAAAATTATATACAAATAAGTATATTGGAGTAGGTACGAGACGGGAACCCTCCCCTAAACCCGTCTCAGGTATGAAAATTCATCCCTATTCTCACCCCTAACTCCAATAAGTCTCCCCCGAACCCGTCTCATTAAGGGCGGGAACCCACCCCAAGGGGGGAAACGAAATCCCTACTTCCAACTTAGTCACTTCTCATAACTCAAGTTTAGCAATTTACTATTATTATTATTATTGTTGTTGTTTTAAGTCATTTGACAAAATCTAATTCCATGCACTTGTAATGCAATTTTCTAGATCAATAATTAAATTGAATTGTGAAGAGTACACATTCACAACAAGTGGGAAAAATAATAAAAAGACAAACATCAAAAATGATTTTTTTCAAAAATATCTAGAAGTATAATTGGTGGAAAATAAATTAAAACGATTTAGGAGCTAAAGAACAAGTTCAATCTTTTGAAATAAAATAGCTTCGTTTCACTTTCATAACATTATTTGAAACTTATCTTCAATTTCTAGTAATGTAAAAATTAGTAAAATAAAAAAAAATTTAAAAAATAAAGAAAATATAAAAAGTAGTGGATTAAAATGGGAAAGAAAGCATATGAAAGTTGCAAGTGCACGAAATCGCAAACAAGTAATATAATAGTGAGTATAAAGTATTGTTCCCTCGAGAATTATAGATTTACTAGGTACCGAAATTATTGCTAACCCTAATTTTATTTGAATTAAATGACTAACGAAAAATTAAATTAAATTAAAACTAAAAATAAACTAAAAGCAATAAAAATAAATGAGAACAAAAATTAAAGCGAAAAAGAAAACGAGATGTAAATCAATGAAATTAAACCTAGAGTTTCTGATTTTACCGTAACTAATCCATTCGAAAAATTCACTATCTCATAAGCCTTGAATTATTTCTCTAGTTATAGTCGTGATTTCCTAATTTATTCATTATTCTTTCCCGAGTTTAAGCAAAAATATCATTAATTAGTAATTTATTATATTCTTACGTGAATTAAACTAATTAAGAATTCGTTAAAATCTATAGAAACTCACATAGCGACAACACATGCAAATATATTCCTATTTTATATGTAATTTATGGTTTTTAATCCAATGAACTAGATACATAAATCTCCTTTTGGTTTCATTATGATTAACATATCATCTATGTAGTGACCAATTAAATAGAAGCATTAAGAACAAAATTGAAAACTTAATAAGAAAAAATAATTCATAGATTAAATTGAAAGAAAACTTTTAAGTATCATAGCTGAGCTACATCATAGGCCTAGAAAAAGAAATCTAAAATATAACTAAACTAAGAAATATAAAAATATTAAACGTAAACTTCCTACAGAAAATATAATTCTTACACTGAAAAATAAAATCAAATTAGAGAAATTGTGGTTGAAGTGGCTATACTCTACTGCTCTGTCTACTACTGACTTTTTCTGAACTACAGTGTTTCTCTCTTTAGAATGATGTATTTTTTTTCTTCTCTCGTAGTCCTTTTTACAACTGAAGAAAGAGAGTTTTGAGTTGCACACGGATTCTTATGCTTAATTCTAATTAGTTGTGTGATGCATCATGTGTCACTTTTCAATTCAGACTCTACCTCTTTCTCTATCTATCTCTATAATTTTTACAAAATTTGGTACCAAGCACATAATCAATTATGGCAAGCTTGACTTCTGAGTGGCTGAAAGAAAGCTTGACTTCAAGAGGCCGACACGGTGCCTTTTCGTTAGAGAGAAAACCGAGTGCATAGAAGCACATCCGCATGGGAACTGACACGGCCTGAAATGTCTTGGGCCAGCCATCAGCTCGCACTTTTTTGTGCATGAAGCTTGATCTGGGTTGTTTAACAGCTTGATCAAACGGCGTAAAAGTTGTCTAGAATTTCTAATTTCTTTTTTATTTTTTTAAACTTGATTCAAATAAAATTAAATTTAAATTAAAACCTAAATCCAATAAAAATCTAATTTAAATAAAATAAACTTAAACTAATCAAATTAAATTAAAATACTACCTAAACTTATAAAATAACATAAAATAAAATAAAACCAATTCTAAACTAAACTAAAATAAAATAAAATAATATAAATTACTTAGAATATAAATTAAAATTACTCTAAAACACACATTTTTAATAAATAAAATACACAATTAACTCTATTTTTATAGAGTTATCAGAGAGAGAGATAAAGATAGGAGAAGGAAAAGACAAGAAGAGTTGAGAGAAAGGTGTTCTTAGTTTGGATGAGAATGGTATATACTTAAATATGTCAAGATAATCCTATACAGTTATTTTAAATATAAATGGGTACCTTTATATTTAGCTGAATTGTCAATATAGACCCTCTTTAATAATTTTTTTTAGTATAAAAAAAGCCTCAATGAAATTACCTGTTAGTATATAAATTATTTTGAAGAAGGAAGAAAAAAAAAAGAAAAAAAACTCTTCACATCCTTTTTTTTTTTTTTTTCAAAACACTATTATCCTTGAATCCTAATTTTTGGTAACAATCTAATTTTCTTGTGGTTGACATAAATGATTAAAATCTAATTAAGTTGACTGATTTGAAATATTATGATCACCTAACTTTAATCTTTTTTTCGCTTTTCACTATGCATAATCTAGTCGGTCACATAAGTTTTTTTTTTCTCCCTCATTTCTTAATCCTTTAAGATATATTTTAAAAATATATTATAGTAATAAAATCCTTATATATAATCACATTATTAAAAAAATATTCGTACATTAGTGTTAGCTAGACTGCAACGTGAAGTGAAAGAGATCATTTTCTTTCTTTTTTTTTTAAAAAAAGTTTTACGAAGAGGGTCTGCAACAAAGAGATGAAGAGAGTGAGAGAGGAGATATAGAAATACATAATTTGATGAAGAGAAAGAGAATGGCTTATAATATATATATCTATATATATATAAATGTATAATTATAAAAGAAACTAAAAGAATTTTTCGAGATGCTTAGATTGAATCACCACTTTCGATTCTAATATTTAGAAAACTCTTAAATTCTCTCAGTGAAAGAAGGCCGAGAACATTAATGAAAAAGAATAAAAAAAGAAAGAGAAGGGTGGGTACAAGGAGGAGAAAATGTGAGAGGAAGAGATGGAAAATGAAAAAATATATATATATTTAAGGGATAATTTTGAAAAAAAAATTAGGCATATAGAAAGTAGTAGTCAAATTTTAAATTTTAATTGAATATATGTGGTTTTAGAAATAGTTTATGAAGAGTAGATAGAGAAGCGAAAATAAAGCCACTTTTTTATGAAATGCGCTCTAAATTGTGCGTAATAACACACGTGTTGTACACTCAAATTTTAACTACAGAGAAGCATATATATTGTAGACTCTAAGTGAGGAATATATCTCAAATTTAGTGCATTATTAAGCATGTTAAATAGAAATTTTCTTCTTGATTCCAATAGGTGCAAAAAAAGTAATAAATAAATAAATACTGAAATTAATAAAAATTCTACTATGTTAGTATTTTTCCTGAACATAGATACGTCAAGAAAAGTGGCCTACATTGTAGTCAAATTTAGTTTTCAATACTCTCATATACTAGCAAACTAACTCCAAGGTCAACCCTAGTTTCCAAACTAGACATCTCCGAATTGCCTCAGGTATTACAACCATTAGTTTAAAACCTAACCTTGGGCGGAGGATTTTGGCTCTAGCTTTTGGTTGTAGTCTCTAATCTTGCCCCTTCTATGAGGCATTCAATTTATATTTAATATGCCAAACAAGTAGTAGTAGTGAGATACTGATTCATTTTTTTTTAATCAAAACCAACCTTAATTAGTCTTGTTTAATTGTCCCACATAAGAGATAATTAAACTTAGAGCTCTAATACCCTTCTTCTGTCACGCAAAAATGTTCAGATTTTTCTAATTTATAAAAATAAGTATTCTTTAAAGGCTAATAATTTTCAATATTAAACCAATTTCATTGTTTTGCAATCACTATTGAATATAGATTAAATAATAATCAAGAAAATTCTAATCCAAATCCTTTCATCATTATGATCAACACGTATATTATAAAGTGAAGTGGTAAACTCGATTCAATGTTTATCAAATCCTCAAAAAATCCTAAACAAGAATAAACAACATGTCTTGTTCCAATTTTTCAAGCATTATCACTTAAATATGAATGCTACTCAAATCAATTGTCTCTTAATCTATCTGATGAGAATAAAAGTCACATTAAACACCACCTAATTAAATACCACCTAAAGAGAAAAAAAGAAAGTTGAGTATATAATGCCTAATACGAATTTAATTATCTTTTTTGAATACTTTTATGATTTCCGAAAACAATTACGAGGTAAATTATTTTGTAAAATCAATAATCATTTTTTTATGAAAGTATCGTATAAAATCACCATACTCTACATAACATAAATTAACTAGGACTATGACTTCTATTCTCTAATTATGGACTCAAGACACCTATACATGTGGTGTATTGTATTATGTGTTAGGGTTTATGCCCTAAAAGCATGTATATTTAGGATATTTGTTGAATTAATAAAATAACATTTTTCTATTTAATTTTGTGTATAATTGGTATGTCAGTAAATATTAGAAAATCCTGGTATATTTATGTGACCATAAATTTAGCATATAGGTGTTATATACATGAGGATTAAATTTATGGATAATAAACTAAACATAGTCCGTAATAATTAATTAAAGTTTGGGACTTTTAATTAAATATTATTAGTACGGTCCATTAACATTGAGAATGTAATAGTCTTATCCGGACTATTAATGTGTTGACATCACAATGGAGGTACTTTATATAATTTGATTATATAGGACTGGACTAGACATGATTTGAATCTCACATAAATTCCGTTAACTGTTGAGAATTCAAATAATGTCACTAGATGATCATATATAGATCAATCTTAATCCTGAGTAATTATAGACTCCTATTTATAATATTATGTTTTTTGACATACTTGTTAAAGGTTTGTTTTTAAACAGATCGAAATACTTGTATCTTGGAAGCATGATGAGATGAATAGCTGGAAATGTAACTTATAGATATGGAATCCATTCCTTCCATTAGGAAGCTGGAAAGATGATTCTCTTGTATATTGATTCAGGACTTGAACAGTTTGAGTACTCAATTTATAATAGATTTATAAATTAATTGTTCATTAGATAATCAACGGTACACAAGGATAAAGATGTAATTGAAGAAGTAAACGGAACATAACCTAACTCTAATTATGAATTGTCTATGGAGGATTAAACTACATGTAATGATTAAATCGATGGACTGTTCACTGTTTTTGAGTAAATTAATTCTGTAATTTTACGAGTGTAATTCCTGATTTTTAGTAGAGTAATATTGGAATTAATAAATTAGACAAATTAATTAAGAGTTTAATTAATTGTCATAATTTATTGGAACTTGAATTACAAGTCCATAGGTCCCCAATTCCACCTCTTACAAACACTGTAGTGGATATTACATTATTTCTGTTACTGCACATTTTGTCTAGATAAATAGTTTATCTATATGTAATTAATAATTATTATTAATTAATTAATTAATTTTGAATTAATTAATTTAATTTTATGGAGAGATAAGTTTCCTAATTTGTTTAAATTTTGAATTTAAAATATCTAATTATCAGATAATTAGATAAACAGAAATCGGGAAACTGACTGAAAGTGAAACACTCTTTCTTGAAGGAGTTATCTACTATTATATATATATATATANGGCTTAAAGTGTGAGTTTAAGAGATTATACGCAACGCCCACATGTTCATCTAGTTGTACTTGAGGCTTTGATTGGAAGATCGTGGTTGAGAAGACAGTAAAGCTAGGATCCGCTGATAGGCTACAAGAGGTATTAGATCTTTTCTCTTTGTGTGTTCCTATTTGCTATGAATTAATACTATGCACTCATATAGTCAATTATTTTGAGAAAATTTTTAAATGTTCCTAGGCCAATCTTCCGCTGCGAAAATTATTTTTAAATCCAACAATTAGTATCAGAGCGGTTATATGAGTATATAGTATTAATTATTTCTATGCATGAGTGAGTATTGCATTATTTTTTATATGTATTTGATGATGAATGGATGAGTTATCATATGATGGATGTATGGTTGATATTTGGTCGTTAATTATATGATTCCTTAGGTTTTAAATTTTTTAGAATTTTATTTTGATTAGTTCAAAATATGTATATCCTAATTTTGGAGTATAAATTTTATTGTATTTTTCTTTCTTTTTTCCTTATAATGTACAAAGAAGACGAGAGAACGTTTCCACCCGGTTACAGCAAAACTCACATGCATTGAAAGAGTTTCATTAGATATATATCATATATATATTATTTAATATATAATAATAATTTATGTATATTTAAATGCACCTGGACTAATGACTAGGTGCTACGATAACAATCAAATGCGCCTGGCGGGCCAAGCCCAATATTTATATAGATAAGTATTAGGCTTGGCCAGATTATTTATCGGCCCAATTTTTAAGAAATTGATGGTCCAGTTTTATGAAACTATTTACAATAATATCACTTTTTATAAATTTGATTTGTAAAAGTACCAAAGAAGAAAGGAGGCCCAAAAAGACCAGCGGATAGCTTTCGGGCCTGCGTATCTTTGACTCTTTTATAATTTTATTTTTTTTATTGGGTTGTAATTTCCTAAGGGACCTAGCCAAATATCATTTTATTTTATTTTATTGTTATATTATATGTGATATGTATAACATGACCATGCATAATAACACGCCATTCATTATACCCACTCATAGTCACTTATGAATGCCATGCATACATGTTATATTCACGCTAAAATAGTTTAGTTAGAATATGACTAGTTTAATTAGATTAAATAATTAAATAGGAATAAAAAAATTGAATAATGTGATTTAAGTTTAATAGTTAAATTTTGGTAATATCACATTTATTTAATTTAGGCTATCTTTATTAATTAGATTAATTAGATTTTCCAAATTATTCCTATAATAATAAATTTAGATTTTTAGAAAATCTAGTAATTTATTTAGGACCAATAAGAATGGACTAAAAGTTTAACCTAGAAAATTATATTGGATATAACAACTAGGTTAAATAAAACATTAGATGTTTATTAGTAAAAACACATAAGATTTTTAAATAATGAGTGGAAGAGGTATATGATAATATATCCCACGGTCTCCATTATTAATTAAGCACCGTGAGATTTAATTAGCGCCTAGAGATGCTTAGATTTCGTCCTCTCTACGAAATGTGTCTATTTAAATTAATAACAAGGCTTAATTTTCAATAGATAGGATTTTTGAATGTATTTCAAAATTGACCTACCCTACGGCGGCAATTTTAAGTTAAGTTGCTAAAATCTAAAATAATAGGTCACACTCATGAGGATACAATTAAATTGTTAATAGTATCTTGACCATAAAATGGTAGTTAATAAATAAAAGAAAATATGACATATTTTGATGTTTTATTTATTAATTAAAAATGTCTCAATTCAATTAATAATTATATGACTTATCCTACGACGGCACCTAATTAGAGAAAATTGAATTATCGTGGAATTAGTAAATAAGTTTATGTGTTTACTTACTTGCATTATGCATCACGTTTACTATTCCGAATTCTTTGTGATATTTATTTTCAAATATGTTGAATGTTATTTTATTATTTAATTTCAGCAAACATGTCAACCTCGAATCCTATTATCGCTTTACTCGCAAATGAAAAATTAACTAGAGATAATTTTATCAAATAGAAAAGTAATATAAACATTGTGCTTGTTATTGAAGACTACAAGTTTGTGCTTACGGAGGAATATCCTCCACAACTCACTGCTAATGCTACTCGTGCTGCACGAGAAAGCTATGAAAAGTGGACTCATGCCAATAATAAAGCACCTTGCTACATGTTAGCAGGCATAAACGACGTGCTTAGAGCTAGGCACGAAAAGATGGAGACTGCTTATGAGATAATGGAGTTTCTTCAGGCCATATTTGGGCAACAATCTAATTAATCTTATCATGACACCATTAAAAAGGCTATAAATGCGAAGATGAAGAGAGGAACTCAAGTGAGAGATCATGTTTTGAATATGATTAATTACTTTGGAGAGGCTGAAGTTCACGGGCTACGATCGATGACCGCACACAAGTAAGTATGATTATGGAATCACTCTCACCTAATTTTTTTCAGTTCAAGAGCAACTATGTTATGAATAAGTTGAATTATACGATGACTCAATTGCTCAATGAACTGCAAACCTTTGAATCGATATCGAAAGATAAAGGTAAAGATGGCTCAGCAACTATTGCTGAAGTAAATGTTACAGAAGAAAATCCCTCTACCTCTAACAAAAGCAAGAAGAGGAAGAGCAAGGGTGCCCATGGATCTAAGCCTAAAAAAAGCAAGAAGGGCAATACAAGCACTAAGAAGAACAACTCCAAGGACAAAAAGCCTAAGGGAAAATGTTTTTACTACGGAGTTGATGGGCATTGGAAGAGAAACTATAACAAGTATCTCTCCGAATTGAAAGAGAAGAAGAAGGTAGATATAATTTACTTGTTTTAGAAACTTGTTTAGTGGAAGAAGATTTATTTGATATATCTCCCTGGATAGTTGATTCAGGAGCCACTAATCATGTTTGTTCTTCTTTTCAGAGGCTTAGTTCTTCAAGAGAACTTGCCGACGGGGAATTCACGATGAGAGTTGGCAATAGAGCTAAAGTTTCGGCAAAAGCAGTGGGAGTCATCCGTCCTTATTTTAAAAATAAATTTTTGTTATTGAATAATGTTTACTTTATTCTTGGTTTTCGTAGGAATTCGATTTCTATTTCAAGACTATTTGAATAAATGTTTGGTATTTATTTTCTTAATGATGAGATTATTATTTCTAGAAATGGTTTAAATATTTGTTTTGCAAAAATGGAGAATGGACTTTACATGTTAAGGCTGGACGAACAATCACTGCTTAATACCGAAATATTTAAAGTAGATTATCCCAAACCTAAAAAACAAAAAGTTTCTCAACATGACGATACATATCTTTGGCATCTTAGGTTAGGGCATATCAATATAGATAGGATAAACAGACTTGTAAAGGATGGTCCTTTAAGAGAGCTAAAAGTTGGCACTCTAACAGTTTGTGAATCTTGTCTGGAAGGAAAAATGACTAAGAGACCTTTTTCAGCAAAGGGCGAAAGGGCCAAAGAACCGCTTGAGCTTGTGCATAGCGATGTATGTGGTCCATTGAATGTACAAGTAAGAGGTGGTTACGAATATTTTGTCACATTTATTAATGATTATTCATGATACGCATATGTGTACCTAATGCAAAGAAAATCTGAAACTTTTGAAAAGTTCAAAGAATTCACAGCAGAAGCTGAAAAGTAATTAGGTAAGTCATTAAAAACTCTTCGATCAGATCGAGGAGGTAAATACCTTGATAATGAATTCAAGGATCACTTGCTGGAGAATGGCATCCCATCCCAACTCACAGTACCTGGAACACCATAACAGAATGGTGTTGCAGAAAGGAGAAACCGAACGTTGTTTGACATGGTTGGATAAATGATGAGCTACTCTTCCTTACTACTCTCATTCTGGGGTTATGCATTACAAACTGCTATTTATATTTTGAATGTAGTACCTTCCAAGTCTATCCAAGAGACACCTTTAGAGTTGTGGAATGGGTGTAAAGCTAGTTTACGTCATATTCGTATATGGGGGTGCCCAGCATATGAACTGAAAAGAAAGACTGGGAAGCTAGAACTATGTATAGAGATTTGTTTATTTGTAAGTTATCCAAAAGGCACGAGAGGAGGTTTATTTTATAGTCCTCAAAAGAAAAAGGTATTTGTATCGTCAAATGCCACTTTTCTTGAAAATGAGTATATGACAAATTTCAAATCTCGAAGTAAAGTTGTTCTAGAGGAATTACTTTCTGATCAGATCAGACCATAATCAACAACAGTTGTTGAACGACAAAATTATGAGACCACTATTCCAGATCAGAATACCTTAGCAACTCGACATAGTAGGAGGATTATTAGACTACCTGCTCACTACAGGGAAGTTAGAGAAGCACATGTTGCTATTTTCGATAGTAGCCAAGATAACCCATTGACATATAAGCATGCAATGGAAGATTCTGATAAGGAAAAATGGCAAGAGGCTATGAACTAAGAAATGGAATCCATGTATTCTAATTCTGTCTGGAAATTTGTAGATCCACCTGAAGATGTTAGGCCCATTAGATATAAATGGATCTATAAAAGAAAAAGAGGTGCAGATGGAAAAGTTGAAACGTTCAAAGCAAGGTTAGTGACAAAAGGTTATACCTAAAAAGAGGGAGTTGATTATGAAGAGACTTTCTCGCTGGTAGCCATACTTAAATCCATACGTATCCTCTTATCCATTGCCTCATATTTAGACTATGAAATATAGCAAATGGACGCCAAGATAGTTTTTTTGAATGGCTATCTTGAAGAAAGCATCTATATAGGGCAACCAAAAGGTTTTGTAGCTAAAGGCCAAGAGCAAAAAGTTTGTAAGCTACTTAGCTCAATTTATGGACTTAAGCAAGCTTCGAGATCATAGAATCTAAGATTTGATGAGACAATTAAATCTTATGGTTTCGATCAAAATGTTAATGAACCTTGTGTATACAAGTACATCAAAGACAAGAAAGTGGTCTTCCTAGTTCTTTATGTAGATGATATTTTGCTTATCGGGAATAATGTGGAAATATTATCTAATGTACAGAAGTGGCTAGCCGAACAATTCCAAATGAAAGATTTGGGAGAAGCAAGTTATGTGCTTAGGATCCAGATTATTCGAGATCGCAAGAACAAACTTTTAGCATTGTTTCAAGCATCTTACATTGATAAGATGCTCATTCATTTTTCGATGCAAAACTCCTAGAAAGGACAGCTAACTTCTTGACATGGAGTTATCCTTTCCAAAGAGCAATGTCTCAAGACACCTCAAGAGGAAGAGGATATGAAACAGATTCCTTATGCGTCTGCAGTTGGCAGCCTTATGTACGCAATGTTGTGTATTAGGCCTGACATATGCTACGCAGTAGGGATAGTCAGTCGTTTTCAATCAAATCCAGGATTAGATCACTGGATAGCAGTAAAGTATATTCTCAAGTATCTTAGGAGAACGAGAAATTATATGCTAGTTTATTCAAGCTAAGACTTGATTCCTACTAGTTACACTGATTCTGATTTTCAATCAGACAAAGATACTCGAAAGTCAACGTCTGGGTCAGTGTTCACTCTTGGGGGTAGAGCCATTGTCTAGAGAAGTGTTAAACAATCCAGCACTGCAGATTCTACTATGAAAGCAGAATACATAGCAGCTTGTGAAGTAGCTAAAGAAGCAGTTTGGCTCAGAAAGTTCTTTACTGATTTGGAAGTTTTTCAAATATAGATAAACCACTAACTTTATACTGTGACAATAGTGGAGCGGTGGCGAATTCAAAAGAACTAAGAAGTCACAAGAGAAGAAAGTATATAGAGAGGAAGTATCATCTGA
>JXTB01000103.1:864927-936404 GCA_002914805.1 Parasponia andersonii | reverse complement strand
GTGAAATCCCATTCCCCTTGCATATCCAGAATATTCAGGAGTACCTAAAGCCATTGTTAAGATATCATTAGAACCGTCTATCTCGAGATTTCCCTCTTAGAATTGTTGATTATAATCTTCCTACAAAACATGTATAGAATTGAACATTAGACTATGCTATACTTTTAACAAAATTACAAATTAATATAATCAATATATTGTAATAAGTATCTTACAATTCTATCAACTATCACTTTGATTTCCTTATTATGAACTCCTTTTTTAGGGACACGTCCTGTACTCCATAGCTCAGATTTATCAATACCATATCAACCTTCATCTTTTTCAATCTTAGCTTCAAATCTAGCATAACCTAAGCGAGACATACGATGTGGATATTTATTTTGCGTTGCTCTTTCCTGTTGTACTTTCCTAGCTTCCTCCCATTCTGCACTTACTCTTTTCTTAACAAACTTATCCTAAACTTTAGATTCAATCCATGGTGCATATGATGCTGGTGGGTGCTCTAATAACTCTGGACAAGTATGTCTATACTCATAAATTGGTTCAGTTGTAATCCTAGACTTAAAATCTCTCACATTTTCTCTCAACTTTTTAAAGTTTTTTTTTTTGCTTTGTAGTCCAATACAAATGTTTCTTACAATGTAAAAGAAATAATGTTAATACCAAATACATATTCTAATAAATATGAAATAAAAAGATTCATGTTTATAACAATATTATATGCCAAAGCTCATCTTTTAGGTCCGTTGGTACAAGCGTCCAGTTATCAATGTTTATTGGGATCTTGCGACGAACCATAAGACCACAAAAGCTCACCAAATATTTACCTTTATCTCCAGTTGGTTGTCCCCATTCATTGTACGTGACAACTTCTTTTTTGCTACCACTTCTTTTTATAATCAACTCCTTTATTTGAATCGTTCCTCTTGGTTTCTTTTTGAGTTTTCTTTCACCTTGACTACTTTGTGATGGTGTAAATTGGTAAATATTATCTGTATCTTCATTTTCTGTGTCAATAATTACTTGTTAAATAATAAAACCACAAATGTAAATCAAAAATTAAGATAGAAAATAATAAGCATGTAAACATAAGAGATAATATATTTTAAAAAATAAAACATCAATCCATAAAGATATAAAAATTAAACAAAATATATAACTTATTTGATTTGTACCTCATTGGTTTCTTTCTTTGATTATTAATCCAAATACCTTCACCATTATCTCGTAAATATGTAACATTACCTTCATTAACATCTTCTATCAAAGCCTCCACCGAAACTCCTTTTGAGAATATTTCATGAGCAACAAGTATTTCGTTCTCATCTTCAACTCCTAAATTTTGATATTCTTTTGGTTTTGTTGCAAGAACAATTGACCATCGAGCATCAAGTAGATCATTGACGTAAAATACTTATTTTGCTTGTGTTGCCAATATAAATGGATCATTCTTGTCACCTATTCGGTTTAGATCAACTAAAGTGAAGCTTAACTCATCTTCTCTAACCCCATGGTTACTCTCCACCCATTGACACATAAACACCGGGAACCGAAATATGACAAATTCAAGTTCTCAAAGTTTTCTCGATAACGCCATAGTATACCATATCACCCTCTATTGGGTTTTTATCCTTCGAACTTGAAAATTGTATGGTTTTTGCAACAATACTTTCCCCACTATTTTAGGTTGTTCTTATGTTGTCGCGGTCTCTTGTGCAAAAATGAACACTGTTAACTTTATAAGCATTATACTTAATTACATCAAATGATGGTCCATGTGATATTTATTTCAATGTATCAGATAGATTACGTGTTGCCTTGTTTATTTCAACTAAAATCTATTGAAAATGCAAAATTAACAATTAAAAAACCTAACATATTAGTACTCATACTCTAAAATAAGGAAAAAATGAAATGAAACTATTAATTGTAAAACTAATTGGAATTTCCCGTTCGTGAAACTAACTACTAAAAGTTTGATGATGTTCATCATGGATCCACTTCTCTCTTTTTGATTTCATTGAGAATTGTGTTTTGATCCAATTTATATGCTCTCTTTAACAAATCATTCCCAAAGTAAACCATTATTATTAAAGAATTCAACATTCAATCAATACAAATCTAATTCACAATAAAACTTACTCGATGAAAGGTTGGACTTCAGCTATATTTTGTAACACAGTATGATGTGCTTGATCTAGTTGTTCTCGTTTAACTGTATAGACAACACCACTACTTATGCTTTTATTAATATTTGAAGATGTGGGTACTCCGATAGATTCTACATTTGCTAAATACTCAGAACAAAGCTCAACAGCTTCTTCTGTGATATAACACTCTACAATGCATCCTTCTGGCCGGCTTCGATTTCTAACATATCCTTTTAGAATTTTCATGTATCTCTTAAATGGATACATCTATCTCAAATAAACAGGACCATATGACTTTACTTCTCTGACCAAATGTACAGTAAGATGTATCATTATATCAAAAAATCTAGGAGGAAAAAATTGTTCGAACATGCACAATGTTACAACAAGTTCACGTTGTAGTTCGTCTAACTTGGATGCATCGACCACCTTAGAACAAATTCCATTAAAAAATAATCATAATCTGGTGATTGCATATCGAACATTTTTAGGTAATACGGACCTGATCACTATAGGAAGCAGATGTTACATTAGTATATGACAATCATGAGATTTAAGTCTAACTAGTTTCAAATTGTTCATATCCACTAATGTTCTAATATTAGAAGACTAGCCTTCAGAAACCTTCACATTAAATAAAGATTGACACAATTGATGTTTTTCTTCCTTTTTCAATATGAGGCAAGCAGAGGGTAAATATGTTCACTTCTCCCCCACTTTAGGAGCTAACTTTTTTCGAACACCCATGTCAACAAGATCCATGCAGGCACCAATACTATCTTTATTCTTCCCTGTAATATTTAATAAAGTTCCAATTATACTATCACATATGTTCTTCTCAATATACATGACATCTAAGTTATGTCTCTGAAGTAAATGCTGCCAATACTCTAACTCAAAGAATATAGATTTCTTCTTCCAACAACTCTTTGGGGTTTTTATAACCTTCACATTACTGCGTCTTTTTCTTTTCTTACTGATATCACTTATTTTAATCTTTACAAGCTTAAATTCGAGCTTAGAGACTGTTTTTAGTATTTCTATCCCAGTTAAAGGTTGTGGTGCCTTTTTAAATTCTTGAGAACCATTAAATGCTTTTTTCCAATTTTTGTATTCATGTTTGTGAGGTAAAAATCTTCTATAGCCCATATAACTTAATTTTCTAGCATGTGTTAAGAACTGACAACTTGTTTTTTCATCACAAAGAGGACATGTTTTATATCCTTTAGTGGAAAACCCAGACAAATTCCCATATGCAGGAAAGTCATTAATTGTCCATAGTAAGACAACCTTGAGAGTAAAATCTTCATCCTTATATGTATCATAGGCTTTCACACTATCATTCCACAAACTGTTCAACTCATCAATCAATGGGGCTAAATATACATAAATGTCATTATCAGGTTGTCTAGGTCCTAATATTAACATTATAAGAAGTGTAAACTTTCTTTTCATACACAACCATGGAGGAAGATTATAGATTACAAGCATTACAGGCTAACAACTATATTTACTACTTAGAATTGTATGAGGATTAATACCATCTACAGATAGACCAAGACGAAGATTCCTTGGATCACTTTCAAAAGAAGGTCATTTGTAATCTATTGTTTTCCAAGCCGGTGAATTGGCTGGATGTCTAAGTTTACCATCTTCTATCCTCTCATTTGCATGCTATATTAGATNTTTAGCATGCTCATGATTTCGGAATAGACAGGTAAAATGAGGACAACTAGACCAAGTATATCGTACTGTGTTACAAAATATAACTGAAGTCCAACCTTTCATCGAGTAAGTTTTATTGTGAATTAGATTTGTATTGATTAAATGTTGAATTCTTTGATAATAATGGTTTACTTTGGGGATGATTTATTGAAGGGAGCATATAAATTGGATCAAAATACAATTCTCAATGAAATAAAGAGAGAGAAGTGGATCCATGATGAACATCATCGAACTTTTATTAGTTGGTTTCGCGAACGGGTAATTCCAATTAGTTGTTATAATTAATAATTTGATTTCATTTTTTCCCTATTTTAGAGTATGAGTACTAATATGTTGGGTTTTCTAATTGTTAATTTTGCGTTTTGAATAGATTGTAGTTGAAATGAATAAGGCAACACATAATCTATCTGATACATTGAAATGGATATCACATGGACCATCATTGGATAAAATTAAGTATAATGCTTATCAAGTTAACAATGTTCATTTTTGCACAAGAGACTGCGACAACATAAGAACAACCCAAAATAGTAGGGTAAGTATTGTTGCAAAAACCCTACAATTTTCAAGTTCAAAGGATAAAAACCCAATAAAGGGTGATATGGTATACTATGGCGTTATTGAGGAAATTTGGGAACTTGATTTTGTCACATTTCGGTTCCCAGTGTTTATGTGTCAATGGGTGGAGAATAACCATGGGGTTAGAGAAGATGAGTTAGGCTTCACTTTAGTTGATCTAAACCGGATAAGTGACAAGAATGATCCATTTATATTGGCAACAAAAGCAAAATAAGTATTTTACGTCAATGATCCACTTGATGCTCGATGGTCAATTGTTCTTGTAACAAAACCCAAAGAATATCAAAATTTAGGAGTTGAAGATGAGAACGAAATACTTGATGCTCATGAAATATTCTCAAAAGGAGTTTCGGTGGAGGCTTTGATAGAAGATGTTAATGAAGGTGATGTTACATATTTTAGAGATGATGGTGAGAGTATTTGGATTGATAATCAAAGAAAGAAACCAATGAGGTACAAATCAAATAAGTTATATATTTTTATTTCATTTTTATATCTTTATGGATTGATGTTTTATTTTTTTAAATATATTATCTCTTATGTTTACATACTTATTATTTTCTATCTTAATTTTTGATCTACATTTGTGGTTTTATTATTTAATACGTAATTATAGACATAGAAAATGAAGGTAAAGACGATGTTTATCAATTTACATCATCACAAAGTAGTCAAGGTGGAAGAAAACACAAAAAGAAACTAAGAGAATTGACTCAAATAAAGGAGTTGATTATAAAAAAAAGTGATAACAAAAATGAAGTTGTCATGTACAATGAATGGGGACAACCAACTGGGGATGAAGGTAAACATTTGGTGAGCTTTTGTGGCCTTATGATTCGTCGCAAGATCCTTATAAACATTGATAACTGGACGCTTTTACCAACGGACCTAAAAGATGAGCTCTGGCATATAATATTGGTATGTACATGAATCTTTTTATTTCATATTTATTAGAATATAAATTTGGTATTAACATTATTTCTTTTACANTTTACATACTTATTATTTTCTATCTTAATTTTTGATCTACATTTGTGGTTTTATTATTTAATACGTAATTATAGACATAGAAAATGAAGGTAAAGACGATGTTTATCAATTTACATCATCACAAAGTAGTCAAGGTGGAAGAAAACACAAAAAGAAACTAAGAGAATTGACTCAAATAAAGGAGTTGATTATAAAAAAAAGTGATAACAAAAATGAAGTTGTCATGTACAATGAATGGGGACAACCAACTGGGGATGAAGGTAAACATTTGGTGAGCTTTTGTGGCCTTATGATTCGTCGCAAGATCCTTATAAACATTGATAACTGGACGCTTTTACCAACGGACCTAAAAGATGAGCTCTGGCATATAATATTGGTATGTACATGAATCTTTTTATTTCATATTTATTAGAATATAAATTTGGTATTAACATTATTTCTTTTACAATGTAAGAAACATTTGTATTGGACTACAAAGCAAAAAAAGAAACTTTTAAAAGTTATGGGAAAATGTAGAGAGATTTTAAGTCTAGGTTTATAACTGAACTGATTTATAAGTATAGATATACTTGTCTAGAGTTATTAGAGCACCCTCCAGCATCATATACACCATGGATTGAACCTAAAGTTTGGGATGAGTTTGTTAAGAAAAGAGTAAGTGCAGAATGAGAGAAAGCTAGGAAAGTACAACAGGGAAGAGTAATGTAAAATAAATATCCACATCGTATGTCTCGCTTGGGTTATGCTGGATTAGAAGTGAAGATTGAAAAAGACAAAGGCTAACGTGGTATTGATAGATCCAAGCTATGGAGTAGAGCACGTGTCCCCAAAAAAAGAGGTCATACTGAGGAAACCAAAGTGATAGTTGATAGAATTATAAGTTACTTATTACAACATATTGATTATATTAATTTGTAATTTTGTTAAAAGTATACCATAGTCTAATGTTCAATTCGTACATGTTTTGTAGGAAGATTAAAATCAACAATTCCATGAGGGAAATCTCGAGATAACGGTTCTAATGATATCTTAACAATGGTTTTAGGTAATCCTGAATATTCTGGACGTGTACGGGGAATGAGATTTCACGTTAGCCACAGATAATATTTTCATCAACCTGCTCCAACAAAGAAGCAACAATCATTTGATTTGAAACAATGACAAGATGAACAAACACGCAAGATGCAACAAATGCTTAAAGAACAAGAAGAACAGTTCAAAGCAGAGATTACTAAGATTCAAGCAAGACAACAAAGTAATTTTGGTTGTTCTAATACAACTCCTTCACGGCCAGAAGTTCAAAGGGAAGAAGTGCAACCACAAAAGAAACATATAAATCCAATAGGGGCTGTAGGAATATCTTCACGACTCAAAAAAGTATGTTTATATGAGTTTCTTTCTTATTTGTTTATTAACTACTTGTATTTATAAATTGTGTTTGATTTTCTATATTGTAGAACTGACCATGCAACCTTACAGTGGGGTCTCATGATAACATAGTTGCTTTAGGACATGTACAAGAGTCAACCTCATCAACTATTATTCACGACTGAGAATTGGGGGAGAATAATTTTCGTGTATCAGTAGAGGTTGTTCTTGATGCTACGGCCCTAATTCCTAATTCCAAATCTAGATGATGATACAAGGTTGGTAGGTGATGCACTTGGATCGCATCTTGTATGGCCTAAGATGCTTGTCATCTTTGAAGATAATTTGGTATGTAGACCCATTTTCCAAATAAATTCATCCTTTATTGAATTCTAATGTGAATTATTAACTACTTGTTAACATTTCATCATTTATTTGGATTTTAAGAGTTTAATAATATAAATAGGCATCAAACGGGAAAGAATAAATCTTCACAACCACAGTGATCTCAAACACAAGAAATAGTACATCCACAAAGAAAGAAAGCGGAATCTGTTATACAAACACAGTTTAGATTTGTTGATGGTGCACAAGCTTCTATAAGATTACTATTGAATACCATTAAAGGAGTGGATGAAGGTGTTGTTGTTAATGTTTCTTTTGATGAAGAAATGTTTGGAGAAGCTTTTCGTTTGCCCGTATTCAAAGAAGACATAATTGAGTTTTGCATGTTACAAAAGATTAGGGCTGTGTCTATTACGTTATACATGAGGTAAGAAGTTTATTTTTTATATATATATAGAACTTCATATATATACATGTTTCTATAGTTGGCAATTATATAATACAACATTTAATTCACATTGCATTTTGTACTTGTAGGCATTTACACAATTTAGTGACCCAATATGGCTATCAAGCTAGGTATATATTCATGGATCCTAGTGCAATTGCTACACAAGGTGGTTCACGTGAGGATCGTACTATAAGTTTAGCAACCAGGATGTTATCCATAGAGAATGAATATCAATTTCTAATTACACATTAGAATCATAGGTAAGATTTTAAACTTAACAATTTATCATGTGATCAACTACTTTCTATATGAAGTTAGTTGTTATATATTAATAATCTTTATCATCAATTTTATGAGTAGGGACCATTGGATATTACTTATCATTTATCCTCTCAAAGATTATGCATGGTTTCTAGATCCNATACATGAGGTAAGAAGTTTATTTTTTATATATATATATAGAACTTCATATATATACATGTTTCTATAGTTGGCAATTATATAATACAACATTTAATTCACATTGCATTTTGTACTTGTAGGCATTTATACCATTTAGTGACCCACTATGGCTATCAAGCTAGGTATATATTCATGGATCCTAGTGCAATTGCTACACAAGGTGGTTCACGTGAGGATCGTACTATAAGTTTAGCAACCAGGATGTTATCCATAGAGAATGAATATCAATTTCTAATTACACATTAGAATCATAGGTAAGATTTTAAACTTAACAATTTATCATGTGATCAACTACTTTCTATATGAAGTTAGTTGTTATATATTAATAATCTTTATCATCAATTTTATGAGTAGGGACCATTGGATATTACTTATCATTTATCCTCTCAAAGATTATGCATGGTTTCTAGATCCTCTCGGCTTAGCTCTCTGTGAAGAAATTTGTTTAACAATGATCGAGTAAGTTCTCTAATAGTTATTTTGTTATAGGTCAGTTTCTTATGGTATTTTTACTTATGGTTGTTATTGCTAACTTTTTATTATTATGTTTGCGCATTTCCAATTCAAAATGCATTCAAGATATATAATGTAGAAAAAGGAAAGAAAGGAAGACCAAATGGTCCGGTTTATAAGTTAGTAAAGGTACTAAACTAGAATTAATAACACTTATTGGGTGAAAGATTAATTAAAATTACTTATATTTACTTTATGCTTATGTATAGTACCCAAGACAACCGACAAGTGTTGAGTGCGGATTCTACATATGTAAATTTATGAGAGAAGTCATTGAACAGGCCAATGTTAAATCATTTACCACAATGGTATGTAACCATATGCTTAATTAGTTCTATTCTAATTTATAGTTTGATTGATAATTTTCTAACAAATAAGGTATTTGAATTTGTAGTTTAATGGACAAAATATCTATACAAAGGATGATATCAATGGACTTCTTGAAGAGTGGGTCGAAGAACTAATACAATTTCTCATTTGAGGTTCTTAATCTTTGTTTATTTAAACTATGTGCAGTATTTGATGATCATATTAGTTTGTCTTAGAAAACTAATGTATATATATACTTAGTTTATATAGACTATATGGATATGATTATGATCAAGTTATTATGTTAATTTAATATTAGTATGTAGATATATATTTATACTCTATTTTATTTCAAATATTTGGTGTATGTAATAAATTTGGATTACATTTATAAAATTCCAGGGGGTAGTATAGACAAATACGTTACAAATATCCCTTAGAAATATGTACCACGATGCTTATAAGGCACTGAGGAAGATTTTATCTACGAAGGCGCCTTTGAGGCGCCGTGAAAGAATTCTTCCACAGTGCCTTTTAAGCGCCGTATCTAGATACCAAGGCGCTTCACAGGCGCCATGGAAGATGCCTTTCACGGTGCCTCTAAAGCGCCTTGGTAGACATCTTCTACGGCGTATTATAAGCACCGTGGAAGATGCCTTTCACGGTGCCTAATAGGCACCTTGATAGACCATTTACGGCACGTTATAAGCGCCTTCGTATCCAAGGCCTATTATAGTACTTGCAACCAAGGCGCTTTTGTGGATGCCGTGAAAGGCCTTTCAAGCACTTATAAAGCGCCTTGAAACACCTTTTTTGTTGTAGTGCTACAAGCTTCTGCCTGAGCTAGAAGATCCAAGAAGCTTCAACATTCCTTGCACTATTTAAGATCGTTTCTTCGGTCAGACTTTGTATGATTTGGGAGCGAGTATTAATTTAATGCCATTCTCTACGTTTTAAAAACTATGTTTGGGTAATGGAAGACCAACTACGACAATGCTCCAATTTGTTGATAGGTCTATCAAGTATCCAAGAAGAATTATTTAGAATGTACTTATGAAGGTAGACAAGTTGTTCTTCTCAGCTTATTTTATTATTCTTAACATGGAGTAAGATGAAAATCTTCCAACTATCTATGGAAGGCCATTTTTAGCAACTAGGAGGATAGTCATTGAAGTGTACAGAGGAGAACTTATTATGAGTGTGAAGGATCAAATCATATCCTTCAATATATTCAAAGAGACAGATTCTCCTAGTAATATCGATGAATATTATAGAGTGGACTTGGTAAAGGAGAGTATTGAAAATAGCTCATTGAAATAAGCTCTATTGAACAGTCATGAGGCCTCTATCATTTGTTGTTAAATAGACAAAAAAAGCTCTAGGGAACACTAATGTTATGGAAGCCCTACAACTCTCTTCTAACTTAGCCTCTTAATTGAAGTCATAGAGCCTTCATCATCCTCCTACAGTCACCACATGCCATACAAGAAAGATTTTAGAAAGAGAGGAATAAAGAAGAAGAGGTACGGTGATAATGATTTTGAACTGAGACCAAATGATGTGCTTGGTTCATCCTATTTAAAACTCTTCCTGGGCAAGCTTAAGTCAAGATGGTCGGGGCAATTCAAAGAGACTAATATGCCTCCATATGGTGTAATTAAAAAAGATAATGAGAGTCCAACTAGAAGAATCAAGGTGAATATTCAACGACTCAAGGAGTACCTAAGAGGAGAGCTTGATCGAGCTAAATCATTAAATACATTGACCAATTCTAAATGAGTAGTGGCTATATCAAGCTAGGGATATTAAACCAATGCTACGTAGGAGGTAACCTAAGCTTGGGATGCTAATAATGAAGAAAGCATGTTTTGAACTTCTTTGTTATGATAATATTGAAGACAAAGGGATGAATATGTTGGTGGAAGGGCTTAATTGTAGAGAAATTAGAGTGTTGTCATTTTGGCACCCCAAAAGCTTAATTTGGCACTCCAACACCACTCTAGGATGCTACAAATAGAAACATGGCATCCAAGCACTAAATGATGATGCCATGGTACCAAATTTTGCTAAAAACCCAGGTATTGGTACCCCAGTGCCATAAAACGGCGCCTTAATGCCAAACTTTGTGAATTGCCTTGGTATTGGTGCTCCAAGAGCTCAAAACAGTGCCTTGATGCCATTTTGAGGTGCCAAAATTAGAAAATTAGCGCCTCGATGCCAAATACGGTCACAAACCTAGGTTTTGGTGCCCCGATACCACCTGGCCAAAAAAAAAAAACTTTTAAATTTTTTTTAGGATTTGGTGCCCCAGCGCCACTGGCTGTTGTTTGGCACTGCCACCACTATCAGCATTAGCTGAAAATGACCAACTGGGAAACCACTGTACCCTAGAGGCCGACTGAGTGACCTTCGTTCCAGTAAGTGCTTATTCCTCCTTGTTGTTTTATATTTAGTGCATTAGGGACAATACACACTTTAAATTTAGGAGGAGTTTCTAGCACTTACATGCTTTGTCTTCGAGAGCTTTTTAATTAATTAAACTTTGAAACTATTTTCCTTTATTTTATTTTTGTTTAGTTAGTGTCTTTCTTTATTTCTTAGTATGTTTCTATTTTTTGTTTAGTATTTGATTGTGTGTCATTTGAAGCATTTGACAGAGGTTAACTGCCAATGACATGATTGTGAGTATGTGTAAAATACTCTTTTGGAAAGATTTAGTATCATGATTGTTTATGCTTAAATCTTTTACGGTTTTACTTTATGAATATCTCTTGAGCATATTTTGCATATAGTTGTGAGTATTTAGCCTTAAATTGCTTAGAGTAGCTTTATGCATGTAGCTTAGAAATATATGTAACCTTATCTCATCTTAAAACCTGTTTAATTATCAACTGATGTGAAATCCTGGATAGCATAAAAATCAAAGAAATGATGTAGGCCATGTATGATTGGTTGAGCCTTTCTAGCCTACCCACTAATTGTAATATTTGTAGACTCCCATATTGAGCCAATTCTTTAGTATCTTTCATTTTGTAGGCTAATAAACTCTTCTTACTAATAATAATTTCCTAAAGTACCTCACTTCACATCATCAATGCACAGAAGTAAATCATGAACTTGTGGTAAAATGTGAGTAGTTTACGAAGAACAAAAAGAGAAAGTCTTTGAGAAGGAAGAATTTCGACTACTGTAAATTGGTAGTTGATTAAAAAAAACTAAAAATTAGACAAAAATTAAGTTTGGGGAAAATTATTGTAGTATACTTGAGAGAGTTGTATTCATTGAGCAAAAAGGACATCCAGGTGTGAATTAGCCTAAATTATACCATTCAATCTACCCATACCCAAGCCTTGTATTACAAGCCGATTAAAGACTTATTAATCTTCGATTTAGTGTTATTCTATATTAGTGGAGATGAACATGAAAAACAGGCTTATGAGATGACTTATTCACTTTTATTGAAACAACTCTAAGTGTGTATCCTAAGTCTACATAAAGTAATCCGAGTACGTAGGGTTAAATGTCAATAACCACTACACACATATACTAAGAGTAGACAACATAGCCAAGCTACTAGTAGAATTAAAATTCTAAACTGTTGTGATGCAATAAGTTTTCTTTGAGCTGTATATCTTTTTTGAGAGTGTTGACCTTATTCAAAAGCTTGGTTTGTGTGTCTTAAGTTTACTTTTGTGTTGTTTTAGTTAATTCTTAGTTGTTCATTTTTTTTTGTTTTAGTTCTAGGACGAGCTTTTGCTTAAGTTTCAAGGAATTTGATAAGTATATTTTACACTTATCTTTGCTACCTTTTTAAGCTTAAGAATTGCTCCTCTTTGAGTTATTTTTACTTATTTTGTTGTTGTTGATGCATATTTCAGGTAACATATCGTTGAGCGAAGAATGTTGTTTTTCAGAGTTAAACTGAAGGTAAATCAAGGAGTTTAGGTGACAAACTTACATCGTAATGAGACAAGATTGTTGGCTTATTTCTAACATATAAAATACCGTAAGTATATAAGTCGCAACAAGTAATATAGAAGGTAAGTGATTATCGAATCTCACAAGGAGCAAATGAATTACAACTGCTAAGTACTAACCAAAACAAGTTGACGATTTATCCAAACGATAAAAAATAGTTGTTTTGAACTGAAATTAAGATGTGGATTAAATAACAAGAAATAATAGAAATTAACACTAAACAGCCAATGGTAGTTTTACAATAATGAGATAAATCCTAGGGATACAATCTCTCCTCTAACTCCTTCAATTACTAGTTTTCCTCACCATTTAATCATCCATTTAGAATTAATCACGGGGAATTCAACGGTATTCAAAAATTTCTTTCTAAGATATAGGTAAAAATGCTTAAACAAGATAGTATGTTACTTATAACATAAATTGATTAAACTCATTAAGCTTGATAATTCCCATCCAAGATTGTATAATTGCTTAGGTATATTCCTATCGTATGTAAACTCATCCTAGACTAGGAAATCCTATGTTGTTCAACCTGTATCCAAATCTACACTCCCTTTTCCAAGTTCATATAGATTTCACACAACAATCAGTTCAATAGCCAAATGAACAGAAGCTTTAAGTAAAAGGTAGAACAATTAACTCATCAATAGATGTCAAGAATAATTGAGGAAAATAACGCAATTGAATTACATTAGAGGTTTGATTACATCTCTAGAGAAAGACCTTAGTTCACAGTTATGTAAGGAAGAACACAAAAAAAATGATATAGCTGATACACATCCATAGCAGAAAAATAAAGAATAACAAAAGAAAGACAGAAAAACTCTTTGAAGCTTGTTCAATCTGATGGTTTCCTCTTGAATCCTCGTGTTCCCTCTGCTCTTTGATGTGTCTCTTTTAGAAACCCTCTTTAGCTCTCTCTAACTTTGGTTGCTTGGGTTTTTCTCTCCCTCTATTCTCCTAAGCTGATTGTAGAAGAAAAGTTAAAAACTAGAGGCAAATCGACCACGATCTAAGAATTCTGCAACATGTTTGTACTTTGTGGTACTATAGCACCAGATTTGGTGCTGTGGTGCCAAGACAATCGAAAGGGTGGCACTATGGTGCCATAGAATAGCTGACCCAACACCATGGCATTATGCGAATGGCACTGTGGTGCCACAGGATTAATACCACGGTGCCGCGGTGCTATGAACTTGGCACTGTAGCTCTATTGCCTAGCACTGTGGCACCAGATTTTTGAACTCCAAGCGCTGCGATGCTATTTTGGCACCACAATGGCCACTTTTTGCCTAATTTTTCTCTATCTAGTGGTACTGCTTTACTCTGCTAAGATGCTGAGATTGAGTTCTCCCATCTCTTCTTGTAATTGGTCTAAATTGCTTTGATTAAACCTCAATTTTTCTTCAAATGTTGGAATTCTCTAGCTCAAGACTCCTCACTTGAAATATACACCAAAAACAATGAAATTAGATAAAAAGAGCTCAAAAAAGAGTAATTTTTAAGCTTGAAAAGATAGTGAAGTTAAGTGTAAAATCGACTTAACAAAGACCATTGATAGAGCATTTAAAGTAAAGTTAGAAGCGAGACAAATCAGCGCCACAGCTTAGAAGAAGTGGAGCTGCAGCCCTGAAAATCTAGTATTACAGCTTAAAAATCATGGGGTTGCAGCTCCAATTTCATGAGGCCGTAACCCCGATTCCACTAGGCTGCAGCTTTATTTACATGGTCCTACGGTACCAATTTATGGTGCTACAATGCCATTTTTGTGGTGCTATAGCGCTAGTGTTTGGTGCAACAGCCTCGATTTCGTGGCACCACAGTGCCACTATTTGGAGCCACAGTGCCATCGTTCTGTGTACTTTGGCGCTGCAACACTAAAAAGTTGTAGAAAACCCAGAATTAATTCGTGATAGCTCCTCTATTTAACTTTTCCTTCACTTATCTGAAAAGGGAGACAAAAATCCTAGTAGCAAAAGGGTTCTAGAGCTACTATAAGGAAGAAAACCACACCAATGAAAGGATTGAGGAAGAAGAAATTAGATTAGAAGCTTTAATAGAGTTTTTTCTTATCTCTTGCTCTTTCTCTCCTTTATTTTCTACTAATGAATATATATCATTCTTGTGATATTTGTTTTAATTCATTTTGTATGAATATGAGCTAAACTCCATTTCTAGGGAGATAATTAAACCTCTAATATAATCTAACTATTTGGTTTTCCTCTATTGTTCTTAATATCTATGGTTGAGTTGATTGTTCTATCTTGAGTTTAATGTATCTATTTACTTGGCCACTAAATAGATTTATATTGTGAAACCTATATTATCTTGGAAAGAGGAATTTAGGTTTGGACATAGATAGAATATCGTAAGATTGCCTAGTGTGGGATAAGTTAACATAGGATAGGAATATACTTATATGACTTATGCAACCTTGTATAAGAATTATCAAACTTACTGAATCTAGTCAACTTATGTTAAGAGTAATATATTAACTTGTCTAAATATTTTTACTTCTATCTTAGAAAGTAGTTTGTAAATACTTTAGGATTTTCGGTTGTCAGCTTTAAATGGATAAATGAACCATGTGGAAAACTTATAGTTGGAGGAGTTAGAGAGTAGATTGCATCTTTAGGTTCCTTATTATTGCCTTGAAAATAATCTTTGGTTGCTTAACTTCAATTTCTATTCTTGTATTCTACTTTCTTATTTACTTTTTAATTCTCGTTCAAAACCATCAATTATTGTTGTTTGGATAAATTGGAAACTAGTTGTTACCAATTATAAATCAAGTGCTCCTCGTGGGGTTCGGCACTCTCTTACTATTTATATTATTTGTTGCAACCTGTATACTTGCAGTTTGTGCATTAGAGATAACCCAACAATGAATATTGTGAACCATGCATCCCTAAGTTTGTTCAATCCAAGCATCTACATGGCCCTAGGAGTTATAGCTATTGACATCACTTATTATTTGCAATGGGTTATTTCTTATGAAGTTTTGCTATACTCTATGTTGCTTTTGTGAATTACTTAGATAAAAAAAAGTTGGTATTGTTCTGTCAAGTCTAATACGGGTGCGAAAGATCATAAGAAAATACTCCAAAATGTAATCAAGTGCCTTCTTAACTCCCATACATGTTATTTAATAATCTCTAATATGATTTATACATCCCATTATGCTTTTTTGGTTGCATAGTTATATAATTGGTGGCATTTATCATAAACTCATTATATTTACAGATTAAAGTGGTCTTAATAAGCGGCTTTTCAGGTTCTTGATTGCTAGTCGATGTAGTGTTCATATACATACATGTAAGTTTCTTTTGCTCTCTCTATGATTAGTTCTCCTTTGTGTGAATCTTCTTCATGTCCACACTTCTATCTTCTACTACTTCTCGAATAAAGTGATATTGAATACCAATGTCAACAGTTGAAAGCCGGAGGATACTAGTGTCGTTGTCCCCGTCACTTGATGACGTACCGTTCACTGCCAGTAACGCTTTGAAGTCTTGACTGAAATTCCGATGCTGGCGCTGATTCCGATGTCTATTCACTGTGAAACTGGTCCCGTTCAACTTGTCTCATCACGATCTTCAACGTGGTATATATATCTTGACTTAATATTACCCGAATTGAATTTTGCCATTTTTTTTTGTCAATTTTGAGCTATTTTAGTTTTATATTTATATTTTTCAATCCGACCGTTAGATCGTAAAATAAACCTCATATTTGTAATCTACTCGGGAAAACAAAAATTTTGAGATATATATATATTGCATATATTTGGTAACGGGTATGAAAAATAAACCTCAGATTTTCTTGTTTTGCGTGTCGTGGGCCCAGGTTCGACCCATGTCTAACATAGGGTTTTTGGGTATTCTTAATTCAGTGGTGAACTCTGTTTCATGATCTGAAGCTCCGACTGAAAAATCAAATTTTCAAACCAATCAATCAAAAGGTTCGAAGACGATGCCCGACTTTCCAAACGACACCAAACTTTCTCCATAGCCCCGTAGCGCTATTTTGACACTCGATTGAGGTAGGGATTTGATTACTTGATTCAAAAATTAATTTAATTTATGAATTTTACATATTTTCAATAAATATAGAATTTCATGAAATAATTTATAAAAATTATGTTTATGTCCTTTTTTGACCTAATTTGAGATATAAACTATTTGAGAGGCACATCATACTGGTTGGCGTGTCATCACGATTTTCCGGCCGAAACGCTGATTTTTCGGCGAGCCTCTGACGAGGAAATTCCCGGCATTGTTGAGCGCCGCCACCACCCTGGGAGGAGCTATAAAATTGTCTTAACAATTCTCTCGCCTTGTAGATGTTATGGAGAGTAAGAGTACTAGAACGTCCACTGTAAGAAATAAAATGCCAAATTTAAGTATATTAGATATTATAAAAGTACTTGATTCTTTACTTGGACTAGAGATTGGGGATGAGTTATATTTTTTTAGGCAACTTGCTTATTTATGGTAAAAGAAAAGAGAAAAATATTTATTTTATTTTAAAAAATCCAAACATAAGCTTAACTAGCTCAAGTACGTACATAGTTTAGGATCATCTTCTTAGATATCCTTCTTTTACTTGGTTGTAGTTTATTATGACTTAATTGTTATATTTATATTTTATAGACCTTGTATTGATTTGATTTTCTTATCTTTATAAAATTTTTATTGACTTGGTTGCATTATTTGTTTTCTTACATTTATGAGAACTAATTTTGTTCCTTGTATTGAAAATGCTTCTTATTTTTATAATAGGTTCGTTTTAGACTAGAGAAAATGATAGAAAGTGATGAAGAATTCGAGTTACAAGTTATGTATTTATATATTTGAATTATTCAACATTATCGTCTGACATCTATTGAAAAGATATTCTGTATGAATTCTTCTCAAACAGGTTTACATGATTAACGAAAATATTAAGAAAAAAAGAAAGTGAATGTTATAGGATATTTAGAATGGAGAAAGATGCATTCATTAAATTATGCAATAAATTGTGAGCTAATTATAGCTTAAAAGCCTCAAGGGAGAATGTGTACCCTTGAAATACTAGGAATGTTTTTATTCATATTAGTTTAAGGTATTTAAAAACTAACACTAGTGTAATTTTAACACTCTGTGGTGAGATTGTTAGTAAATATTTCAATGAAGTTGGTGAGATTGTTAGTAGATATTTCAATGAAGTTTTAGATATTTTATATCTTATGAGTGTAGATGTAATAAATTACTAAATCTAAAATTTAAGGATACCTTAAAAGAGAGATTGCAAGACTCTAGATATATGCCTCATTTTAAGGTAAGTTACTCCAAACTATTTTTTTTTCATTAAAGTTATAATTTATAATAGGAAAATTTGTGCTTTATTTTATACTTTATGCTGTAATACCTCTTGAAGATCAAGTGCCATTTATCGATATGAAAGGGTGCCAACTTAAAATATCATAATTGTATGTAATTAATTTTGATATACAATTTATATTTGCGTATACTGGATGGGAAGGCTTTGCTCATGATACAAAAATATTTTTATGAGCTTTACATGAACCAACCTTAAATTTTCTAAAGCCACTTCAAGATTATAGCTTATATATATATATATATATTCTTTTACTTATTATTAAGCTTTTATTAGTTTTCTAATCATTTATATATCTTGTATTCGATAGGGAAATATTATTTGATTGACTTACTTAAGCGTATTTGAAATGAAAAAATAGATATTAATATTATCCATTTTGTTTTTAATATTTAGAAAAAGTTACTAAAAATCTTACTAATCTTTATCCATTCTTTATGCTATTATCAAAAATTTGTTTATGAAACTTATAATAAAGGATAAGCAATAAATTTAATTGAATTATTTTCATATCAAATATTTTTAAACAAATATTTAAAAATATTTATATGCTTAATGTATGTATATACAAAAAAGAAAAAAGTCTAATAATATATTTGTTTAATAGGCTCTATGCAAAATATGTATATTTGCACAAGATGTCTATTTTGGTCATTCTATATTTCTATAGTACTTTAGTAATACAGTTTACAACTTTTCCTAGTCACAACATTTTTCAATTATATTTTACCAAACACTCCGCTGTTTTATACTAGAGTAGATATTCCCTTTAGTACAGCTAAAAGTATTTCTTTTAAAATCTACAACTCTACTAAACTAGCTTGAAACTGAATTAGGCTCCATGGCTCCATTCTATAGCCTTTGGGCAAGATTTTGCTAAAGCCTTGCATTTGTGAGTAGGGAAAATAGAGTATCTCAGTAACTGAACGAGAAAAAAAGAGAGAAAATGATTTTCTCCTTTTTTTTTTGGGCTTTTTTCAAGCCTTATTTTTATGTATTGTAGTATATAAAATTCTTTACATAATCAAATTATCAATTACCATCTATTTTCGTCAAACAGTATAGGAACACTTTTGAATGTCACTGAATTATTCAATGATAAATCAAAAATATTTTTAAACTGTCTAAAAACAAATTTTAAAGACTTTTTAAAAATGTTATCAAATCATAGTAATGGCATTTGGAAATATGTCACTAAATTAGTTTTTTTTTTATTCGAAATTCTGGTATTTAAAAATTGTAATTAGGCCATTAGAATGGCAATTAAAAAAAAGTCAATAGGCATTGTCAATTATTTTTTTTCAATTAACCAAATTTATTAATTGTCATTAGGCCATTATAAATGCGTGGTAATATATATATATATATATATATATATATTCTTAATAAAGCGTCGTACTGATTTCAGTTTGTTTTAATAGATTTACTTTTAGCATAATTTTTAAAAGATTACTTCTAATGGATATATTAATTCTAATGAATACATTAATGATTTAAGAGAACTCCACGTAGGCCATGAATTTAATTAAATAAAGGGAAACAATACACTAGTTCAAAAAGAAAACAATTCGAAGAAAAAAAAATTACCGAGTTGTGCCTTACTAAAATAGGCGAAACCTAATAAGAAAAATCTTAATCAGAAAAAAGAGTACATAAGCTAAATCGGTAAGAAGAAAGAATAAACACATTTCTGTACACAAATTATTCATAAACTTAGACAAAATACAAAAGTATTTACAAAAAAATTATTTATCAGAAAATTAGAGTAGTTCCAATTAACCAGGAAGTTGTGTATCGGAATTCCCTAAAATCTGCATAATTTTATTCAAAAAATAATTAGCAACACATAGTTAACTAATGATTAAAAAAAAAAAGAAATCAAATAAACCTTGAATATTTTCTTTAAAGAAAGTATAATAAAAGAGGAATAAATTTAAAAACGACATTTAACAGAACATTCTTTAAATTTTTATTCAACTTACCACAAATATCGTAGGCCAGGTAATATATGCTCCATTAGCTTGATTAATTGTCTTAAATTATTCATGTCATCTAATTAATTGCTCATCAAGCATGATAAGGACTTGAATAATAACTTCAGAAAAAAAAAGATCCTAGCTCTTTTCCTCCAACTTTCTTCAATGGATCTTTACAACTAAAGAGACCAATAGCAATCGTTTAAGGTTCATTAGTTATACTCATATGATGATTAATTACATCTCCAACCTATACAATCGAAGTTATATAATATATTTTAGTAATTAATGTAAAAAAAATTATCAATTAAAAATGACTAGTAAAAGCATTAATTGACGGAAGTCTTTTAAAAAGAAATTCTGGGGATGCCTAAGTCTATTCTATGCATGGATGGAGTGGAATCAAATTGCCATGTCGTTGTTCATTGTTTTATCATTCCTCCTCAATCTACAAGAACATTTTAAAAATTAAAAAGTATATATTTCAAATAATAATAAATTCTTTAAAATTAAAAGAATAAAATAAGAACTACTAAATTGAAATAAAATGTACCTTGCATCTTTTGTTGCTCAATATTTTATCAATTCTTTCTATTGATCATATATCCTATTGTCATTAAATTTTCTTTGTTCCTCAAAAGTCAAGTGCTCCATTTACTAAGTTCTTTTCAGAGAGGATTTCTGATCTCTTAATTTCCTATCATAAATCTGCTAGGGTTTATGCTCTAAAAACATGTATATTTTGGATATTTACTGAATTAATAAAATGATATTTTTTTATTTAAATTTGTGTATAATTGGTATGTGTTTAAATATTAGAAAATCTCTAATTTATTTATGTGACCACAAATTTAGTATATAAGTGTTATATACATAAGGATTAAATTTATGGAAAATAAACTAAATATAGTCTGTTATAATTAATTAAAGTTTGAGATATTTAATTAAATATTATTAGTACGGTCCATTAACATTGAGAATGTATTAGTCTTATCTGAATTATTGATGTGTTGATATTACAATGGAAGTATTTTATATAATTTGATTATATAGGACTGGACCAGACATAATTTGAATCTCACATAAATTCCGTTAACTGTTGAGAGCTCAAATAATGTCACTGGATGATCATATGTAGATCAATCTTAATCCTAAGTAGTTATAGACTCCTATTTATAACATTATATTCTTTGACATACTTGTTAAAGATTTGTTTCCTAAACAGACCAAAATACTTGTATTTTGGGAGCATGATGAGATGAGTAGCGAGAATTGTAGCTTACGAATATGGAATCCATTCCTTCCATTAGGAAACTAGAAAGATGATTCCCTTGTGTATTGACTCAAGACTTGAATAGTTTGAGTACTTAATTTATAATAGATTTATAAAATAATTGTTCATTAGAGAATTAATGGTACATACGGATAAAGATGTAATTGGAGAGGTAAATAGAATATAATCTAGCGTCAATTATGAATTGTCTATAGAGGATTGAACTGTAAAATCTCAATTTTTTAGAGGGCAGAAGGGTCTTTTAACCAAAAAGTTTTTGGTGATGATGATGTGATTTAGCCTTAAAAAGAGCCTGTATTATCTATGATGCTTACTGGTGATAACGATGTGATTTATATTTATGTTTTATTACTATTATTAATAGTTTATGTCTAGTGGTGATCACAAACTGTGGGAATTTACAATTTGAACTATTTTTGTAAACTAGTTATTTTCTTTTTTTGAAGAATTGTTTTTTCTAAAATTTTCTAAAATAAATTATGAATTTCTACCTATAAAATTCCTTTTTTGCCACTGGCCCGGGATTTGGGACGTGACAGAAGATTTTTGGTAAGAGAGCAGAGGTTTAGTTACCTCGGATGTGACACCATTAGACTAGATTGGGACTTCTTTTTCAAAAGTAATTGCATCAATATCTCGCTAACACTTTGGCATATGAATACAGAACTATAATGCCTCCAAGAAGAAGAATACCGAGGTAAGAGCCTAGGGCTGAAACACCTCCACCACAACAGTAAACCTCTGACACTCTGGCCGACTTATATAATGTTTTACAAGCATTATCGGGTCTGAGGATGGAATGAAACCCTAAGACCCATCAGGCTAGTTTCTTCAAGGACTGCATGAAGCTGAATCCACCATCATTCAATAGGAGACCTGATCCCACCTCAGTTGAGAGATGGCTTAGAGATGTCAAGAAGACCTTCATAACTATTGGGATGCCAGCAGAGTTCCAAGTAATATTTGCCACTTATAAGCTGAATGGTGGAGCTATTAATTGGTGGGAGATAGTTAAGTTGACCCAGGACGTGACTGACATGACTTGGGAAGCCTTTGAGGGATTATTTAGGCTAATGCTATCATAGAACTGCTATGATTAGAGAGTATGAATGGCTCAAGCAGGGTGACATGACAGTGAATGAGTATTATGTGCGGTTTATGGAGTTAGCACAATATGCTTATGCACCCAGGACGGACCCTACCCTCCAGATTGTCAAGTTCATAGAGGCTTTGAGACTAGCCATCTTAGAGAAGGTTGTGACCCAACCCTTCAGCAATCTGGTTGACTAAGTTGTTGCAGCCCAAAAAGCTGAGGCTTTTCTTAATGATCGGTCAACAACGAGAGATCATTCAAGAAACAAGGGTAATGAGAGGAAAATGAACAAGAAGAGCCAAGAGCAATGGCAAGGGCAAAACTCTCAGAATAGTGAGAGTAGTAACATTAATAGCTCTTCAGGGAAAGTCGCTATGGACCTTATGGATGCTTTAATTGTGGACAGTAAGGCCACTAGAATAAAGCTTGCCCCTACCATCAATAGGGATCTCCATTGTCTCAAGGAGGATCAAAGGGAAGTCAGAGTGCCTCAATTCTTTTTTAGGGCTGTCAGACAAGGCCAGTGCAATCTTATACCCAGTCTCAGGCATTCACTTCCACTCCTTATCAGTAGCCTTATGGTTCTCAGTACTAGCATCAGTATATGCCGCAAGGTTCAGGCTACAACCAAGGCTATACTCAGAATTTCCAAACTCCATAAAGTTCTAGAAACCAAGGAGGGCGTGGATATGCCAGTACCGGTCCAGGAACTAGTAGTAGTCGCCAGGACAAGGAAGAGGAAACAAAAGAAAAGGAAAAGCTTCTGGTCAAGCCTATGCAATTGGAGAGGCAGATAAGACTCAGGACTATACTGAGAGAGGTGTTGTTGATGGTATGATTCTTCTTTCTCATTCTTGGGCTCATGTCTTATTTGATACTGGTGCTTCTCATTTTTTCATCTCCATGTTGTTTGCTCAAATATTGGGATTGGAATATTCTACGTTGGACTATATATTGACTTTGAGAATACCTATGGGTGGAGTTACCAATGTTTCTACTATCTGTCATGGTTGTCTTGTTGTGGTTGATGATAGGAAGCTACTAGCAGATTTAGTTGTGTTACCTTTGCAATAATTTGATGTGATTTTTTGGATAGATTGGCTATCTAAGTACCGAGCAACTGTTGACTGTTTCAACAAGAGAGTGACCCTCTTTCCAAAGGATGGGCATCCTGTTGTTTACCAAGCTCACTTGAATCTTTTGAAACCGAGTCTTATTCTAAAAGCATGCATAGGTGGAAGAAAAAAGCTAGAGTGCTATGGGAATTTGTTTGCCATTGATGGTGAAATGGGAATAACCGATCAGTACCCTTGGATATCAGTGGTTAGCTAGTTTCCATATGTTTTTCCCGAGGAATTATTGGGGCTACACATGATAGGGAGATCAAATTTTGCATTGATTTGATTCCCGGGGCTCAGCCAGCTTCTATTCCAGCCTATCACAGGGCTCCAGCGGAAATGACTGAGTTGAGAAGTCAGCTGGATGATCTTTTATCAAAGGGATTCATCAGGAATAGTACGTCTCCATTGGGTACTCCTATTCTATTTGCCAGGAAAGCTGATGGAATGTTTTAGCTCTGTGTGGATTACAGAAAACTGAATTAGCTAACCGTAAAGAACAAATATCCTTTGCCAAGAATTGATGAACTGTTTGATCAATTGGGTGAATCAATATTCTTTTCCAAGATTGATTTCTGATCTGGTTATTATCAGTTGAAGATCAGGGAAGAAGATATACCAAAAACTGCATTCAGGACTCGTTATGGTCACTTTAAGTTCCTAGTTATGCCATTTGGTTTGACTAATGCTCCAGCAATGTCCATGGACTTTATGAACAGAATTTTCAGGCCTTATTTAGATCGGTTTGTGGTTGTCTTCATCGATGATATCTTGATCTATCCTAAAACTCGAGAAGGACATGCTAAGCAATTGAGAATTATGCTTCAGACCTTGAGGGATCACCAACTTTATGCCAAGAGATCCAAGTGTGACTTGTGGATGATGGAAGTGAAATTCTTGGGGCATGTTATATCTCATGAAGGAATTTCTGTTGACCCTTCCAAGATAGAATCTGTTCTAGGATGGGAAAGACCAAAGAATGTGACTAGGATAAGAAGTTTTCTTGGTCTAGCAGGTTATTACCGCCACTTTGTTGAGAATTTCTCGAGAATTACAATGCCATTGACAAAGTTGATGAGAAAGAATATCAAGTTTGTATGGGATGATGATTGTGAAGTAGCTTTCATGGAATTGAAGAGGAGATTAATAACTGCACCTGTTCTTACTATTCCTAATAGTAATGAACCTTATGTGGTGTATACTGATGCTTCTGGTTTAGAATTGGGATGTGTCTTAATGCATAATAGCAAGGTAGTAGCTTATGCTTCCCATCAGTTGAAGCCACATGAGAAGAACTACCCTACTCATGATCTAGAGTTAGCAGCTGTGATCTTTGCTCTCAAGATATGGAGATGCTATCTGTATGATGTGAATTTTGAAATTTATTCTGACCATAAGAGTTTGAAGTATCTATTCACTCAGCGAGATTGAACTTAAGACAGAGAAGATGAGTTGAGTATATGGAGGACTATGACTTCAACTTCAGTATCATCCTGGAAAAGCTAATATTGTAGCTGATGCTTTGAGTAGAACGTCTCATAGCATGTTTGCTTCGTTGATACTAGAAGATTGGAAGAATTCAGTTACCATTGGTGACTAAAACTTGGAGTATAGCGAAAATGAGAAAACTACTTGTATCAGTAACATTGTGGCTACACCATTACTCCTCCAGATAGCATAGCAAAGTCAATGGCAAGATCAAGAATTGAGAGCGATCTGGAACCAACTTCAAAATGGTGAGCAGTTAGATGGTTGGAGTACCAATAAAGAAGGGTTTGTGCTTTTCAATGGAAGGCTAGCTATAGCCAATAACCCTTATCTTAGAGAAACTATTCTGACTGAGGCTCATAAGTCTAAGTTCGTAGTACATCCTGGTAGCACTAAGATGTATCATGATCTGAAGAGGCAGTACTGGTGGAAAGACATGAAATGAGAGGTAGTTATTTTTGTAGCTAAGTGTATGACTTGTCAGCAAGTCAAGGCAGAATACCAGAAGCCAGCTGGACTACTTCAGCCTTTACTTATTCTGGAATGGAAATGAGATAAAATCACCATGGATTTTGTAACAGGCCTACCAAAGACTCAAAGAAAGAATGAAGCTGTTTGGGTGATAGTTGATCGGATGACAAAGACCGCACACTGCATATCGATTAGAATTGACTTTTTACTCACCGGACTTAGTCGTCTTTATGTGGATAATATTGTTCGCTTACATGGGGTACCATCAAGCATAATTTCTGACAGAGATCTAAGATTTATATCAAAGCTCTGGAGAGCTTTGCAGAGAGCTTTGGGAACAGAACTGAATCTTAGTGCAACTCATCATTCTCAGACAGATGGCCAATCTGAGAGGACTATATAGATCCTAGAGGACATGCTACGCTCATGTATACTAGATTTTGGTGGAAGCTGGGACGATTACCTGTCATTAGTAGAGTTTGCTTATAATAACAACTACCAAACTAGTTTTGGTATAGCTCCATATGAGGTACTATATAGTAGACCCTACATATCACCCTTGTGTTGGGTTGATACAGAGGAGCATGTTACTCTTGGGCCTGAGCTAGTATAAGAGACTACCGAGAAGGTTAAAAAGATCAGAAAAAGACTCAAGGTTGTTCAAAGTCATCAGAAAAGCTATGCTAACACCTCAAGATGCAAGGTAGAGTTTGACATTGGTGATAGGGTAGTCTTGAAGGTTACGCCAATGCGTGGAGTTACAAGATTTGGAGTTAAAGGGAAGTTAGCTCCAAGGTACATTGGGCCATTCGAAATTTCTAAAAGAATTGGACATGTTACTTATCATCTGGATCTACCACTGTAATTGGGTCGAGTACACAATGTATTCCATGTTTCAATACTCAGGTTGTATATACCTGACCCGTCTCACATTGTCCAGTATGTAGAAGTACCTATCCAAGAGAATGTGACTTATGAGGAGCAACCAGTTTGAATACTGGGAAGAGAACTCAAGGTGCTTCATAATAGAGAGATACTACTTGTCAAGGTTCTTAAGAATAACATAAAGAAGAAGAAGCTACTTGGGAACTTGAAACCGAGATGTATGAAAAGTATCCTTATTTGTTTAACTTTCAACTTAAGGTTGTACTTTGATTTATATCTTGTACTTTGAATTTTGAGACGAAATTCCTGTAAGGAGGGGAGAATGTAAAATCTCGTTTTTTTAGAGAGCAAAAAGGTCTTTTGAACAAAAAAGTTTTTTTAAAAAATTGGATCTTTTTATTTTTCCCTCTCTCTCCCTCTCCCCTTCGATCTCCCTGTTTCTCTCTCATTCTCTCACCCTCACCAATTCTCTCTCTCTCTCTCGTTCTCTCTCTTCTCCATCGCACCTGCCACCGAGCCAGATGACGCACGCCGAGCCGACTGCTGGAGCTCCGAGGCACCGGACCGCCACGTTGCCAAGGGGGACGTGAAGCTCCGCTGTTGCTTTCGTCGCTCACTGGCGAGGATTCCAACGACGAAAAGTCACGAAACCGATGGCATTCGAATCCTCTCATCGTGGGCTTTCTCTAGGTATATTACACGATCCTATTTCACCCAGATTAAAAGTTACTATTTTTGAGTATTTTTAAGCTCGGGTTTGAGTTTTGATCCAACCGTTAGATTTCGTTTTTGATGTCATTTTTGGAACGTACTTGGAAAATGGTGAAGTTTGATATATAAATTGACTATATTTGTTGATCGGTGCAAAAAACTATATCTAACGGCTTAGATTTTATCTCGTTTTGCGTGACACCAGTCCGGTGTCAGCTCGGACCCGAACTGGTTGAATCATATGTCTAATCTAGTTATTTTGGGTGCTAGGAGTTCGGTAAAGAGGTTTTTTTATCGATTCGAAGCTCCGTTGAAGAGTTGATTTCTCACAAGTGAGCGATCGAGGGCTTGGAATCGGGTCTCGACCCTCCAAATGATCGTTTAACGGCACCTTGAGGACCCATTGGCATGATATCACTATTCTAGTGAGGTAGGGGTTCAATTACCAAGTTTTATACTTACTTTGATTTAAAATGTGCATTATGACCTATTACTTGAAAATGTCGATTTTCATGGAATTTAATGGTTTGATTGGATATTGGATAAATTTGTGAACTATTGAGATATATTAGATTGTTCTGGGATTGGTTGGTATGATTTTTATGCAGGTTTAAAATTTTGGCTTTGGGAAAATACAGCCGTTATGCTGCCCGATTTTCTGTAAATCCCAGAATAATATCAAATGAGTATTAAAGCATGATTTCTTAAATTACTTGATGCATGGTTATTACACATTTTATGACATATTGTACCTTCCATAGGATCACGTACTTGAGTTCCATTTTAGTATCATGGTATTTAGATCGCTGGCGAGTTACTGCAGCGCTAGGTGAGAGGCGCCGGATTCGCTGACACACCTCTGGGTAGTGTCAGGATATTGGCTATCTCTATTACAAGGGTATTACAGGACCATAATGGGAGAATGAGAGTTCATGTATATACTTGTACTTGGTTGGTTTATGATATGTACAATAATGAATATGATTGCTTATGATTTTGATTACTTTGCAAAGTTATTTTATAAATGGATTTTGGAAAGGTGCTAAGCATGCAGGTTTAAAAAGTTGCTTTCATACAAAAAGGGTAATTGGAATTCCTACTGAGCATGTGAATACTCACCCCCCTTTCTTTCTCTTCTCAGGTGATATACAGTGTGATTTAGGCAACTCTAGGGCGGAGTAATCCTAGAAGAAGTTTATTCTAGTTTTATGGTTAGTAATTACTTAGATACTCACCTTGGATTTATAATAATATTTAAGACTCATATTTTGGATTTAGCCTGTATTATCTATGATACCTACTGGTGATGACGATGTGATGTATATTTATGTTTTATTATCATTATTAATAGTGTATGTCTAATGGTGATCATAAACTGTGGGAATTTATAATTTAAACTATTCTTGTAAACTAGTTATTGTCTTATTTGAAGAATTACAGTTTCTAAAATTTTCTAAGATAAATTAAAATTTTCACCTATGAAATTCCTTTTCTACCACTGACCCGAGATTTGGGTCGTGACATCTATGGAGGATTGAACTATATGTAATGATTAAATCGATAGACTGCTCGATGTTTTTTGAGTAAATTAATTCTGTAATTTCAAGAGTATAGTTCCAGATTTTTAGTGGAATAATACTGAAATTAATAGATTAAACAAATTAATTAAAGAGTTTAATTAATTGTCATAATTTATTGGAGCTTGAATTATAAGTCCATAGGTACCCAATTCTACCTCTTACAAATATTGTACTGGATATTACATTATTTCTATTACTGCACACTTTGTCTAGATAAATAGTTTATCTATATGTAATTAATAATTGTTATTAGTTAATATAAATTTATAGAGAGATAAGTTTCCTAATTTATTTAAATTTTGAATTTAAAATATCTAATTATTAGATAATTAGATAAATAAAAATTAGGAAACTGACTAAAAGCGAAACACTTTTTTTTGAAATAGTGAATTATCTGCTAGTTTATATATATATATATATATTAATTAATTAGATCAGATATATATATATATAATTACATTTTCTTTAAAAAAAAAAACTAAGTTAAAGTTTTTTTTTTAAGGTCATGTATATATATTGATTTGATTAATATATTATTTTATTTATTAAATAATTTAATAAATATATATATATAAAGAGAACCTTAGCAGAAAAATAGAGATACACACTACATATTATTTTCTACAGAAGCTCTATAAACTAGAGAGAAAAAGAAGAATGTCTTCCTATTCTCTGTAGAACAAACCCTTGCAATTTCATGTGTTCAGAAAATTGCAAGGGCCTAAAGTGTGAGTTTAAGAAATTGTTCGAAACGCCCACACGTTTATCCAGTTGTGCTTGAGGCTTAGATTGGAAGATCGTGGTTTAGAAAACAGTATAGATAGGATCCGCTGATTGGCTACAAGAGATATTAGATCTATTCTCGTTATTTATTTCTATTTACTATGAATTAATACTATGCACTCATATAGTCAATTATTTTGAGAAAATTTTTGATATTCCTAGGCTAATCTTTTGCTACGAAAATCGTTTTAAATCCAACAAAATCTTCATGATCCATTGATTCTTAGCTCTAGAAGGCATATCAAACTTTTCCTATATACAATGATCTAAACAATGATAGTTACCAAATTTGAGAATAGTGTTAGTAAAACTAAAGTTTCCATTAACATCAATAATCAATTAAATTTTAATAGTAAATCCAGTAATAGTTAAGTCATACCCTGTATGATATTCCACATTCCAATCTTGTACTTATCAAGTATTTTGTGCGAATTCTTGGAATTAATTGGAGCATTTTTTCCATCTCATACTAATGTGCCAATGAAGTCAGATAATTTATTTGCATTTTCATCATCCGGTTGACTAATTTGTTACGGTTGACTAATTTGTTACATGTGATTTGTATCTTGACACCATTATGATTCTCCTAAGTATCACGCATTTGTATTGTATTTCGACGGCTATATATTTTAATAGTACTTTCTTCGTCTGTCAACATTAGTATCACACATTTGTGTTGTACTTCGACGGTTATATTTTTTAATAGTACCTTCTTCGTCTGTCAATACTTTTGTAAACAAGCACATCTCATTTTGTGAAACTAATCTATATTGCAAATACGAATCCATAGCTGCTCGAGGTTCAAATAAAGCACACCATTAAATTAGCTTAAGATCAATTCTAATTCTCCATAGAACATATATTAATTACACGAACTACAAATTTATTCCTAACGGAAACAATTTTCAAATATTACTATTCTAAGATCAGCATCATAATCATCACTATAGAAATTACGTGTAACCCTATGACTCATTGGATCCCAAGCATCAGATTGTATCTCCAGTTTTGTTTTTTCTTTTTCTTTTATTTTTTTTCCATTATTTCCCTTATCAGTTTTAATAGGAGACATATATGATATTTCTCAAAAAAAAAAAAAAAAAGCCATATATCATACATAACATGCCCAAAATGAAATCATGGATAATGAATTCCTCAATTGAAGTTTTTTTAATATGCATAATAGAAATTAAAATACACAACTACTAATAAACAAATAATTATAGACGTACATCCAGTAGAAATTATATTAAGAAAAAATTGATTCAGGTCAAACTCTTTCCCACCTATGATATTAATCCGACAATAATAATAACATAAAAAAAAATTATTGGTATTATAAAACCCAAATTTATCAAAGGTATTCTAGTCTTTTTTTTTTCAAAAAAATAAATATATAATAATTTAATTAAGTGGTCGGACTCACTTTTGATTTTTAAATACATCTTTTCCCCTTAATATTCTCTCATACCTGACACACACTCTCTCTCTTTTTCTTTTTCCTTTTCTTTTTTTTTTTTCCCTCCTTCTTGTGAAATCCCACATCGGCTGGAAAGGGGAACGAAGCACTCTTTATATGGGTGTGGATACCTTTCCCTATCAGACGCATTTTGAAAACCGTGAGCTGCGGAGGGCGGTTTGGTCCAAGTGGCAAAGCGGACAGTATCTGCTAGCGGGATTCTTGGGCTGTTACAGATGGTATCAGAGCCGGTTCCCGAGTCGATGGTCAGCGGGGACGCTGAACCCTTAAGGGGGGGGATTGTGAAATCCCACATCGGCTGGAAAGGGGAACGAAGCACTCTTTATAAGGGTATGGATACCTTTTCCTATCAGACGCGTTTTGAAAACCGTGAGCTGCGGAGAGCGGTTTGGTCCAAGTGGCAAAGCGGACAATATCTGCTAGCGGGATTCTTGGGCTGTTACACTTCTTCTTCTTCTTCTTCTTCATAAACTTAGTAAAACCAACCATTACTATAGATGGCAAGCCGAAGCATCTTCCCCCCATGACCGGTGTCGATTCTTTTCGGTAAATTAGCTCCGCTAAGCCAATTTCTAATTTTATTTGGGAGTTTTACAAATTAATTTGTAGCATATATACAATTATTTTTGTGAAGTTGTTCTTGCAGCCGTAAAAATTATATGAGGTCAGAAAGTAGATTGAATCATAAATAAATATGGTGGTATTGTATTAAGATAATATCCGATTAGAGAGAAACCTTAAATTGAAAAACATGATATTTTTCTAATTTGGGGCAAAAGTGATATTTTTACAAAACTGAATAGTATATATATAATTGAAGTCTGTTACTATTCAAAGTGGGCCTTGAGCTGAGCTTCGAAAACTGTCATTTTCAAAAATATTTATGCAAAAACGATCTTTTTACAAATAACCATCAAAGTTGATATTTTTTCAAATATTTTTAAAAGTGATATTTTTTTAAATAATTATTTGATAATGATCATTTTTAAAATATTTTAGAAAAGTGATATTTATTTAAATAAATAGCAAAGATGATACTTTTCTAAATACTTTGAAATAAATGGACATTTTTCAAATTAATTCTGAAAAGTGACATTTTTGTAATTCTTGGATTTAGAGCCTATTTAATGCTTGGGATCTCGAAATTGATTTTTGATTTCAAATTTTGATTTAATGAGGTCAAGAAATGAATTTTGATATATAATATCACTATATTTTGAAATGGCACAAATTCCGAGACTCGTGAGTAGTCTCGTTTTTTATGTTGTATGTCCAAGTTCGGTCTGAGTCTAAATTAGTCAAACTATATATCTAACCTAACATTTTTGGATACTATAAATTCAGTGGTAAAACCCGTTTCATAATCTGAAGGTCCGATTGAAAATTGAGTTTTCAAACCTATCGATCAAAGGTTTGAAAACGACGTCTGATCTTCCATATGACTCCTAAATGATGCCAAACTTTCTCCATAGTTCCGTAGTACTATTTGGATACTCAATTGAGGTAGGGGTTCAATTACCTAGTTTTATACACGATTTAATTTAAAATTTGCATTATGTCTATGTTGTGAAAAATCGTGAATTAAATAATATTTTAATGAACTGTTGGAAAATCTTGGATTATTCTAGAATTGGATTGTGTGACTCTATACATATTTATAAAATCATAATCTTAGGGTGATTTAGAGGATTTCCTGCCTAATGTATAGTAAATTTCAGAATAATATCAAGCAGAGTTTTAAAGCATTGTTTAGTTATGTTTTGCATGGTTATTATATGTATCTTGTTATATGTTGTATATACAATAGGAACACACATGAGATACATCTTGGGTATCACGGTATTATAGTAGGTATACTATTACTCCCGCCTTCAGTGAGGACCCATAAACCCGCGTGGGGTTTTTCTCTAATTATTCCTATTCGATTGGTGTAGGCATTCAATTGCCCTTCTGGTTTGATAGGCCAAACACAAGGGTGTCCCTATGATTTTCTGGGATAGTTATCAAGCAGAGAGTACTTAGTACACGTAGTACGAGTTACTCTAGTTTATGATGAGAATGTGTGTACTCATGAGATAGGTTGATTTATGATATTTACAAATCTATATTTCTAGTTTTGATTTTAAATATATGACTATTCTGGATATTAATTATTTTATATCAAGTTTATAAATGGATTTTGGAAGAGGTATTAATTATGCAAGTTTTGTAAAATTGCAACAATTCAAAAAAAAAAAGAGGTAATTGAATTTCTACTGAGTATTCACATGCTCACCCCCCTACTTCCTCCCATTTTCAGATGTCGATTTATTTTGCGGTAATTATTCTGGTGGCCTGGCAAGCATGCTTGGTATATACTTGCGGTTCTAATCTTCTTCATTAGTTAGTTTGTACTCTGTATCAATTCCCATTTTCTAAGTCAAAACTTATTTAGCCAATACTAATACATTTACTAAGCAGATATATGAAGATGATTTTTTTTACTATTAAATTGAGTACTTGGAAAATGAAGTGATTTTAGGTAAACTATTTGAACATTGGGCTTATGGTTTTAAATTGAACTATTTTATTAAACTTCATGAAATAACACAAGTTTATTTTAAACTAGTTAATTAGGATTTTTGCTAAACTTAAAATGAAGAATTTCTTAGAAATTTTAAAATTGGTAGATAACATGATTGTCAAATTTTTCCATTCTAGTAATTTACTGACTTTTGAGAACTAAACCATAAATTTCAAATACTTAAATTTTTTTGAAATTTTAGAAACTACTGTTTATTACTATTTTCACTTAAAATTACTAAAAGTCATAGCCTTGGATTTTCAGTCATGACAGATTTAGTATCAGAGCTTCAAGCTTCAGATCCATTTGGGATCTTGCCTATGGTATTTTGGTGTTTAAACATGGTTTTGAAAAAGTAATTGACAAATACCTCATACACCAATTAGGACTTGGCTAAATATGTTGTCCTTATTTTGATTCATCCTGAATACTTTGTTTACCTCCCTAAAGCGGAACTTTGGAATCCTTGGGATAGTTATAACCCTGAAATTGTAGTCTCAGAAGTGTTAGAGATGACACGAGACTAGTGAATTATGCTCCGTCGAAATTCTTAAATTCAAATAAAATATAAATTTTTATACTCCTATGTCTATTATAGTGATAAGCTATACAGACCTCGTAGGTTCTAAGATCGCAATTTTGTGTCTTGTATCTTGGTTGATATGACTTGATATTGTGATTTGAATTTCTAAGCCAATTTGAGTAGCTAGTAGTATATTTTTGTAATTTCCTATCATGCATTAGTTGGACTTATTAGTGAACATAACATGATAGTTTTCATTCATGGACTAACTTAATAATATGAAATTGGTTAAAAAACATTATTCATTTCCAGTCTTATCAAGTTTAATGAAATTCTTGAATTGGTGAAATCTAGTTAGATTAATAAATTGGTATGATATATTGTGTTTTCTTAAATATGGTATTACACTTGTTTTGCCAAATTTATTTTGTGGCCCTTAAATAAGAAATCTTGGGATTTTTGAGAATCTAGTTAGACTTAAAAACCTGCTTAATTGATCTTGAAACTTTTGGAAATTTCAAATTGACAACTTTAATTTTGAATGAAGTAGACATTTACATTTGACTAATGTATCAAAAGAATTATATATGTTTTAATTTTGAATAATAGTTGGATATATTTAATTCATATTTTTCAAGGAACATATGATAAAAAAATTAATAATACTACTTGAATTTGAGATTTGTGAAATTTCCAAGAATATAAGATTTAAATAATTGCTTTAATTAAAACTAATTATAGTACTAGTGAGGCCTCATTGAATATTTAGAGATGTTAAAAAGTTCCTAAATATTTTTCCTAATTTTGAATATAGTAGATTTAATTGTTAAGAATTACCAAGTTTCTACTTCTCACATGACTTTGAATATAAAGAAAGTTTTGGAAAAAAAAAAAGTTGAATTATAAGGTAACTTGGAAATTGAACATAAAATGTTTACGGAAAAATATATGCGGAAACTTTTGACAAGAAAGTAGACTTCTTGAAAAATCTTTAGTGTGATTTAATATAGTATACATATAAATTCTTGAAAGCTTGTGCACATATTTCTGAAGTCAAATGTATAAAATATTGACGTAAGAATTTTGCTAAATAAAACTGGTTTTGCTAACATGTATGGAACTTTGTATAAATGAAGAAATTTTATATTTTAAAAACTTAGTTTGGAAGTTTTATGAAATCTTGTCGTTATGACTTTATATGCCTTATTGTTTGGATATGTTTATTCTTTCGAACTTCTCCATTATATATATGACTTATCTTATTGAGGTATGTACATGATTTTGGCATTTATTGGATTGTTAAATCCTCATTAGTTAGTAGATATTGTTAATTAGTTAGGTAAAGTTAGGTTAACTTTGTCTTGTTAGTCTCAATGGGAAAATTGAGTACTTATGTGGTAGATTTGATTCGATATCCTAAGTCTTGGAAACTCCTAATATTGGAAACTTAGGGTGACATTTCATTTGAGTTTTTGAATAAAAATATTTTGGTTTTGAGTACCTAAGCTTTGGGAGAATTAAATGGTGTAAACTGGCATATTGTATTTTTCTTTAAAATTCCATTTGAACTTTTTAATCCATGGAGTTTCTGCATATTACAAATTGGTTAGCTATTTAAAAAAGATTATTCTCTATAAACTTGTTTTATAAGTAGAGTGAGGTTCAAAAAAAAATTACACTTGACACACTTTATTATTTTCTAAAATATTTTGTAGGTTCTTCTTATTGTTAAAATGTCTTTCGAAATTGTTTTTTCTTAATAAAATTCTCAAAGTGTAGTATTTTAAAATTATAAAACCTAAAGAAAGCATGACTAATGTATTATCTAAAACTTTTTTATAAGAATTGTGGGAAATTATATGCATAACGTAGTTTAATAACTAAAAGAAAATATGCTTTTGAATATCTTAGAAAGACATATTTGAAAACTACAGAGAAGTTTTGAAACTTTTAAGAAAATTTATATTATGTTTAACTATGATTTAAAAGAAATTGACATATTTCAAGTGCTTTATAGTTTAATTAGTAAACTATATATAGAAATATATATATATATATATATATTCTTCTTATTGTACTTACTTAGCTTAGTAAGTGGAATTGGTGTGTTAGACATGAAATTGATTGATTGATGATGACAAGAATTAATCTTGTCGATGTATTCCCTCTTTACGTTAGTGGGTGAATAATACTGGTAGTACTTTACTTATGTTGACTCCTAGGAATTTTTGGAGACTCTGATTAATATCTATTGTGGATTAGAGTCATCGTTGAGTTCGTTGGTATTGAGTTTAGTTTGTGACTCAGTACTTGATTTGAGATAGATCCAAGCATCATTATGATGGTATAATTGATGACATAGGAATAGGTTCACTTATGAGTCTATTGAGAGTTATTGAACTCTTGCTATTATATTTTTAAAAAGAATATTTGAAGTTTAAGTTTGGTTTACTTATGGTCAAGGTTATGTACTGGTGTAGTATTCCTATATGCCCCTAATTTTATGTCGCATGTTTTCAAAGATGTTTCTTAAAAAAAAAAAATTGTTTATGATTTTTTAAAATGAAATGAGATTAGATGAGAGACAGGTGTCATTGTAGAGATAGCTTATTTTATTGAAACCTTATTTCTGGGGTATCGTAGTTTGTTTAACAGTTTTATCTACATATTGAGTATTGAGTCATTTCTATATGACTTTCCTTTGTACCAAAGAATCAGAAAGTCTTTGGAGGTAAGCAATGATCTGGATTATTGTTATAATCTTATGTTGGATAAAGAGACTTGGAGAATCTCTGGATTTAATTATAATATGGGTTATTGTTATATGATATTACCTTGGATAAAAGAGTTGGGGAGTCTTTGGACTATATTTGTTATGTAGATACTTGCATTTTGTATACATGGATTGTAGTGGTCCTATTAACATTTGTTATGCTAAGTACTTCTATTTGGAAATTTTCACTCATGGTGATTCTAGTCTTGTTCTTAACTAGAACTGTCTTGTGTATATGACTGTTACTTGCTCATATGAGGAACAATAAATAATTTATGTCATTGTACTCTTATTGTCGTTTCTGATCTCAAAAAACTCGTCTATCTTGGGTGGTGTAATACAAATGTATTTGTTTTCAATTTGAAATCTTGTTGAATGCAGTCTTATGTTAATGAGGATATTGTTTGAGTTTTTGGACTCAATGATTATTTATGCCCAAGTTTAGCATTAGAAAAATAGAATTGTCGAAATGTGCTATTAATCTGGTGTTATCTAGATACGATATTATATATACCTAACATTTGATCTGCTACTCTGATTAGATGCCTAACAATCAGTGCTCAGGTTATATGAGTTTTGTACTTTCAACTAATAGTCTTCGTTGTCGTTACTATCTTTGTGACTAATTCTTGACTCGAGGTCATTGTCTCCAATCTCTTAAATTGGGATCCTATTATCTACTCGTGAACCATTTTATGATTCCATATATTTCTTCGTATACATTCCTATCTCATACTGTTGTACAGTATCGATGTGTCAATGACATTCGATAGCAGATGAGAAATATTTATTTCACACTTCTCAATTTATCTAGTGTTTGGCTCGGTACTAATTAATTTTGTGATCAATTATTTACTCTCATTCTACTGGCTATTCTAAGCTATACTACTCATACATCTTGGTTTATATGTGAATTTCGAGACGAAATTCTTTTAAGAAGTGAAGGATGTAAAAATCCAAATTTGTCAAGAGTATTCTAGTCCTTTTCTTTTCAATAAAATAAATATATAATATTTTGATTAAGTGGTGGGACCCACTTTTGATTTTTAAATACACTTTTTCTCCTTAATATTCTTTCATACCCGACACACACACACACTCTCTCTTTTTCTTTTTCCTTTTCTTTTTCTCCTTCTTCCTTCTTCTTCTTCTCCTTCTTCTTCTTCATTAACTTAGTAAAATCAGCCACCACTATAGATGGCAAGCCGAAGCTTCTTCCCCCTATGACCGGTATCGATCCTTTCCAGTAAATTAGCTCTGGTAAGTCGATTTCTAAGTTTATTTGGGAGTTTTACAAATTGATTTAGAGGATTTCCTACCCAATGTGTAGTAAATTCTAGAATAATATTAATTAGAGTTTTAAAGTGTTGTTTGGTTATGTTTTGAATGGTTATTACATGTATCTTGTTCCATGTCATACATACCATAGGATCACAGATGAGATACATCTTAGGTATCACAGTGTTATAGTAGGTGGACTAGTACACACGCCTTCGGTGAGGCCCAGTAAACCTGCGCAAGGTTTTTCTCTGATTATTCCCATTTGATAGATATAGGCATTCAGTGACCATTCCGGTTTGGTAGGCTAGACACATAGGTATCCTTATGGTTTTCTAGGATAGTTTTCAAATAGAGAGTACTTAGTACAAGTAGTACGAGTTACTCTAGTTTTTAGATGAGAGGGTATGAACTCATGGGATGGATTGATTTATGATATATACAAATGTATATTTATGGTTTTGATTTTAAATATGTGACTACTCTAGATATTAATTATTTTATACCTAGTTTATAAATGGATTTTAGAAGAGGTATTAACTATGCAAGTTTGGTAAAATTGCAACAATTTTTAAAAAAAGGTAATTGAATTTCTACTGAGCATTCACATACTCACCCCCCTACTTCCTCCCCTTTTCAGGTGTCGATTTATTTTGTGGTAATTATTCTAGTGGCCTGGTATGTATGTTGGGTATATGTTTGCAATTTCAATAATCTTCATTGGTTAGTTTGTACTCTGCATCAATTCCTATTTTCTAAGTCAAAACTTATTTAGCTAATAGTAATATAATTACTAAGCAGATATATGAGGATGGTTTTTTTTACTATTAAATCGAATTCTTGGAAAATAAAGTGGTTTTAGGTAAACTATTTGAACATTTGGCCTAGGGTTTTAGATTGAAGTATTTTATTAAACTTTATGAAATAACACAAGTCTTTTTTTAAACTAGTTAATTAGGATTTTCGCTAAACTTAAAATGAAGAATTTCTTGGAAATTTTAAAATTGGTAGATAACATTATTGTCAAATGCCCAAATTTGTAATTTACTCACTTTTGAAGACTAAACATTAAATTTCAAGTATTTAAATTTTTCTGAAATTTTAGAAACTACTATTTATTATTATTTTCACTTTAAACTACTAAAAGTCATAGCTTTGGATTTTCGGTCGTGATAGGTAGCAAATAGAAAATCAAAGGGGTAAACGAGTTACCTCTAAATGATATTTTTATTTTCCAATCTAAAAATCAAGGAGAAAGGGGAGAAAATAATTAAACCTATATAGGTAGTCATATATAAAAGATATAAGTTAAATTCCCTCCAAAGAGAAGGGGAAAAAATGGCACTTCCCTCCAGAAAGAAGAAGAAAGTGCCAGATTTTGTGAAAATGAAAATTTAAAAGGAAGTGAGTAGTGACTGATATATTCGTATCCTTAAAAATAAGGGCATAAGAAATTTTTGTAAGGAGGAAAAACGTAAGCTATTTGGTTTGTCTATCAAACTCTTTTTTTCTCCTATTTGGTATGTTGTTAATTCAAAATAAATAATATTGACTTACCTGTAAACTATTTTAGAATGGCATTGACAATTTTAATTTTTTGTAACCTCTTTTGATTAAAGTGTGAGATAAAATACAGACCTAGATATATTTACCTAACATGATAATTTCCCTATTTAATAAGAGATAATTAATTTATTAAGAGATAAGCATTGATTTGAATGTGAAAAGAAAAAATTATCATAAAGTAATTCTGTTATTGATGTGTGAGTACACGCTAAAAGAGATATACTCCATTAATTTATAATGAAACATCTCAAAGAAAGAGTTTGAAATTTTGAAATACCAATCTTTCATATTATAGACAAATGCAACATATATAAACGTTTTTATTTTTTGGGGGAATTCTCTCTTTATGTGCCTTGTTTTAATTTAAAAAAAAAACATGTTTTCGTGTATAAAAATAAAAGATAAGTAACAAAAACTAGTATACGGCATAATAACATATAAAACTTATACATAGGAATGTGAAACAAAAAGAATTTAAATGACTATTTCTAAAATAATCAATAATTTAAAAATCAATAAGTGACATTTTTAAAATGCACTAAATCTAAAATTTTAGTGGCATTTGTCAAAGTACTACTAAATCTATATTTAGTAGCATTTCTAAAATACCACTAAAGAAAAATATTAATGATATTTATTTGTATTAAACAAAAGGCACTGACATAATTATGAGACAAAAACGATTAATTATTCTTAAAGTTGGCATAATTAAGCATGAAATCATAAAATTTTTGTTAAAAATATATGAAAATAGCACAACATCCGAAGAATGTCAGCCACAAAAAAGTATCATAACATCGAAAATGGAGAAATTGAAATAATGAACATATAACGGGTCGAATAACATGAATGGATTGTGGTGGTGTAAAAAACCTAAATTTTTCAAGGGCCCTCTAAGTAAATTTTAGCAAAAAAAAAATTATATCAATATTTTATATAAATAGTGGGACTCACTTTTGTCTTTAAATGCTACATTGCTTTCCTTCCTTTCCTGACTCCTTTCTCTCTCTGGTTTTTCTTTTTCTTTTCTTTTTTTAGCCATGGCCAAACTACCAATTTCTCTCTTCTCTCTACACATAACCATACTCCTTGCTATGTCATCTTCAAGATTTGACCTCTTCTTACTTTGTTGGTTGTCAGAATACGGAATTATTGGCGGTCAAATTAGGCCAAATGATCACAAAATGAAAACGACTAAGAAAGATTCTGACGCTACTGTGCCACTGTTCGGCCACCTAGAGGGTTGCCGTTGGTTTTTTTTGACTCATCTTATCACGAACTTCTATTTAAGACCTTTCTCACATCCTCGTTCACTGCCGGTGAGTATTTCATAACTTGCGTCGTTTTGTAATTGGTTTGTGTCATTTTTTTTTATAATTATTTTTGTGAAATTATTTTTTTGGTCATATAAATTATATAAGTTGATAGAGGAGATTGAATAAAGAATAAACACGGTGATGACGTATTGAATCTAAATCTGGTTTGAGAGAAATATTAAATTGAAAAATGTGATAGTTTTCTAATTCAAGACAAAAATTGATATTTCTACAAAACTAAATAGTATTAGATTAGAGTCTGTAACTATTTAGATTTAGGCCTTAGACTAAGATTAGAAAACTGTTACTTTCTGAATTATTATTGCAAAAATAATATTTTTAACAAATAATTATTGAATTTGACACTTTTTCAAATATTTTCAAAAGTGATACTTTCTTAAATAATTTTGTGATAATGATATTTTCTGAAATATTTAAAAAAATGATATTTCTACGAATAATCAGCAAAAATGATATTTTCTAAATACTTTGGAAACAGTGAACATTTTTTTTGAATTATTTCCAAAAGTAGTATTTATGTAATTCTCGGATTTTTTGAGTGTAACTAAAGCTAAGGAGCTCGAAAATGAGTTCTGACTTCAAATTTGGACTCGGTGAGGTATTTTGATATAAAATACCACTATGTTTCATTGTAAAACAAAAATTGAAATTTTGTAGCACAAAAATTATATCGTTTTACGTGCCAGAAGCCGGTCTCGCACCGGGACTTATTTTTGATAAGATATATGTCTAATCTAATATTTTTGGGTTCCTTGAATTCAGTGGTGAAGTCCGTTTCATGATCTGAATCTCTGGTTGAAAAATCAAATTTTCAAACCTATCGATCAAAAGATTCAAAAACGATGCCCGACCCTCCAAACGACACCAAACTTTTTCCATAGCCCCGTAATGCTATTTTGACACTCGATTAAGGTAGGGATTCGATTACTTAATTCAAAAATTAATTTAATTTATGAATTTTACATATTTTCAATAAGTATAGAATTTCGTGAAATAATTTATAAAAATTGTGTTTATGTCCATTTTTGATCTGATTTGAGATATAAACTGCCTGAGAGGTACGTCATATTGGTTAGCATATCATATATACTGTTTTGGATTGTTTTCTACAAGAAATTGGATTTTTGGATTTTTATAAAAAATAACTATTGTAATACCGAAATTTTTAGAAAATCCAAAATGGTTTGAGAACTCAGTTTTGAGGACTAAAAGTTATTTGATTAAAGAATACTGCATGTTCATTTTGAGATTTTGTAGAAATGGTGTATATTCTTATTCTGTCATTCATATAGTATTTTCATACACTCACATACTTACGCGGCCGTCAGACTTACGATGCCCACATAGGGTGATCGGACTTACGACGCCTCTTTAGGTGGCTCGGACTTATGAGTGATCCACTATGACACTTCGGACATCATAGTTGCATACATGGTTATATGTTGGCTTGAATAGATATATACTAGTTTTGATGGATGTTTTACAATGGTTTGGAATATATAAACCATTGGACTATGATTTCCACTTGAGTTTTGTGAACTCTTTTGAATGGAATACTAACCATGCAGGACTTTCAACGCGAGTATATTTTCTTACATATAAAAACTTGAAATCGATTCTTTACTGAGCATTCATGTGCTCAGCCCCCCTTATTTACTCTCACTTTCAGGTATTGATTTATTTTGGAAAAATTGTCTTGGTGATTTATCAAAGTTGTTTAGCATATGTGTGTCGTTTCCCACATCTTTATTGGTTGATTCCTATTCTATACTATCTTTTCCTTTTTATGTCAAATATATTTATACAATTGTAGTGTATTTATTAAATAGATGTATGAGGATAAATTTTGTTATTAAATTGAGTACTTAGAATTATAGATGATTTTATGTAAATTATTTGAACATTGGACTTAAGGATTAATTAGACTCATTTTTCTATAATTTATAAATGTTTCTAAACTGATTAATTAAATTTTAACTTAAATGAAAGATTTTCTTGGAAAATTAATATTAAAATTAATGTTTATTGAATCTGAAATTTGGTTACTTTTGATGACTAAATCTAAAAATTCTAAGTATTAAATTTTCTAGAATTTTTGAAAATTATTATTTACTATTATTTCAACATAAAATTACAAAAAATTACAGCTCTGGATTTCTGGTCATGACAGGTTGAGCACCAGCATGGCATAATTAACATCACTGTTGTATGAAGAATTAATTGTCATGAACGACAAAATCTTCTATACTGAAATGCTATGAGACAGAAAAAAGAACATCATATAGTATGAGAAAAAATTTTATGTTTTTTTTTCGGTTGTATTAACAAAACGACTACGAAATTATGACAAGAGAGAAATGTTATAGAAAGTCGCGGAATTTTCATGGCATTCTCACCCAAACAAGTTTGGAAAAATGTTGTGGAAATGCTTCTAGGAGATTTAAATCATGTGAAATAAACTTTCTGTCGGAGATATGGTTGCTGATATATTTAGAGCTATCAGAATGTGGGGTTGCAGTTTTGATATAAGAGTACTGTACTTAATTAGTTATTCCTCAGGAAAATAGCATATAATATACTTAATTACGCTCCAGCTTTTTCGTGCTCGAACAAGTTTTTCCAGCTTAGGCAAATAGAAAGTAATTCTTAAATTAGTAAATAGAAAGAAACATCGATCGGAATAAAAGAGAGGGCTACGTTTCCCTCTCTTTTCAAGAATTAAAATGAGGTAAGTGGTGCCTAATGCCTACAGATATATAATGTAATGACTATATATCATACATAATGTTTTTTGCAGTACATGATTTCAGCTTTGTATGTTTGTTTCTTCAAGAAGTATTTATCAATTTGTGTTTGAATTAAGATTGGGTGTCAAACGTTAAACTCTCTTGACATAGAATCAAACTTCACCCAAAAATAAAAATACAGCTGTACTTATATTCATATAATAAATCTATATTTATAACTTGCAGAACGTATACACGGATTTAAAAAACGAAAGTTAAGAGCCATTTTATTAATTTATACTATTAAGGCTATGTCGTTAATTTTTATTTCTCTAATGATTCAAATTTGCAGCCGCTGTACAAAATCACCAAATCCCTCAATGATCAGCACACCATAAATCTCTTGATCATATGGCGACTGTAGAAGATGTAATAAAAGAGAACCAAGAAAAAAACAAAAGAGATCATGAACCAAAAATCCATGTCTCCTTGATTGGCATGAAAATTAGTGTGATAATATAAGCCAGTATATTTAATGGGCGCAAGCCGCTGGGTTCATGTAGCCAGAGACCTTGGGCTTGACANAATTTTTGAAAATTATTATTTACTATTATTTCAACATAAAATTACAAAAAATTACAGCTCTGGATTTCTGGTCATGACAGGTTGAGCACCAGCATGGCATAATTAACATCACTGTTGTATGAAGAATTAATTGTCATGAACGACAAAATCTTCTATACTGAAATGCTATGAGACAGAAAAAAGAACATCATATAGTATGAGAAAAAATTTTATGTTTTTTTTTCGGTTGTATTAACAAAACGATTACGAAATTATGACAAGAGAGAAATGTTATAGAAAGTCGCGGAATTTTCATGGCATTCTCACCCAAACAAGTTTGGAAAAATGTTGTGGAAATGCTTCTAGGAGATTTAAATCATGTGAAATAAACTTTCTGTCGGAGATATGGTTGCTGATATATTTAGAGCTATCAGAATGTGGGGTTGCAGTTTTGATATAAGAGTACTGTACTTAATTAGTTATTCCTCAGGAAAATAGCATATAATATACTTAATTACGCTCCAGCTTTTTCGTGCTCGAACAAGTTTTTCCAGCTTAGGCAAATAGAAAGTAATTCTTAAATTAGTAAATAGAAAGAAACATCGATCGGAATAAAAGAGAGGGCTACGTTTCCCTCTCTTTTCAAGAATTAAAATGAGGTAAGTGGTGCCTAATGCCTACAGATATATAATGTAATGACTATATATCATACATAATGTTTTTTGCAGTACATGATTTCAGCTTTGTATGTTTGTTTCTTCAAGAAGTATTTATCAATTTGTGTTTGAATTAAGATTGGGTGTCAAACGTTAAACTCTCTTGACATAGAATCAAACTTCACCCAAAAATAAAAATACAGCTGTACTTATATTCATATAATAAATCTATATTTATAACTTGCAGAACGTATACACGGATTTAAAAAACGAAAGTTAAGAGCCATTTTATTAATTTATACTATTAAGGCTATGTCGTTAATTTTTATTTCTCTAATGATTCAAATTTGCAGCCGCTGTACAAAATCACCAAATCCCTCAATGATCAGCACACCATAAATCTCTTGATCATATGGCGACTGTAGAAGATGTAATAAAAGAGAACCAAGAAAAAAACAAAAGAGATCATGAACCAAAAATCCATGTCTCCTTGATTGGCATGAAAATTAGTGTGATAATATAAGCCAGTATATTTAATGGGCGCAAGCCGCTGGGTTCATGTAGCCAGAGACCTTGGGCTTGACATTCTTGCAAATGGACTGAATTGGTCCTTCCTTTCCATTGTATTTGATATCAATGCCCCCAACTTCCACGTTTTTGCACGGATATCCGCCGCTGCAAACAAGCTTCACCGCAAGAGGTGTAGAAGAAGTTCCCTTAATGTTCTTGAAGCTCACTTTGCTGAGCTTCACTCTTGATGGATTCTAGTAAATAATAAATATAATTATGTAAGCATTAATTAGTATGATATTTTTTCCTAATATTAATAATGTTAATTAGCATTGACATATCAATATATTCACACCTGTAATTTGCATTGGTTCCATGGGCAGTACTCTTGGTCGATCAGGACAGGGTTTCCAACGTTGTCCATGATGAGGTTCTCAAAGTGCAAGTCCGAGGCAACACCCTCATGAGAATCTGGCCACGTCTTGATCCTGACTCCATTCTGGGTGTTCTTGAAGGTGCAGTTGCTCACGGTGACGCCTTCCACGGGAGCTTCGTTGGTGTACTTTCCGAGACTTCCGACGCTGATTCCATGCCCCGGTCCGCACGTGACCTTGGTGATGGTCAGCTTCTTGGTTCCGTCCCCAACGGAGATGCAGTCATCGCCGGTTTGAATTGTCGAATCGGTGATGGTGATGTTGGTCGAACGGCCAATGTGGATTCCATCGGTGTTGGCGCTATCTTCGGGTGCGATTACCTTGACATTTTTGAAGGATAAGTTCTCTCCCCCCAAAACCAGAATGTGGAACTGTTTGCTATCTAGGGAAGTTATGCCCTTGACCGCCGAATTCGTCACAAAGTTGAATCTAATATTCTGTTTGTTAAAATTCCAGGGGGAAAAAAGAAAAGATAGAGCTTGTTAGTAGTGTTGGCATTGCTGATATTTGGACCTTGAGCTTGTTAGTGTTGACATTATACATATTTTTGGAACTATTAAATAACAAGATTAGGATAATATTTGACAGTTGAAAAATTAGTAAAAAAAATTATGTCTAATTAAGGGATGTTTGGTATCAAATCACATCCTCGCCAATGATTGGAGAGAACCATGTTAAATGGTACAAAATGATGCATTTTGAAATTTCCAAAGAAAAAAAGAAGAAACAATACTAANTAAGAATTACAAGGCTTACAATGGGGAGTTTGCTGCAATAGTTGAGCCTGGTGCAATGCTTTCCATAACTAGCTTTGCCTTGGCCGTCGAAAGTTCCGCCACCGTACACAGATAGCTTGTTGATGCTCTGAAAAGTTATCCATCCATCGCCATCCTTGAACCCGCTTGGGTTCGAAGGTGCCTGCAGTATGCCGTCAAGCTGAAACTCTATAGGAGATTTGCAAGGTCCCAAAAAGTTTCCTCGGCTTACTTTGTATGTCGATTTTGGCACTACAATTTTCGCGGAAGTTGGTGATGCACAAGCCTTTTGCCAAGCCTGGGCTAAAACCTAGACAGGCAAATAATATTATACGCGTTTTTTTTTTTAAATGTTAAATCATGTTAAAATCAAATTGTACTTAAATAAAGCAATTCATAAAATACTAACACTTTTTCTTTCTTTTCTTTCCATGTCCTTGTATATGAATGCAATTTACAAAATGTGTGCCTACCTGAGTGATGTCAGAATTGGGTTTTCCTCCAAGTTTGCTCACATCAAATGTGACACATTGTGCTGTGACAGAAATTGCCAGAAATACTAGCACAGATAATGCGTTCTTGTTAAGTTTCAGACCCATTTTGTAATTTTTCGTTCCTTAATTTTGTGTTTGTAAGAAGGACGAAAACCCATTTTGTTTTTCATCAATTTATAGTCCAAACGAATGATGAAAACCATCAATTCTAAACTAATTTGTACCAAAATTAACTTTAGATCTCGCGACGCGTTGGCAAGCTCCCCGATAATCTTTGACCCTTTTCTTGTATTTCCTTTTCTGTAGGGAAACGGAAGCCCAACCAGTCCCACTATCTTTTCAAAAATAAATAATACCAAAAATCCACCCCCTTTTTTTTTTTCGGTTCCTTTTTCGGAAAATTTTTTCCCCTTTTTTTTCCCTTTTTCCCCCTTTTTTTTTCTTCATTACCAACTTTCTCATAAACTCTCTCGTGTCTTGGACGTTCTTGTCTGTATAAGGTCACGCGTAAAGAACGCTATCAATGACTTCCAAACTACTGAAACGAACCATCGGAAGCTGCTCGAACCACATCCTCTCCTCTCCGAATTGTATTTCAAGTTGACCTTACTAATCGCAACTTTCCGGCATAGTATGTTAGGGTTTATGCCCTAAAAGTATTTATATTTTTGATATTTGTTGAATTAATAAAATGATATTTTTCTTTTTGAATTTGGCATAAATGGTACGTCATTAAATATCAGAAAATTCCTGATTTATTTATGTGACCATAAATTTAGTATATAAGTGTTGTATACATGAAGATTAAATTTATGAATAATAAACTAAATATAGTCTGTAATAATTAATTAAAGTTTGGGATCTTTAATTAAATATTATTAGTACGGTCTATCAACATTGAGAATGTAATAGTCTTATCTAAACTATTGATGTGTTGACATCACAATGGAAGTACTTTATATAATTCAATTATATAAGACTAGACCAGATATGATTTGAATCTCACATAAATTTTGTTAACTGTTGAAAGTTCAAATAATGTCACTAGATGATTATATATAGATCAATCTTAATCCTGAGTAGTTGTAGACTCCTATTTATAACATTATGTTCTTTAACATACTTGTTAAAGATTTTTTTTTTAATCAGATCGAAATACATGTATCTTGGGAGCATGATGAGATGAGTAGCTAAGAATGTAACTTACAGATATGAAATTTATTCGTTCTATTAGGAAGCTGGAAAGATGATTCCCTTGTGTATTGATTTAAGACTTAAACAGTTTGAGCACTCAATTTATAATAGATTTATAAATTAATTGTTCATTAGAAAATCAACGGTATACAAGGATAAAGATGTAATTGGAGAGGTAAACGGAATATAACCTAGCTCCAATTATGAATTATCTATAGATAATTGAACTACATGTAATGATTAAATTGATGGACTACTCGTTATTTTCTGAGTAAATTAATTTTGTAATTTCAAGAGTACAATTCCAGAATTTTAGTAAAATAATACTGGAATTAATAAATTAGACAAATTAATTAAAGAGTTTAATTAATTGTCATAATTTATTGGAGCTTAAATTACAGGTTCATAAGTCCCCAATTCAACCTCTTACAAACACTGTACTAGATATTGCATTATTTTTGTTGATGCATACTTTGTCTCGATAAATTGTTTGTCTACGATAATTAATAATTGTTATAAATTAATTAATTTTGAATTAATTAATTTAAATTTATGGAGAGATAAGTTTCCTAATTTGTTTAAATTTAAAAATATTTAATTATCAGATAATTAGATAAATAGAAATTGGGAAACTGACTGAAAGTGAAACACTCTTCTTTGAAGGGGTGAATTATTTGCTAGTTTATATATATATAGATATATATTAATTAATTAGATTATATTGATATATATATATATATATATTCACAGTTTGTTATTAAAAAAATGTAAGGCCAAAAGTTACATTTTTTTTAGTTTTTAAAACGTATATATACATAAATTAATTATTAAAGAATTTAATAAATAGATATATATATAAATATATAAAAAGGAAATCTTAGCAGAAAATAGACACTGTATTATTTTCAACAGAGCCTCCATAAATTAGAGAAAAAGAGAAGAGAGTCTTCCTATTCTCTGTAGAACAAAACTCTTATAATCTCATGTGTTGAGAAAATTGCAAGTGTCTAAAGTGTGAGTTTTAAGAAATTATACGCAACGCCCACACATTCATCTAGTTGTTCTTGAGGCTTGGATTAGAAGATCGTGGTTTAGAAAATATTAAAGCTAGGATCCGCTGATAGGCTACAAGAGGTATTAGATCTATTCTCTTTATTTATTGCTATTTACTGTGAATTAATACTATGCACTCATATAGTCAAATTGTTTCGAGAAAATTTTTTATTATTATTGAGCCAATCTTCCGCTGTGAAAATCGTTTTTAATTCCAATATTATATACCCCGGCTGCATGCAATCTTCACAGCCGTCTATGTGAAGAGTGTTGATGCTTTATATTGATACATCTATTTAAATAGAACTTCAATATTAAGCACTTCAACTTCTACATGCAACTTTCTTCAAATATTCTTGAACACCACACTACTCAGCTTAACATGAAACAGAAGCTTGATTGTTTATTGTTTATATTGAATAAAGTGGAAGTTTGTGTGCACTACTATAGAAAATATTTTTCACGCAATTTATAGGGCGACGTGACAGAAAAATCATGTCGCTCCATAAACAATGTGAAAACAGGTGATGTGGTAGCTCCACTCAAACTACATCGCTTTTAAAGTGATGTGATATACTGGCCTACCACCTCACTTGTATAAAAAGCGATGTGATATCTTAGCTTACCACGTTGCTTGTATAAAAAATGATATGGTAGGCCAAAATATCAGACCTACAAGGTCACTTTTGAGGAGATACCACGTCGCTTGTATAAAATATGACATGGTAAGCATTGTCTTTCTCCTAGCATACTTGGCCAGTGTTAGATGATAGTGTTTTTAAAAATCTCCGGTGTTACGTTACAGTGTTTTAAAAAATCTTAAGTACCTCTACGCATGCTTCGCATCACCTCTACGAGCCAAACTCTGAATTATTGCCTTCGTGATCCATTGCCTAAATCCTTATGGCGTCACTGCACTCCTCATTTGCCTCCCTTTTCATGTCCCAGCATTATCCATGATGGTCGGAAACTTCAAGAATTTGCACCTAAAAGATCAAAAAAGACTATTACATAAATTTTCAAAGACCTAAAAATAAAAGAAATTGAAATAAGAGAGAAAGGTACCTGAAATTCGAAATGGGTAGAGTATAAATAAGAATGTATTGAAAATTTTGAGTTTGTTTTAATTGGGGTTAGGAGACGATTTGATGGGATTGATGATTTAAATGGGCGATTATGATGGAGTACTTTTTGTGAGTACAGATCGATGAAGTGGCTAGTATACGACCTCTATTACGTCACTTTTGTAGAAAGTGATATTGTACTAAATAAAATAATATAACACGTCACTTTCTATAGAGGCGACGTGGCATGTTTTTTTTGGACATATCACGTCATTTACCCCAAAAGTGATGTGACATCTAATGCTGTCATGTTGCATAATTTAAAAATGACGTGGTATATTCTGATGTCACGTTACTTCTGTTTGACGTGACATGCTCTTAATACCACATTATTTTTTGATACAGACAGCATGGCATAAGTGACGTGGAATGTTACTTTTTCAGTAGTGGTGTGTCAGCCAGATAGGGTAGTTTGAGATGTGTTGGCCGAAATATTGTGGATTATGATGAGATGTACGGCCAAACTAAAGAAGGAAACTGGATTCTAATGTCTACACTCATGTTTGGCCCTTTTGGTTGATTGGGCAAAAGAGTCCAGCCTCTAATCAGTCTCCAAAATAGTATTCGTAGTGTGGGATTAAATAGTCTTATTTTGAACTTACGTTTATTTAGTTCCAACAAGGGACTATGGCTCTTTTTTTTTTTTTTTGCAAAATATTTTTTCTGGATAAAATATTTTTTTATATTTTGTCTTTTCTTAAAAGAATGCACATCCCATTTTAAAAATTTATGTATAACTATTAAAAATAAATTTAAATATGTAATAATTATTAAATAATATTTTATTTTATTTAATTACTGTTTAATTTTCTCTCTAATATATGAAATATTTATCTTCCTATTTCATAAAATAAATATTATGAAAGCTATATTAATTAAATTTTTATTATGTGTTTATGCTCTTGTTGGAGGTTATTTTCCAACAATAGAGATCAATGATCATTTATACAACCAGTAAACTACAAAGAAAGTTATTACAATCAGCTCAGCTCGGCATCTTCGGATATTCCCGAGCTGACCTTAATCATAAGTAAATTATTATGACCAGCTTGGCACCTCTGGGTATTACAGAGCTGAGATTAATCACAAGAAAATAATTCAAGTCTAGTCTTCGTACACTATCAAGCAGAGTACAAATAACCTACTATCCTAAGTAAAGCCTAAATAATCTATGCTCTTAAGTTGAGTATAAATAATTTATGTCGATGAATACTCACGTGCATAGGACATGTCATATGTGCTATCCTTTTCGAGTGAACGCCTAATATGTCTACACATAATGCCAATTTACAAGGATAGGTGTCAGTCATCTCAGTTAATCATTTCGCATGTCCATGTGTGATGCTAATCTATGAGGACATGTGCTGACCATCCCACGTCATGGGGACTAGCACAACCTTATAAAAGCATTGTTTTTACAGTGATTAGAGTAAGTCGTTATTCGCACTCCAAAAACCCTAAATCTTACCAACATTCTTTTTTCTCTCTTACATTTTTTTTTATCTCTTTATTTACCGCTGACTTGAGCATTAAAGAGTGTTTGGTAGGTACCACACCGGTACCACTACCTTAACTCGTGATGTCAGACTAGTTTTCTGTATTCTCTTCAACAGTCGATCTAACCTCGATATCAAGGATGAAGGTATTCATTTGTGATACGGAGCATAAGGTGCACCGAGTTGGTACTCGGATGAAAAACCACACCAAGATTAGCACTAGAAGGAGAGCCCTTTGTTGAGTTTTACAATATGTGCTCTACTAGGCAACTTTCCGGCCATGAAAAGACTTTGTTGTTATCTCTTTTCTCTTTCCCATCTCTTAACTTGTTAGCGATTGTTTAGCAAAAAATATGGTTAATAAATGATCCTACTTATGAAGTTAAGTATCTAGAGTTAATACTACCGCTACAATAGGAGGAGGCAGAAGGTAACTACAAAATTGTCAAGTTCAGAATATTCCACAAATTCCTCTGCTGCAAGCACAACATATCGGTCAACCCGTTATAGTTGCACCTCTCGTGTATAGGCTTACGCACATGGAGCAACTTGAAGGCCAAGTCAACATGCTCATGAACTTGGTAACAACGATCATTGTGGCAGGCGTAGTTCTAAACGCGGCCTAACTAAACCTTGCTTTCCTTCCAAGGAAGCCTCTTACTAATACAGGGGGCAGAGGTGGTCAATCTCCTAAAGGAGTAAGCTCACCCCAAGTGGAAGAGGACACAATCAGTGAAGCATGTGCTAATCCTTAGGTAGGACACCACCAAGAAATGCAATAGCCATAAAGAAGAAATGGACAAAACATTCTTTCTAGGAGTAGGAGTCAAAATACTCATCAAACATATATTTCCCTAGCACGAACAAATTCGCGAGATTCAGTGTTTAATCACCTTAGCTGAGTAGATGAATATGATGTAGACTTAGATACATGGGCACTAGAGGACTCCGAGGTAAATAGCATAAATGATCTTAGGGATCAACTTAATGCAAGAAGGGCAGCTCGACAATGTTCCGTAGCTCAAGCTCCAAATGAATTGGCCAATAAAGACCATATCTAAATGATACAACGACAAATCGATCAACTCATACATGAACGAAAGGTTTTTGATCCTATTCATAATATCTTAACAAAGGTTGAGTCCCCATTCACTAGGGAGATTGTCGTGGCCCTACCACCTTCAGAATTCAAGATGCCAAGTATGCCACTCTACGATGGAAAATCTGACCCAACACAACACATAGGGAGGTACAGGACATGGATGACTATTGCCAAGGCCAACCCACCAAAATGTGCAATGCATTCTCTCTTACCTTTTCCAGGTCTGCCCAAGTTTGGTTTGGGAAATTATGGGTTGGGTCAATTAACTCATTTGAGCAACTCTGTGAACAATTCATCACACAATTTTTAGAATCTCGACCTTAAAAGGAAGGAAATAGTACTTAAAAACCATCAAACAAGGGAAAGATGAGTCTTTAAAAGATTATCTTGAATGTTTTGATGAGGCTGTATTGGAATGCTAAGATTGTTCTCAAGAAGTGATTTTATCAACAGTCCAAGATGGATTATATGGTGGAAAACTCTTATGGTCTATATCCAAGAGGGTACCAACTACATAATCTGAATTCAAAGCCAATGGTTAAGAATATATTAGAGTAGATGAGTAGATGAGTGGATGGATGAAGAACAACCCGACTCAGAAAAATAAGAAGGATAGCAAGAGAAAGAATGAAGGAACTAGCTCTAAAGGATCCGAGCAAAAGATGGGAAAGCAAGCTGCTTCACTAGAGCAAAATACGTTCAAACCTTTCACCAGTAAATTTCAATCATATACTTCGATAACACCCCTCAAGAGTAAATCTTCTTGCAGATTGAGAAAAAGAACTTGTTAAAGTTGTCCAAACCAATGAAAGCCCCTCCCAAGAAAAGAAATATGAATAAGTACTGCAAATTCCATCGTGACTGAGGTCATGATAGATCAAAGTATTTTCAATTCAAGTAGCAAATTGAGACTCTAATCCAAGAGGGATATCTTCAAGAATATATTAGCAAAGTAGTTGCCAATAACAAAGAAACTACCAATCAAGCCCCCTAAACTGTGGCTCTAGCCCAATAAAAAATAGGGGATATCCAAGGTCAATAAGATAGAGCAAGACCTCCCCATGAGATATGCACCATATCAAAGGGATATATGACTGGTGACACAACCAAGGCATAAAAGAAGTATATTCACCAAGCTCGAGAATTTCGATACGATTATCAAATTGACATAGCCGAGCATATCACGAAGTTATTGAAATTAGAAAGCCAAACTATTTCGTTCACTATGGATGAAGCTAAGCGACTTATTCACCCTCACAATGATGCACTTGTAGTCATCTTCCCAGTTGCTAAGGAGCGAGTCTTCAGAATTTTGGTTCACACTGGGAGTTTAATCGATATTTTGTTTGCACTAGCTTATAAAAGGATGAATCTTAGAGGTGCTAGCCTGTAACCTATCAATACCCCACTTTACGGTTTCACTGGCAAGTGTCCAACCAAAAGGAGTGATCAACCTCCTGGTGACTTTTAGAGAATAGCCAAGCCAAGTAACACACATGGTAGATTTCCTAGTTGTAGATCAAAGGTTGGCATACAATGCGATTATAGGTCGACCAACCTTAAACAAAATTTGTGCTACAATATCCACCTACCATTTGATGATGAAATTTCTAGTTGGAATGGGGGTTGGGATTATCAAGCGAGATTAGACTTCAACAAGGGAATGTTATCTGATGGCCACTAAAATTAGTCAGAAATTCGAGATGGTCTCTACCATTTATGAAGTAGACCAGATTGAGCCACCTCTACTAGAACTTGTCAAGCATTTTGGCGAACTTGATCCAAGGGAAAACCATCAAGAAAAAAGAAGAATGCCCATTGAGGATATGGAATCTATTTTGATAGATGACCAGCACCCTGATCAGATGGTCCAAATAGGGTCTCAATTACCATCAGACCACTAGGCTTTTCTTATGAAATTCTTAAATAAATATAGAGATGTTTTCGCATGGTTTGATGAGGACATGTTGGGGATTGACCCTGAGATAATAGTCCACTAACTCAAGGTAGACCCATTCCATAAACTAGTGATACAAAAACGAAGGAAGTTCAATCTAGAAAGATATATGGCAATTAATGAAGAAATTGAAAAGTTGTTAAGGAATAATTCATTAGAAAAGCACGCTACCCAGGGTGGTTAGCCAATGTTGTGCTCGTTAAAAAAGCAAATGGGAAATAGAGGGTATGCACAGACTTCACAGACCTTAACAAGGCATATCCTAAAGATTCCTTTCTGTTACCCCAGATTGATCAACTTGTAGATGTAACAGTAGGACATAAACTTTTGAGCTTCATGGATGCCTACTCAAGGTATAATCAAATCTAAATGTACCCACCTGACCAAGAAAAAACCTGCCTTCACAACTGACAAAGGCTTATATTGCTATATTGTGATGCCTTTTGGACTCAAGAATGTTAGAGTTACCTATCAGTGAGTAGTAAACACAATGTTTACAAAGCAGATAGGGAAGACCATGGAAGTATACATAGATGATATATTGGTCAAAAGCTTGAAAAAGGAAGACCACATAGAAAATTTAAAGAAAACCTTCAAAATTTTTCGAAAGTATGAGATGAGGCTTAATGCAGCGAAGTGCACATTCGGGCTTGGCTTAGGAAAATTTTTGGGATTCATCGTTAACCATCGTGGAATTGAAGCAAATCAAACCAAAGTACAAGTAATGCTCGATTTGAAATCGCCTCGAACTACAAAAGAAATTCAAAAATTTATAGGCATCATTGTAGCTCTAAGTCGATTTGTAGCCTACTCAACTGATAAATGTCGTCCATTCTTTCAAGCATTAAGGAATAGGAAGAATTTTATATGGACAGATAAATGCGAATGTGCTTTTCAAAGGATTAAAGAATATTTGAGATCCATGCCTAAGTTATCGAAGCCAAAATTAGGAGAAGACTTAACATTATACTAAGATGTATCTGAACATGCAGTCAGTACCATCCTCTTAAGAGAAGAAGAAAAAATCCAATATCCCATTTATTATGAGAGTCACTACCCTAAAATTGAAAAAATTGGCCCTTGCTTTAATTACCACAACAAGAAAGTTACGCTCTTATTTTCAAGCACATATAATCCTTGTCCCGACTAGTCACCTATTAGAACAAGTGCTCCAAAAGCCTCATGTCTCCGGATGACTCACAAAGTGGATCATCGAGCTCGGTGAATTTGAAATAAACTTTATGCCACAAATGGCAATGAAGGGCCAAGCTTTGGCATATTTTGTGGCCGAATTTACTTACCCAACAAAGGTGAAATCAGAGCCCAACCTACCGAGTATGTCAATAATGATTGACCTTATCATCCCTCCTGAGCCAACTAATCCCACTCTAGTCTGGCAACTTTATGTTGATGGAGCAACCAATTCTAGCAGGATTAGAGTTGGACTTGTCTTACAAAATCCAGTTGGAGATAAAATAAGCTATGTCTTAAAGTTTGGTTTCAACACCACAAATAAAGAGGCGCAATATGAGGCATTGTTAGCAGGCCTTAGGTTGGTGAAAGAACTAAATGTCGAACACTTGCATATTTTCAGTGACTCCTAGTTGATGGTGAACCAGGTCTTAGAAGAGTTCTAAGCAAAAGAAGAAAACATGGCAGCATACCTAGTCAAAGTGAAGGAAATGCTTAGAAACTCGAAGTAGTATAAGATTTCGCAAATTCCAAAGGCAGCAAACTCTGATGCAGATGGCTTAGCTAGGCTTACATGTAGCTGGGGAATGATATGCTAGGACAGGTGTCTATAGAATATTTGGCTATGTCAAGCATTACAACTCCCGAAATTGTCTCATGTGTTGATGAACAACAAATTTCTTGGATCAATCCTATCAAGAATTTTTTGGCAATAAGAAAACTTCCTAATGACAAGAACGAGGCACGAAGAATTAAGTGCTAAGCAAATCGATATATGATCATAAATAGTAGGCTGTATAGAAAAGGATATCCACTTCCCTATTTACGATGCTTACACCCAGACAAAGTTGATTATGTAATGAAGGAGATTCACGAGGGAGTGTGTTGTAATCATTCCAGCGGCCGAACACTCGGTCTAAAAGCACTGCGCCAAGGATATTACTAGCCCACTATGAAAAAGGACTATAATAATATTGTCCAATATTGTGATAAATGTCAATGATTTGTGAAAGTTTCAAAACAATCACCAAAGCCTTTACTAGTATAATCAGTCAATGGCCATTCGCTAAGTAGAGAATTGACATCATTAGGCCTCTCCCTCTTGCTTGAGCTCAGGCAAAATTTGCCATTATAGCGACAGATTATTTTACCAAGTGGGTCGAGGCTAAACCTATGGCAAAAATAACTAAGGCAAACTGCACCAACTTCATATATACAAACACCATTTGTCATTTTGGTATCCCTCATTCCGTAGTCACTGATAATGCCAAGCAGTTTGATAGCCCAAAACTAAAAGATATATGTGAAAAAATGGGAATTTACAAATTAATCTCCACACCAGGCCATTCCCAAGCCAATGACCAGGTTGAATCCACGAACAAAACTATCAAGGAAAACATCAGAAAGAATTGACAGCTTAAATATCAAGTGGTAAATAATAGATTCTAATTTCAAGATGTGCATCTCACTAATGCATACACAAGACCATCATTCTCAAATAGGTCTCAATGGTTAATTATTTGACAATCACCTGCGAACAATAATCCATTTGGATTCAGTCTCTGAACTAAAGAATTATTTGAAAAACATTATTTGAAAAACTAAAATTCTATGCTAAGAAAGATAGCATTTAATGGAACCCCGAGTCTAATTTCAAAACCGAAACTATTATGCTAAAAAAGAGTCATTCTCACAAAGTGGAAATATGAGTACAAATTAAAATTAATCAACATAACTATCGAAATTCATACACTCATTTTGACACAAAGTTTGATCATCCACTTCAAAGTATGACTATAAAGTTATCAAAAGGAAAGCAACAAAATGAGTTTAATCTAGCCAGAAATAGAATAAAAATATAAAGCCCATGCAGGGGTAAATTAAACATCCAATGAAAGGTGGTATTGAGGAAGTATTGAGGAAGAATAATAGAATAATAAGAAATAAAGGACAAATAAAATCAGCTCTATCATCTGAGACGATCACCATCATCTTATCCTTCCTGAGATGTCCCTGCTAGTCACCCCATCAATCACTACTTGATCTTGTTTAAGCCCAACCTCATCATCATGGAGAACTTCAATAAGAGATCTTGGTGTCCCTATAGCAGATACTGAGTCTTCCTCAAGATTATACATGGACAAGTTAATCTCTAGATAACGTGACTTTACTTCATCTTTAAAGCTATTAGAACCATGAATAACTGCTTGGTTATAAAGTTCTGAGGTACTGAACTCTTGAAACTAAGCCTCTATGTCATCCTTGATAGCGAGTTGACAAGCATCTTCAATATCTTTAGTATGAGAAGCTTTAACCCTTTCACTTCTTGAGCTGATATCTCATATTGATGCTTAAGGATAGATAGCTTTCTCTCTTTTTCATACAAGAGAGCTTCGTTCTTCTTTAGTTTTCCAATCTCTTCATTAAGCTTAACATCAGTCGCACTCAACTTTTCATTCAAAAGTGCGTTCAATATCACGCAAGCATTCGTTCTCTTTTTTCATTTCTAAGGAGTGGTGAAGGGCCCAATCCAGGTCAGTAGAAGCCTATCAAAAGAAAAATAGGAAAAATTGAAATGGACAAAGTGAGAACAAGCTTATTGGGAAAACAAAAGAGTATGGAAGGATATATTCTACTTAAACTTATTCTACTAAAACTTACTTCACAAATTTTATTGTAAGCATTTACTGTTCAGTCAGGAACTGAGATGTCAGGTCGTCTCACATAAGACTCTACTGGCACACGATGACAAAAATGATTAATTATTGGAGCATAATATATTTGATTGGTTGCCTCATCAGCGTGCCCAACATTACGATCATGGCTAGATGCTTAATTTTCTTTATTCTCAAGTTGTATACGTTTCTAATCATGTGGGGAATCAATAGGTTAGGCAGGAGTCCTAGTTGAAACAATGTTTGTTAGCTCACAATTTGACTCACCTGCTTCTCGAGAATAATCATTTCTCCTTCTTGAGTTAGAAGCATGTCTTCCCAGCATCACCTTGCAAAAAGTCTCTTTGTTACTTGGAGGAAGATTCATCTTAAACCTCCTAGGGTCAAAAAGAAGCCTTCTTGACCTTACTAGAGCCATATCTACATAATAAAGAAGATTTAGTTAAAAGAATTGCATCCGGAAAAGCATACATCTATATATATAGTGTGTAAGGGTGTGTGTATATGTATGTTCATATAAGATATCATAGCAATAAAATCTAAGCCCTTTGTATCACCTAAGCAGGAACTCTCTATAATTTGAACTCTACTGAAAAACTCTAAACCTATCAAAGTTGGAGACAGGATGTTAACAGCTAATGAAAAAGAATTTGTAGAAGTACTAGATGGAATACTTAACCCAAAAGACTGATTCCCAAGCTCAACATCATCAACGACCTTAATTCCATTCGTTTGCCAAATATTACCATTGAACTCATACTCGATCTCAAGTGCCATAATTTCAGATGAATTAGGAGTTGCAACAATGTGTGCTTCAAACTCTATACGGTTCTTAAATGGGAACCAACTTCCGTACTCAAGAACATTAGGTTACAAGAGATACTTTACGTCTATTGACATACTCTCAAGATCTCTAATATGAGTGAGATGCTCATAAACAGCATTGCTCAAAGAATCCAAAGATGAGATCCAACAGGTGGGATGTCTAAAATCAATTGGTATTTGAAGAGAATCAAAAGAAGAATGACTCGCTGAACCCTTGATTTCTCTTGAGGTAAAAAACCATTCATTCGTCCAATCTTTACTCAAGTCTCATTGGCTAATGATAGACACTCTATTCGGAGATTGGAGATAGTAAAAACCAGGCATCTTTGGAGATCTCTTAAGAGTGTATCAAGCTTTAAATTCTTCCAAAGAAATGTCAGGAAATTGTTGTGTGTGATGCAATACCCATTGCCCAATCAAATATTTGTATAAATTTGGGTTCAATTGGCCTAGTGCTAAGTTAAACTCAGTAAGAGCCTCCTTGATAAAAGGATAGAGTGCAAGCCACAATGGAAGAAGTCCACAAAAAATGTGACATGCCCTAGTAGAGGCTTACTTGATAATTCTCCCTCGGTAGGAGGACACATGCGGATAGAGTCTGGTATATTATAAGTATCCCTAAGCAACTGAATATGAACCTCTGTCACTTTCGAAGTTATTTCATCTATTTGAAAAGGTTGAACAGGAGAAGTCGTTGCTCAGCTAGCTTCACCTTCAATTTCATCTCGGCCACAACCACGACCGTGACTACGGCCACGCTTTCCACTTGGAATAACTCGGGCCTACCTCCCCTTAGGTAATTTTTGACTTGGTCCAGTATTTAGTTTTTTACCTCGGCCTCGATGCTCACAACCCACCAAAAGAGAAGAAGATGATAATTCAAAAGTATCAGAAGATTTAGTCATACTCAACATACAAGATGATCGAGTAGCCTCACCATCAGGATAATTTAAATTCGGAAGCTAAACTGACTCCTCAAGCTGACCTTCAAGCTCCACCCACTTAAAAGAATTTAAGCGCTCAGAAAGACTATTGATTGGAGGAAAGGGTTGAAGTTCAGTAAGACTTTCATTCAAAAGAGACATCGCGCCTGAACTGAAATGTTCCATGTTAGAATTTAATGGCAAAATAGCAACTGTGCCCAATTCGTCCCAGGGAATTGTCTGATTAGCGCTCATGATGCTAATGAAACAAAGTTTTAGTAGAACTTGATTTACAAAACAAAAATACCAAGTGTGATCAAAAAGTAAGGATAAGAGAGTTGTTCACCTCAAAATAATGTTGAAAATGGGGTTACTAGATAGGCTTGGCAAGGAAATAATTATAATACCCAGAGAATGCGAACGAGATCCAAAGCCTGTAGAAACCTAAAAGTCCACTATAAGAAAAATGGAAAAACTCAACAATGTATAGATTGGCACTTTTCTAGATAGAGTTCAAAATTCGAAATGTCAAAAATACATCACTGAGAGATCAATATCCAAGCTCTATCATAAAGAAATCGATTCAGCCAAGCCTGACCAAACTAATGTCTAAGTTGTTTACAGAAATGATCAGCTCTATTTAGTGTAACAGAGTCGACATCGAAGCTAAAACTGCCAAAGAATCAGCTTGCCCACACAGTGCTTCTCTAGAACTAAATCTCTACGTTGATGATTGGAAGGCATGTCATAAAGTTGATCATTAGAAGACATGTTGTTAAGAATACATCACCACACAGCTAAGGCTAGCAAAGCCATAAACTGGGCAGCATAAGGTCTATCATTCTCAAGGGTGATGCCGTACCCAAGCTGCTAAAGGTTCATCATATTCAAAGTGACACCACACCAAAGCTGTTAGAGGTGCTTCGAGCCCAAGAGTGACACCGCACCTGAACTACAAAGGAATAACTTTCTCTTTCTCCTCGTCTTTATGCTCAAAGGTGACACCCGAGCTGCAAATAGTTCTTTGAGCTCAAAGGTGACACTGTACCCACCTCATAAGAGGTTCATCATGCTCAAGGGTGACGCTGCATCCGAGCCGCAATGCGATCATTTTTCTCTTTCTTATTGTCCATAAAATACCAAACTAAGGGATTGAGCTAAAGAAAACTGTGAAAGTTAGCCGAGAAGGAATGAAGAACTGAAATTGACAACTCACCCCAAAAATCACATCAAATGAATTCTAATAAAAACTTGTGAGCCTTCTGCATAAGCAAGTATGGAAGAGTAATGGGGTTCAATCAATTCGTGTAAGCAAGTATGGAAGGGTAATGGGGTTCAATCAATTCGTGTAGCTCAAACGTAATCGTACCAGAATAAGTTGATTACGCTTACAAGATAGATGGAAAAAAGACTATGGATATTAAATAAATAAACGTTGTCATAGCAACTTTCAAGTGGATTACAGTGGAGTGTTATGCATGTAGATACGTGTGTTTAAACACATAAAAATGCAATGAGAAAGGATTGAGATCAGAAATATATGTACATCCCCACACACGTGATAAGACAGGTTTAATAAAAGAGATCTTCCTAAATGAAATAGAAGATTAAAAAAAAACTAAAAAGAGATGGATATGTTAGTGGGGAACTGCCACTATCTTGCAAAAGTTAAAAAACATGGATGTATCAGTAGAGAACCATCGTTTTGAAAAGCTCCACAAAAAAAAAAAAAAGAAGAAGAAGAGATAAGTTTGTCACGAAATAAGAAAGATTAACAAGGAACCTTCTTTTTTGGCTTCACACTAGTCCTTTCTCTTCTACTTCTCTACTCCAACAATAGTTTAGTCTCTCTGGAATACAAACAACACAAAAGAATGGAGTTTTGGCAAGTGGATTTTGAGATGATGGATGACTTGTTAAGCATAAACGAAAGAGATGGATGACTTTATTAAGCTTAGAGAGTCATCATCTCAAAATCCACTTGCCGAAAAAAAAAGGAGTCTTTTGGTGGCGAGTTGGTATTACTTGAAAAGCATACATGAAGTAAAAATGATCTACACATAGCAAAGATCAAAACTGGAGTAAAAAAAAAGTTTCAATTGTTGACTTCATCAATAACTGAAACTTGGGGGGCAACTCTTGGAGGTTATTTTCTAATAACAGATATGGATGATCATGTACTCAATCAGTAAATTACAAAGAATGCTATTAGGATCAGCTCAGCTCGGCATCTCCAGATGTTCACGAGCCGATCTTATTCATAAATAAATTATTATGACTAACTTGGTATCTTTTAGTGTTATTGAGCCGAGCTCAATCATAAGAAAATAATTCAAGTCTGCTCAGCATCTCTGTACACTCCCAAACAGAGTATAAATAATCTATGTTCCTGAGCAGAGCCTAAATAATCTACACTCCCGAGTTAAGTACAAATAATTTGTGTCAACGAATATTCACGTGCATAGGATATGTCATATGCGCCATCATTTTCAGGTGAACGCTTAATATGTCTACACGTAATTCCAATCTACAAAGATAGGTGTCAGTTATCTCGGGTAATCACCTAATATGTCCATGTGTGACGCTAATCTATGAAGACAGGTGTCGACCATCCTGTGTCATGGAGACTAGCACATCCCTATAAAAGTATCACTTTCCCACTGATTAGGATAAGCCGCCATTTGTACTCTAAAAATCCTAAGTCTTGCCAACATCCTCTTTTCTCTCTAACATTTCTCTTATCATTTTATTTACCGCTGACTTGAACGTCGGAGAGTATTTGGTAGGTACCACACTGCTGCCATTACTTTAGCTCGCAACGTTGGACCACTTTTTTGTATTCTCTTCAATGGTCAATCTGACCTCGACATCAAAAGTGAAGGTATTCATTTCTGACATAGAGTGCAAGACATACTAAATTAGTGCTCCGGCGAAAAACTGCACCAATATTATCCTATGCTACACCAAATACAGTACAATATTAAATAATCAATCTAGTTCAGTTCACTCCAATCCTCATTCCTAATTGGATCCAATCTAATTCGGTCTTGTGTACCAAACGAGTATAGGCCAATGCAAAATAATTATAAAGCTCTGAGTTATTGGAAGTAAATGGAATATGTTATGGAATTATTCATTAGTTATATATATTGAGATTTGAGCTGAATGTGAACGACAAAACTTCGTCCACGTGGGAATAGGCTAGTAGTAATTATATAGGACTTGACATATATAGGCTAGATAAGTCCGTTGCGGGCTGATTTTCTCATCCACCGACTTTAACTTTGCGGTCAATATCAAGGCTCTAGAAATCTCTACAAAAATATCAATTTTTACAAATATCATTACCACTAATGATTAAGTTCTAGATATTTTATCTGGATTTTTCTTCATTTAGTTATCTACCACACACTTATTTAGATATTTTTCTTTCACATATGCCTGATTATTCTGAAAACTTTGGCAATGTGTATTACGTTCTCAACAAAGCTACACAACCAGAAAAAATAGAATACGATTTTTCAATAATAATAATAATAATAATGTATTCATGCCAATTAATTAGAATTATTTAAAATTTCGTTTATCAAGTTGAATGATTTTTATCAATTGGAGTATGACAAATAGAATATCGTTATACACCACGTACGTGTGGCATAATAATAGAATAGTGTTGCGTACACAGAATAAAAGTGAAATTTGATTCATAATCCTATATGAGAATTTTAACGAAGTAAAGATTATGTAATGAACCATTGAACCTCGGCAATCAAACTTGGTAGGACTCGAAGACGTCTCTCATTTGACTTTTCGCAATATTTAATATTGATCTTACATATAGTAACATTTTTAACTTTGGCATTGATATCACTTGTTGCGAGAACGTATTATCTAAAATGTCAAAGAAAATAAGATAAAATAAAGAATAAATAGGACACTAATGCAACGTGGAGATGGCATTTTTTAGCGTTAGATTTTTTAGCGTTGGGAGCACAAGAGTCGAGAAGTTTTTGTTCTAGGTCGACCGCCTAATGACCAGTCGACTGCCCACTGACCGATTGACCGCTCATAGTATCCAATCGACCACCCGTAACGCCGAAAGTATGATTTCATTTCTATTAGAATCGATTGACTCACCGGTCGACTACGACTCGTCCGTTTATCCGATTTCAACATTTTTAGTTGCCTTTTTCTTTCCACGTCTTTTCCTTTCTTTCATTGCCTTTTCTTGAATTTTTATAATTTGTACTAGAATTTCGTATTTTCCTTAGATTTTTTATGTATTATAAGCCTAAACGCTTATCATTATCAGAGTTGTTTGAGTTTAATAAAAATTACAAAAAAGAGTATTTTTTCGTCCTAATTATCAGTATTCTTCAAAGAATCAATGATATTTGATGCTTATTTTCTAGTATTCAAGAGCTAATCAATATATTATAGTACATTGTTTTCAGTTTTCTAAAAAGATCTTTCACATCATATACTTCTGTTATATCAGTTAGTATCAAAGCCAATTTTGTCCTCGACGAGATACCCCAGCCAATGAGATCCTTGTAGACGAAGTCTATGAACGTGATTACACAGCGCAACGGAACAGTAGGTGGTCCAATTAATGGTGCAGATGGTTGTATTATTAGCTCGCTAAAATCACCTCGGAATCGTAACCATCAAGATTCAGGAAATGATATAAAAAGTAAACTAGTTACTGTAGAGTGTGGGTTACTTGCCGACTTAAGTCGGGAGTCCTATTGGGTTCGACGTGTAGCAAAATTGGACATTTTGAGTCAAGTTTCCATTAATGCCACCATAGGAAAGGCTCGGCCTAAGCCTCAACGACGGTTGGAATCCGAAGATGTTTCTCCATCACCGTTGTTTGAAAATCCTAAAGCAGAAAACTTTATGGGTTTTGAAAGTAAAGTGCCCAATCAATCCCATCAACAATTCATCCAAAGGAGAATGGGGAGAGTTATATCTGCAATGGTAAATAATTCAGGAGAAGTTTTAGAGTGTATTGAAGCTAACTTAAAATCCTCGTCTCTCAGCTATTCCAAATGTCAGTATCAAAATAATTAAGTGAGGATTTCTCGTTTTGATCGCCATATTAAACCAGAGGAATTTTTAGAATGAATTGATAGGATTGGTAAATACTTTGAATATATGGATGTAGAGCCTTCAAAACAAGGCAATGTGGTTTCTTGGTGGGAATATGTTCAGAGTTGGAGAATTAAAGAAGCAAAGCAGAAAATTAAGGGTTAGAGAAAAATGAGGCCAAAATTGTTTAGTTACTTTTATTTCCCACGAGTTAGTACAAAGGATAGACAAATGAATTATTAAAAAATTAGTTCAAAAGATATTGTGGACGTAAAACAAAATAGAGACCTATTTACTGTTCTACCTTTTTCTAACAACATAACAAAGGAGAAAGTCGGTGATTCGTCTACTCAAATATTTGAAGATCATATAACTGTTAATGAAGAAACCCATTCCATGTCCATTGATATTTACTCAAATGAAGTAACAGAAGCTGACTCTTTGGAATGTTCTTGACTTTTGCTACATGATAACTTGGAGGAATTACGTACTAAGGATAAGCTTGATATTTCAGAACTTATAGCACAAGAAGTAAATGTCAGCATATGGTTAAAAATGGTGAGGTAGAGCTTGATAATGAGAAGCTTGAAAAGTTGGAAGATTTATGGGGTATGTACGTATTGCTAGGAAAGGAAACAAGTGTTGATGTAGCTGTTCCAGAGGAGGCAAAGGAATTTATTAATGAATTTAGTAACATGTTTCTTACAGAGTTACCAGATAGGCTACCACTTTTACAGGACATCCAACATCAATTTAATTTGGATCTAAGTGTTGTTATTGAGTCTGATTGTAAGGCTCCATTTGTATAGAGGGGAGCTTTCTAGCAATTCCTTGAGATACTTCATTCTTCAAGCACACTAAGATCAAAAGTTCAAGAATGGGAAGACGAAGCGAAGGATGCTTTATTTTGGTTTCAAGAACAATTGGAGATTCTCTTTGTTACTTTTTTAAGTTCATTTTAGGTTAACAAAGGAATAATCAATTGGTATTTTCCACAATTATAAAAAGAAAAAGAAGATAACATCAGTTGAATGGCATACAATTTACAATTTTATTGACCGGTTTTCGAAGATGCCATCACACGTTTGAATGACAGACATTTACAAAGTCAAGCGCTTGATTCTGTTTCGAGGAGAATCATTGGATGAAAATATTGTTGGAAATTCAAGGACGAATTTTCTCCATCCTCGGGAGTATGATGTAGCGTGGAGAATTGGCATTTTTTGAGTGCTATGACTACTGGAGCTGACAAGCTGTCGTTTTAGTTTGATCACCCCAGTCGACCGCCCAATGTCCGGTACACCGCCTAGAGTTTCTAGAAGACTGCCCAAGCCATAAGGCTGAAAGTACGATTTCGTCTTTATTAGAATCGGTCGACCGCCGACTATATCGTTTACCCAATTTCAACATTTTTTCAGTTACTTTTTTTTTCGTGTTTTTCCTTTATTTTGTTACCTTTTCTGAAATTTTATATTTATTTTTTATATATAGTTATTTGAGTTTAATAAAAATTATACAAATAATCTCTTTTCTTTCCAATTATTGGTAGGAAAATCAAGGATATTTGAAGTCTATTTTCCGATAATTTTGAGTGAATCAACATATTATAATAAGCTGTTTTCAGTTTTCTGAAAAATTTTTCTCATCATACGTTTTTGCTGTATTACATATACAATTTCATATAGTTAAGCTATAAAATATAACCTACATTTATTGGGCATAACTTAGAATATTATCTTTACTGTATCAGGATATTACATAAGTTTTTATTACTCTCCCTTACAAGTCACCCAAGCCATTTACTATATCCAGGAAATTACATAAATTTTTATTACTCTCCCTTACAAGTCACCCAAGCCATCTCTGAAAGATTTATTATTCAACCTTAGAGTTGTGGACCCATGAATTAGAAGTTAGAATCCCATTCAAACAGTTGTACCAAATATATTTCTCTTAAGAAAATAGAACAAAAGATATATAATACCAAAAGTCCATCCCACTTATTTCTCTTAAGAAAAATACCACTTTGTCTCACCTCTTTGCCACTTTCTCCGAATTCATTTTCACCACAAACATTATCAAAAAGAAAGAACAAATATTTTTATTTTTTATTTTTCTAAGATAACCAATGTCACGAAAGAAAATTCAAGGCCATGACTTTTAGTAAATTTAAGTGAAAACAGTGATAAACAGAAATTCCCAAAATTTTCAGAAAAAGTCGAGTACTTAAAATTTAAGTTTTAGTCTTCAAGAGTAAGTAAAATTTAATATTAGACTAACTCGAGAAATTATCTACTAGTTTTAAATTTCTAAGGTATTTTTAATTTTAAATTTAGAGACATGATAAATAATAAATTTTAGAAACTTTTTATTTAAATCATTAAGTTTAATGAAAGTGTTCAATTTAAAACCATAGGCCCATAGTTAAAATAAATTTCATAAAATCATTTCTATGTCTAAGTACTCGATTAAATATCAAAATCATCCTTATACGTCCACTCAGTAAATATACTACTAATGGCTAAATAAATTTGACTTAGAAAAGGAGAAAATGATATAGAGTACAAACCAACTAATGAAGAAGACTGGAACTGCAAACATAAACCAAATATGCTTGCCAAGCCACACGAATATCGATCACAGAATAATTTGACACTTGAAAGGAGAAAGAAGTAGGAGGTGAGCATGTGAATGCTCAGTAGAAACCGTTTTAGTAATTCTCAATACAACTGCATAGTTAGTAGTTCTGGAAAGCATTTCAATAACTATGGAGCATTCGAAACATATACAAGAAATCTTTACAGACAATCATGCTCAAACCAAAACCAGATATATATATATATATATCCAGGTTAAAACATATAGAAAACCATAAGAAAACAAGCATAGTGCACATCACATAAATCAACACATCACATGAGTTCTCATCCTCTCATCACAACTAGAGTAACTTATACTACATGTATTGAGTGCTCTCTATCTGACATCTATCTCTGAAAACCAGAGGAACATCCATGTGTCAACTCCTACCGAACCGGAGGGGCATCGAATGCCTACGCCTACCGAATGGAGATAGTCAGAAATCAAACCCGACGTGAGTTTACGAGCTCTCACCGAGGGCGGGTGTACTAGTCTACCTACTACAACACCGTGATGTCTAAGAAGACTCTCATGCATGATCATATAAATGTGCAATATATATATAGAGTCTCAAACAACCATGTAGTAGTTTAACATTCTAGACACGCTCTGATTTTTAATCAAAATCCATTTTGTACTTTAAAATCCAAAAATACAATTTCTATGGTTTTACCAAAATCTAAGCATAAAAACTTGTATAAAATCATATTTAAAAATATCTAGAGCAGTCCACAATGTTTCACATATTCATAGTTCATTAAAATAACTATTCAAATAATTTAATTTAATAAAATCACGAAATTTTATTTTTAGAATAAATTACAATTTTAATGCAAATAATAGAAAACAAGGAAATTAAATCCCCTACCTCGAAATAGTGATTATGCGGAGCTAACGACGCTAGAAATATCCAAAATTGATCACCAGGTTATTCGAACAGTCGTTTTCGAATCTCGTCACGTTCACTTGAAAAGTTGATTTTTCAAATAGATTCTCGGAATGAGAAACAAAGGTCACCACTGAATTCAAAACACCCAAAAATGTTGGTTTAGATATAAAGTTCGTCGAAAACGGTTCCCGGTATGGGACCTGCCCGTGGCACACAAAATGGTGCAAATCACGACCTATTTTCTAGATTTTTGTGCTGCTTCAGAAAATAGTGCTATTTTATATCAAAACTTCATGTCCCGACCTCACTGAGCCCAAATTCAAAATCAGAACTCAGTTTCGAGGTCCCGAACACTAAATGGGCTCAAAAATTCAAAAATTACAAAAATACCACATTTGAAAATAATTAGAAAAATACCACATTTTCATCCTAATAATTAACGATCTTCTAGTTATCGTTTTAACACTTAAAAATCATGAGATTTCATGTCTCAAACTCGTCTTTCACGTGGTAAAATTTTTTCGAGAAAAATAACTCAATTCTGAAATAATTACGAAAATACCACAAAAATTAAATACTAAAATATTGCTACAGTAGTCAACTTCTCACCGGAGCCGACTTAGAGACCGAGAGTGGCTGGAAATCAAAGTTGGAGTCGAGATGAATCCAACAGTGGTGGTGGTGGTGGTGCGATGATCGGACGTCGGACGGCGGAACAGTGGCCGATTTTCCGATTCAGTGGCGCGAACTTCGGGCTGCGATTTCTTCGGCGAGAGGTGGCGGTTCACAGCAATAGTACCTGATGCTGGTTCGTCGACATCTTCTGGTCACGGTGGGTGGGCGCGTCTAGCACGGCGGCGGCCGGTGAAGGCTCGGGTGAACAGTAACAAAGAAAATGGATCGGGGGGTTTCGTGGAAAAGAAAGGAGAAATGAGGGGTTTTTATGCAATTTTTCAAAAACTGTAATAGTTGGACACGTGGCACAATCTGATTCGACCGAAAAATAAGTTTCTGAAATTCCACTTTGGCCACAATTTTAAAAAGATTCTTTCACTTTAGTCCCTCCTTAATTACACTTTTGTCCCCAGTTTGAAATTTCTTTTTCACTTTTTCCCCAAATGCACCTAGACTTTATTTCATCTAGATTTAACACCAAATTTACTTCAGATTCTTAATTAATCCGAAAATACAAAATTACCAAATTGCCCTTGATTCCAAAATTACTTAATTACCCTTACAAAAATTTAGGATTTTACATTCTCCCCTCCTTATAGGAATTTCGTCCCGAAATTTAAGTACAAACTGAGGGTATGAACAAGATCGTAAGAAATAGTCACTGGAAGCTTAATGAACACTCGACTATAGAATTTATGAGTAGTAAGCCGAACACGAGTTAATGAAAGTGTGTGAAACAAACACTCCTCACTTGGCATTAGAATCCCGCCAACATTCCAAACCTCACAATGGTATGGTATAAGGACATACATGAAGAGATATTNAACAATAGGTATAAGAATCTCAACATCTATGGTTAGAAACGATAACCTCAAGTATATGAGTGATGAAAAGACAATGATAACTATGATTAGAAGTCGACAACACATGACATCATAGAAGTCGTCAACACATGACTCTGAATATTGATTGTATGGCACCAAACTAGAACAACAGGCCAAATGTCAGATATAAGAATACCGTCCCCCTTATCATACCAGATCAATAATCTTCTGAGACATACCCATTTGTCTGTAACTAGTTCCCGGTCCTAGACAATCTTTGAGTCAATGACTCTAACAAGAGTTTCTTTTATACGCACAGAACGTGATCGAATATAGTTTAAGATGAAGTACAAAGATCCTTGTGTTACGCCACACAAGACGAATGAGTTTAGAGGTTGAAGGTTAAGAAGGGAATTCAATAGTTCACAACTATTTTCTGTTCTTCGATTAGAGCGAGGAATAATACCAAATACAAATCACTTCTAGTTAAGGATAAGACTAGAACACC